>JACYFF010031954.1:88519861-88563180 GCA_017589665.1 Selenicereus undatus | reverse complement strand
AAATAAAAAATAAAACAATAAAATAACAAAGATTACAAAATTACAAAATTACAAAAAATACAAGAAATAAAAAAAGTAAAAAAAAATAAAATAATAATAATAATAATAATAATAATAATAATAATAATAATAATAATAATAATAATAATAATAATAATAATAATACAAAATACAACTTCTTAAGTATATTATTTTAATATTATTATTTTTCATCTAAAACAAATTATACTATACAATTCTTTTAGAATTCAATAACTCCTTATATCTATCATTACAGCTTCTTACAGCTCCTTACAGCTTCTTACATCTTCTTACAGCTCCTTACATCTCCTTACAGCTTCTTACATCTTCTTACAGCTTCTTACATCTCCTTAGAGCTGCTTACATCTCCTTGCAGCTTCTTACATCTCCTTACAGCTCCTTACATCTCCTTGTATCTATCTATCTATCTAAAACGCGAAATAGAACAGGCCCTTCGTAATCTGAGATACCTATCGTCTTCTTGTTCGTCATTTTCTTTAATTTGGATTTAATATCACTCAAAGTCAACTTAGTAATCTTGAGGAATAGTGAAAACATTGAGATTCATTAATATTGACTATCTCTTTTGCTATGTTTGTTACTGGGTATATTTCTTACTGATGTTTTGGGTTTGATTTTGAAGTGGAGAGAGAAATAGAATTCGTTGGTTGGGTCGGGTCAGAGTAGTAAGTAGGGAAGGAAGTTGATGGTAAAAAGAAATGAAGTGAGGACGGGATGTTCATTCTATCAAATAGCAAAAAATGAAGTGGAAAGAAAATGATTTTCCATTATTCCAAACAGCTGAAAATGTAAGTGGAAAATCATTTTTCTTAGGAAAATATTTTCCATGAAAAATGATTTTCTGAAAAAATGATTCTCCCCCTACCAAACACACCCTAAATATCAAAAAGAAAATTAATTCTATAAAGGTGTGTTTGATTACTTTTGAGTACTCATTGTATTAGAAAGGTGTGTTTGAAGAAGCCAACTGGTAGCCATTGTTACCGGCGAGTCATCGGAGACCATTGTTACTTATGACGCCCCCCTTCTTTCAACTGCATAGCCATGATGTAAGCTCATTGTCATTATTATTCTCTGACGTTTTTTCATCTATGTCGTTTGTCTACTGGTGGTGTCCATCGTTCCAACAACAGGGTGGGTCGGTGATGGTGGCAAACTGTGAAGTATGGTGCATTGGGTGCAGATGGCGGCCGAGGTGGGGGGCGTTGTAGGGTTTGGTTGTCGAAGACGAAGAGAGAGAATAGAACTTTTTTTTTCAATTTCTACTAACAGAGACAGTGTAAGTATATTAAACGCGGCCTAAATTCACGAAAGCATCTGTAGCATAATGGTTAAGGAACACTCAACTTACGAAGAGACTTGAGTCCAATTCCGTTGCAGCATTTTTTCAGAAACATTATTTCAACTCCCCCTCCCCCCCATGCGTTCATAACAATTAGCAACTTACATGTTTGTATTCTCTCGGTTTTGGAAACAATATTCATAAAAGGATTACAAATTTATCTTATTTTATGACAAATATTATTGCCAAAACCAAGCAAACAATAAAAACTTGAAAGTTGTTAATCGTTACTGTTGCATGGGGAAAAAAAAGGAGTTGAAATAACGTTTCCCAAAAATTTGTCCGATAGTGGAATCGAATCGGGGCCCATAAGTAAGTTGAGTGTGCCTTGACCCAGATGCTCCCCGTACTCTTCGTGAGTTGATGGCTCGTTTAGAATACATAACCTTCTCTATAGCAGAAATTACAAAAAAAAACCAAAGTTCTATTCGCAGTCTTCATCTTTGACTACCAAACCTAGAATGCCCCCCACCCCGCCGCCCGGCCATGCCCAACGCACTGGACTTCACCATCCGCCACAATCGGCGACCCACCCTGTAGCCGAAACAATAGACACCATCGCGGGAAAAACGACACAGATGGAGGACGTCGGAGAATAATAATGGTGATGGGCATATGTCGTGGTTGTGTGCTTGAAAGAGGGGGGGGGGGGGAGAGAGAAGGGGGGGTCGCCGGTAACAATGGTTTCTGATGGCTCGTCAGTCTTTAATAGTCATGGAATGTTAACATTATGCTTTTACTTTTTTTTTTTTCAAAATTTTTTCAATTTTCCTTTCCAATACAATGTGTATTCAAGAGTAATCAAACACACCCTTATAAAATTAATTTCCTTTAATATTTAGTCAAATTATATAATTCTTATATCACATTTTTAATGATTTAACAAAAAAGATCAAATGAACAATTAAGATTTACTTGTAACAAATACACGCTCTAGATGTTCTCAATTATGATGGTTGTCGTATAGTGACAACCGCTATAACACCACTCTAAGTTTCCTTGATTTGTAGATTTATTGGTTCGTATCGATTTACGATGGACCGATTGCCTAATGGGGGGAGGAGAGCTGAGAATGAGTACCCATTTCATCTTTGTACGGTTGCTGTGATTTCATCTGGGGTTGTTTGCAACTCATTTTTAATGGATTAGAAATTATATTTGCATTGACAAAAAATACAAATTCATGTTAATTTTTATTATACTAATTTTTTAAAAAAAATTCATGGTATACTTTTGTTTTAATTGCGTTTGGTCATGTTGCTGTGAATTTGGTGTCAATTTTATTTAGCGGCAATGATTATTTTCAAACATTCTAACAAAATTAGATGGTTTTGCACATTCTTCTTTGCTATCTTTTCCAAATTTCCAAAACATTGCGAAAAGTTTCCATTCCTTTGTGCTCTTTGGGGGAGTCTTTGAAATAAAAAACGTACGGTTTTATTCAACAACAGTATATGAAAGGCCAATGACATTACTGTACCTGAAGATGATTACTTTCATTCTTTAATTAACATGGACCAAAAAAAAAAAGGCATTAAAGGGCGCTGTCTAGATAAAAACTTTTATTAGATGACCTTTTATTGATGATCAAGTCCTCAGTATCAAACTTACAAACTAGTGCTCGTCCTGTCTCTCATCAACCAACCCAAAATATCGCCCCTTGTAATCTCTCGCCTTCCACAGGTCTAGGCCACTGGCGGCGGCCACCGCTGTCATTGTCAGTTATTCAACAAGTGTCCATTCCTTATTTCCTTGTGCTCTTTTGGGGACTCTGTATTTGAACAAGATTACTTTCATTCTTTAATTAAGGGCGTGTTTTTTTTGGGTCAATTTATATTTAATCACTTCAACCTATTTTAATCTATTTCAATCTACTTTAATTTATTTTAAAAAAAAATATCAATTTAATCACTTCAACCTACTTCAATCTACTTCAACCCACTTCAACCAACCTCAACCCACCCCCTTCATAATTTTAATAATTTGTAAAGTATTATGTGAGATTTAGGACCTGTTATTTTCGTAGGTAAATTGGGTGGTTAAAAGAGTGAAGTAGGTTAAAATAGGTTGAGGTAGCTTGAAGTTGGTATTTTTTTTGAGGTGGGTTAAAATAGGTTGAATTAGATTGAAGTGCATTGATGTAAGTTGAACTGCGTTGAAATTAGTATATTTTTTTACGTAATGGGTTGAAGTGCGCTTAAAATAATGAGAATCTAATTCATGTGTGATAATTTATGAAGTTATAGAAATTTTGTGAAATTTTTGTTTATTCTTTCTTAGTTTTTAGCTTTCATATTTTTTATATTTTATATTTTTTATTATTTTTATTATTTCAATTTCTTATTTTTTTATTTTTTCTTTTTTATTTTTCTGTTTTTATTAATTTTAATTTTAATTTTTAATTTTTAATTTTTAATTTTTAGTTTTTAATTTTTAATTTTTAATTTTTAAATTTTTTTAATTTTTTAAATTTTTATTTTTTATTTTTAATTTTTGATTTTTTATTTTATACTTTTTAATTTTTTAATTTTTTAATTTTTAATTTTTAATTTTTAATTTTTATTTTTTATTTATTTTTTTTCCAAGATTTTATGTTTTTTATGTTTTTATTTTTTCATTTATTATTTATTATTTTGAATTTTTAAAGTTTATTTTTTTATTTTTTAATGTTTATGTTTTATGTTTTATTTTTTATTTTTTATTTTTTTTATTTTTCTTTTTGTTTATGTTTATATTTTTTTATTTTTTTTATTTCTTATTTCTTATTTCTTATTTTTTTATTTTTTACATTTTAATTTTAATTTTTTATTTTTAATTTTGTATTTATTATTTCTTATTTTGTATTTCTTATTTCCTTTTTTTATTTTTTATTTTTTTATTTTTTTGGAATTTAAAATAAAAAACAAACAAAAATTAAAAAAATTAAAAATGAAATATAAAAAATTAAAAATGACAAATAAAAAATAAAAAATAAAAAAATATGAAACAAGAAATAAAAATTAAAAATTAAAAAATTAAAATGAAATATAAAAAAAATATAAATAAAAAAAACAGAAATAATAAAAACAGAAAAACAGAAAAAATGAAAAATAAAAAATAAAATGTAAAAACATGAAAAAAAAATAGACAATAAAAAATAAAAAAATAAACAATAAGAAATAAGAAATAGAAAAATAAAAACACAAAACATAAAAAGCATAAAATTATATAAAATTAATAAATAAAAAATAAAAAATAAAGAACTAAAAAACTAAAAAAATAAACAGTACAAAGTTAAAATTAAAAATTAAAAATTAAAAATTTAAAGAAAAACTAAAACTTAAAAAATACGAATGAGAAAATAAAATTGAAAAATTAAAAATTAAAAATCAAAAATTAAAAAAATATAAAAATATAAAAAACATATAAACATAAAAATAAAAATAAAGAAATAAAAAAATGAAAATGAAAAAGTAAAAAATGAAAAATAAAACTAAAAAAATAACACATAAAAAATAAACACATAAAAAATAAACACATAAAAAAATACAAATTAAAAAATGAAAAATAAAAATGAAGAAATAAAAAATATAAAAAAATTATAAAATAAGCAATTTAAAAAATTAAAAATTAAGAATTAAGAATTAAAAATAAAAAAAATAAAAAATAAGAAATAAGAAATAAGAAATAAGAAATTAAAATAATAAATAATAAAAAATAAAAATTACAATTAAAAAATTAAAAAAATAAAAAAATAAAATTTAAGATTTAAAATTAAAATGTAAAATTTAAAATTTAAAAATTAAAATTTTAAAAAATAAAAAATAAAATATAAAAAATAAGAAATAAGAAATAAGAAATAAGAAATAAGAAATTAAAAAAATAGTAATAATAAAAACTAAAAAATGAAAAATGAGAAAATGAAAAATGAAAAATGAAAAATAAAAAACTAAAAATTAAAAAGTAAAAATTAAAAATTAAAAATATAAAAAATAAAAAAGAATGAACAAAATTTCACAAAGTTTCGATAACTTTATAAATTATCACACATTAATTATATTCTCATTATTTTAACCCATTTCAACCCACCAGATAAAAAATATACTAACTTTAACCATCGTCAACCAACATCAACTAACTTCAACCTGTTTCAACTTATTTCAACTCACTTAAAAAAAAAATATCAACTTTAATCTACCTCAACCTATTTCAATCTACTTCACTCTTCTGCCCATCCAATTTATCCACGAGAAGAACAGCCCTAATAGTGACAAAAAAAAAGAAGCCATTAAGGGGTAGGGATGTAAATAAAACATTTTATTAGATGACTTTTTAATTAAGGATGAGGCCTAAGTGTCAAACTTACAAACTAGTGCTCATCCTGACTCTCACGGACCTACCCAAAATATCGCTTTGTAATCTCTCGCCTTCCACAAGTCTAGGCCACAGGCGGTGGCCACTGTTGTTGTTGCTTTTCAGGCCTCGGCCTCAATCGCTCGTTGTGTACATACTCTTGCCTTTCCCATCCTCCCCCCTTCATTCTCTCATCCTGCAGTAGATGTAGGGTTTTGTCCACGCACAGGTAGTTCAGGAAATTGCATAATACTAGACTGAAATTAGGTTACTGACCTCGTTGCCAGGGTGTGAAATCACTTGATTTCGAGCTACTCCTCCACTTACTTGAATTTGCCACTAGCATTGAGCTCGGTAGCAGAATGGTTTGCAAATCAACAATGTTGTTCGCCAACTGAATTTCTAATCGCGGAAGAGTTTGATGAGGAAGTGAAAAAGAGAATCATGGAGATGGGTGATCCTATAGAGGCATCATGGCTTCAAAGTCTTTAAAGGAGGAAGGTAATCGTCTTTTTAAACTGAAAGCATATAAGGATGCAATTAACAGATATATTCAATGTTTAAGCTCAATATAGAAGAGCTCCAGCTTACTTGAATTTGGGTATGGTAGAAAAAGCCCTAAAAGATCTCCAAGTTGCCATCAGATTTGAGCCTTTTTTGAGTAAAGTTGAATATATTTCTAAATCTGCATGTGGAGCAAGTTTAATCACGTGAAAATACAGATGATTTTGATAACTCTATTAAGTGTCTAACTAATCTGAAGGTAGACAAATCTTTGATCCTTTAATTCTAGTTACTGTCTCAATTCCTGAAACATCCATTAGGGATGATGGCCTTGTGCCTACTAATTCTGTTGGGCTACCTGGACTACCACATGGCTCATCTGACCATGTTGTGGAGCCTGGTTCATCAATGATTGATTATAAAAGTTTGAATCATCGATCTTCACTACTAACGTGCAAAAGTCACTTGATGATAATAAAATGGTTGGGGGAATTGATACTTTTATTCAATATTGTCAAAGTACAATTACTAAAATGGATGAAGAGGCTTCAGTAGGGTCTTATGGAACAATGCTCAGCCAAGTTACACAGTGAAACGTAAGATGTTATGGAGTGTCATGATGTAAAGGGTGAAAGGGCTTCAATTCATTGAGTGTAACGCCCCCAATTTCAAGGCCTGGTTACTCTAACTTAATCACTTATTTTTATTGATTTGTAGCGGAAGTCTTTTGATTGGAAGCATTACCGCCGTTCTATAATGGAACAAGGCTACCTGAAACTACCTGTAATACTGTGTTATCCACGTCATCACCTGATTCACCAAATATTGGAAACAACATACACTCGACAACTTATTTAACCCATAGTGCACTTGATAACTTAGCATACAAACACCAGGCATGAACCATCCTAATGTCCCAAAGCATATATTTACCATGAGCGCTTGACTAGCTAACGTTCTGCAAGACTGCAACTTTCGCTCATTTCTTGCTACCTTCTAGCTTGCCAAGAAGGAAATTGTTCATTGATCCTTTATCTAAAACAGAAAACACAAAAACATTCGAAATATGAGTCGAAGCTCAGCACGTACACTCCTACGCAAAAAAACAGACTTTTAGTTTAATTAGTTGGGCGTCCACACTTCAAAACATTTTATTTTGCAAACAGGAGAGAGAGAATGTATGAGTAAAGTTGATTCGCCGGTGATTATCTGAAAGTGGACCCGTTGACGTCTGCAGCGATCTTGAGATAGGTGCACACCTCCCAGGCCGATCGGAAAGCCTGAGTTGCAGCCGTACAGGTAAATTGAAGGGCATAAGCCTTGATGATTGATAATTGATGGGGCCACTTGCTTAGGTAACAAAACATTGCATAAAATAATTCATTATTTGAATGCCATATTGATTTTGTATAGCTTGAGAAACATGTGAGTTTTCGAAGAGTACAGGCAATGTACGTACTTGGTCTTTAAGAATCTCTCTCCGTTTTATTGAAAATCGCTTGCTGGCAGCTTGAAGGGACAGAGGTGCCCTTAGTTCTGCTCCAAATATGTAATTTTTCTCGATTAGTGCAAGATTTAAAAAGTTTTGTTACATTTATTCACTTAATGAATAATTTAAAGTCCATCGACTTATGTTTTTATTATTGGCATAACAATTATTTTCAATTTAATTTGGTTCTATCTTGTTTGGTTTTTTTTTTGGGGGGGGCTTCTCTCCTTCACACGGCTGACGATCTTTTAATATATGTTATAGTAATATAACGGTGTGGCTCATCTTGAGTTTGTTATTAATGGCATTATCACTAGTACTATTCGAATTATTATGGAAAGCGCGATAACATCATTATTTCTTCACACTTATGAAAATTAGCGACATATTCAATCATCATCATCATCATCATCATCATCATCATCATTATTATTATTATTACCACCACCACCACCACTACTACTACTACTAGTAGTTTACAAATTAGCCCTTTGATAATTAGGCTAATTTTTATTCTGCGGGCATTTAAATATTTATTAGCACTTGAATGAATTATTTAAGAACATTACGAGGTCCATTTTGAGGCCACATTGTCGTTTCAACATGCAAGGCACAAATATATATGTGTATACATAAAATGCTAAATTGAAATGCGGCGCCCAACTTGATTAATTTGATATTAGGATAATTTGAAGTACTTATTAGGAATCTTAGGTTCAGGCCGTTAAACTAAGTGTGATAAGAATTGGGATGTCTGCCTTGAAATGGCTAAGTTCGCTACTGGAGAATGAAAGTGATGATTACCAATAGCAATCATCTATTATTAATGACTCAATCAGTGATACTACAAGTTGTTTCAATGGTAGTGCAATGGAGGAAAATAACGAGTCTAAAATGGAAGTTGCCAAGTTGCAATTTTTAATAGTAGCTAAGAATACAAGCCCTGTGAGAAATCTCCTATTGCTGAGGCAGTTTACAGAATGAATGAACAAGGTCAAAAGGTCGAGTTTTTTTACTAGTATTCAACAAGTTATATAGTTGTTCGTGTTGGATAGTGTGATGTTGCAACTTCACAAAGTCATGCTGTGGATGAGGACTATCAAGGATTAGAGCATGAAGTGATTGATGTCAGCAACACCAGTGTCGTTGATTCCTATATTTGTGCGACTCAAATGTAAGATCAAAAGGACATCATATCCAACATTGTCTAGTTTTTAGCACAATTGCAGAGTGTGGAATGGTGGAGAAAACATCACAAATAGAGGAAACATCGCACACAACAAAAGAATAGATTCATGAGAAAAGCCAAGGAATCAACCATGCGTAGGCAGAGCAATGAGTTTAATTATTTAATTCCAACTCAATTGTTTGTGCAGAGAAGAATGCAACAATGGAAAGAGATTTAAGCGATGGATACACATTGGGTGTCAACAAACCAATAATAATGTTGCCAATGAGACCCTGTATGGAAAAAGGAGCATCCACATGCTGAGTGTGGGGATAAGCTAATACTCAAGTAGTGAGTTTGCTGCCAGACAGAAAGCAAAGATAGTTGTTCTCTATTTTGTCATAAAATTAGTATATTTTGTAGGTTATGAGGTGAAGGTTTACTATTGTATCTATATTGCCTTTCTACCCCCCCAAAAAAAACTTACAAACTTTAGGACAATTATCGTATCTTTTTTTAGATATAAAAACTGTAAGCAATAGCAATACAGGATAGAGCCTTATTGATATTAATTGGCACCCAATTTTTTCATAAAAATATCATGTTTGGCAATAAATAAACTAACTAATACTTGTGATATTTCCAAAGAACTATTTATTTTACCAAATGCATGCCATCTATAAGATTAGCACAAATAAGATTATAGTCTACATACTTTGAAATTTGATTTTATATGTAATGAGAATTTTTTTGAGTTAAATGGAAATTATTATTGTTATTATTATTATTATTATTGTTGTTGTTGTTGTTGTTGTTGTTGTTGTTGTTGTTGTTGTTGTTATTATTATTATATTTTTTTTCTTTTTTAATTCTATCCAGTGGCAAGTAATGGAGTAGTTCAAGTCTGTCCTCCAAGGGGAAAGGGTTAGGAAAACAGCAGGGATCAATATGTTGCATTACATCTTGGAATATTGGGACCTTTATTAGTAAGTCTATAAAATTAGTTAAGGCCTTACATAGACGTAAGGTTAGTATAACTTGTGTCCAGGAGACTAAGTGACTCAGAGCCAAAGCTCGAGAAATTGATAAGTATAAGTTGTGGTACTCTGGGCACATTAGAGCTAGAAATGGAGTTATTATTTTTGTCGATAATGAGTTGGTTGATCAAGTTGTAGAGTTTATTCGTAAGAGTGGTGGCATCATGTTAATTAAGTTGGTGGTGGTGGTAGAAATCTTCAATGTGATTTGTGCCTATGCACCACAAATACAGCTGCCGAATGCCATTGAGGGGGGGATTTTGGGCGCAGTTGGAAGAAGTCATGCAGAGTTCACCTCAAACCAAGAAACACTTCTTGGTTGGAGACTTTAATGACCATATCAGAGCTAAGGCAGATGGGTATGATATGACGCATAGAGGTTTCAGTTATCAGGAAAGAAATAGCGTAGGAGTGTCAATTCTGGACTTTGTAGTTGCCTATAATTTGATTATTAACAACTCCCCTTTTAGGAAGGAGGACCATTTGGTGACTTTCAGGAGTGGTTTTACTAAGACTTAAATTGAACACTTTCTAATTAGGTTGAACAATAGGATGTTGTATAAAGATTATAAAGTGATACCAAGTGAATGAATGTGGTGATTAGGAGTTTGAAGATGAGCAAGAGAAGGGTTAGACATCCTAGAGCTAGATGATAGAGTCTTACTATAAACAACATAGCTAAATTATTAGAGTGTTAAAATAGAAGGGAGATGGAAACAAGTAGAGGATGTAACCTTAATGTGGGAAACAATGGCTGAGTGCATTCGAAGGTTAGCTCAGGAGGTCATAGGAATCTCTAGAAGAGGTAGAGGCAGTATAAAAGGAGCTTGGTTGTGGAATGTAGAGGTGAAAAAGAAAGTTAAGGAGAAACAAGATGCATATGCCACTTCAAGCGATAGTAGAATAAAGAATGAAAAAGAAGTTAGTTTGGTTAAGTACAGGGCTACTAAAAATATACCAAAGAAAGTTGTCACTACAACAAAGAATAATACTTATGAGAGGCTTTATCCAAAACTGGAGACGAAGGAAGGTGAGAAGGATATCTTCCAATTAGCAAAGGCTAAGGAAAAGAAGACAAGAGACTTAGGAAACATAAGGTGCATTAAAAGTGATAATGGTAAGGTATTAATAGAGGATTCTAACATAAGGCAGAGATAGGGGAGTTAGTTATCTAAACTCTTTAATGGCAAGAGGAGCGAGTATGCCCAAAGCATTAAGAGACGGTATCAAGAGGGGCAGTTTAACTATAGGTTTTGTAGCCGTATTAGTAAAGAGGAAGTTAGGGACGCATTATGGATGAGGAAGGCTGAAAAGGATGTAGGTCCAAACGGTATCCTTCTGGAGATCTAGAGTGTTTAGGTGAAGAAGGACTAAAGTGGTTAACGGAGCTTTATGTCATTTTTAGGACTACAAAGATGCCCTGCAAATAGAGAATCAGCTTAATCATCCCTCTTCACAAGAACAAGGGTGATATCAAAGACTGTAATAATTATAGGGGTATTGAATTGCTTAGTCACACTATGGAGTTGTGGGAAAGGGTGATCAAGATAAGGTTGAGGAAGGATATTTCAATTGTGAAAAACCAGTTTGGTTTTATTCCAGATAGATCGACTACAGTAGGAGTCCATCTCATAAGAAGCCTCATAGAAGTATATACAGAAAGGAAAAAGGATCTCTACAGGATGTTCGTAGATCCAGAGAAAGCATACGATAGAGTTCTGCATTAGGTGTTACAGGACAGTTTGAAGAACAGGGATGTGCCAATGGCGTATATCCAAGCTATCAAGGATATGTACGAGGACATTCAAACTAGTGTTAGGACCTCAGGAGATGACACAAAGGACTTTCCTAATCATATTGTCCTCCATCAAGGGTCAACTTTAAGCCCATTCCTTTTCGCTATTGTTATGGATGAATTCACAAAAGGGATTCGAGACGAGGTACATTGGTGTATGCTATTTGCTAATGATATTATCCTTATCGATGAGACTAGGGATAGTCTTAACAGCAAGTTGGAGCAATTGAGACATACCTTAGAATCTAAGGGACTTAGACTGAGTAGATTAAAGATTGAATACTTAAAATGTGGATTCAATGGTAAGGAAGCGGGTGTTGATAGAGTCACCATGGATGGTGTGCCAATACCGAGGGTAAAGTAGCTCAGGTATTTAGGCTCGATCATTGAATAGAAAAGAGATATTAATGAGGATATTAACCAACTTATTGGGATGGAAAAAATGGAGGAATGCTTCCAGTGTATTGTGTAATAAGAAAATTCATGTAGGATTGAAAGGGAGAGTTTATCGTATGGTAGTCAAACCAACTTTGTTATATGGTTCATAGTGCTTGGGCATGTTAAGAGAAGGACTAAAATACACCAGTGAGGAGGTGTGAAACGATTAATCTTTCATAGTGTAGAAGCAGCAGAGGTTAGTCAAAAACAAAAAGTTGAGAACGAGGTGATTAAATATGATTTAAAGATTATAGAACTAACGGGGGACATCACTTAGGATAGAAGTTTGTGGAGATTTATAATTAAGATTGCAAATCTTAGGTAGCGTGCTTCTAGTCCTTCCTTTGACTTTTGTTTAAGTAGTGATCGTTGTTGTGTTGTTCTGACTATTTTCTTAATGCCTGCGTTTGATGTGATCTTGTAGGCAAGTAGATTTAATCTTAGCATGGTTGTTATTATTGCATCTCTGATTGCTTATGTAGTACCTTCATCACATTTGCGATTTCACTCACCCACCTCTGATTGTTTGAATGTAGACTATTCTTGGCCAGATTAGTAGTATGTCACTGATTACTACTCAAGATATGTTAAAATATACCCCTCATTTGTTATTCATGTTAACATATGTTTTAAAGTAATTAGGTCCTTTGTGTTTTTTAACTTAGTTCACCAACCAAATTTCAACTTCAAAATCTTTTAATAAAAGAATTTTTTATTAAATTTTTTTGTGGGTCTATTGGAAGCAGCCTCTCCATGAGCAGTCATGCAAGTAGAGGTAAGGCGACCTATATCTGGATCTCCCCAGATCCCACAGAAGCTGGGCCTCCCATACTGGATGGTGGTGATGGTGTTGTTGTGCATGTTTGCATGACGTACTCTCCTATGCTAAAGCTAGCATTCATTATAATTTACCTTAAGACAAGCATAGATTTTTTATTTCATGCGATCTAGACATACAACATAGGTGTAACCTATTCATGGTCCAATAAATTTAACCCTATTAGATTTAGAGTTAATAAAGTTGCGTTTACACGAGATAAGAAAATAACTTTATTTCCTTTATCATACATCTGAGATATATTCGTGATTTATTAGTGTCAAATAGAAGCCATAAATTTACAGCGCATTATTATAGCACTTAAGGATCGCCTTCTCTGGGACCTGGAATAAACTTGAAGCATAAAAGATAATTGTACTAAGATATTTATACTAATATCAACTATCAAATTATCTAAAATAATTATTAATTAAAAAATAACATCTAATTGTTTACATGATCAAAAAGAACAATTAGATAATCAATGAGACCAAAAGACAAAAGAAAACTAATAACCTCAATGTAAGAATTTAAATACTACTGTCATTTATTAACTAGACACAAGATAAAATAAAAAAAAAATTAATAAGAACCAAAGCAAACCTTGAAAAGAAAACAACCCTAAAGAATAAGGGTATTCGGCGTCAAGTACCTAATTCTTGAGTAAAATGAAACAAAATTACTTTCCAGCCTCTTTACTAATTGTACGAACCAAGGAAAAGAATATAGAGCTGCATAAAAGAGATAAGGATAATAAGAAAATAATTAAATAGAATCACACAAAAACTAAGCATATTCTATCCTACTTCCATTTTGATTCCCAAACTAAGTCAAGCAAATGGAGAGCACCAAGGTAAAGGACACTAAAATAGGACAAAAAGAGGGAAGAAGATGGAAGAGAAAGAGGAAATAATCATCAACATCCTAGCCTTTAGAGCCTAATCCAACTTCCCACCTCCATCAATGGAGGTCCAAACTGCCCTAAATCACAAAGCAATTGATATATGGCAACAATATAGGGGGGGAAGGGGACTTCGAAAAACTGAAATCAACCATCCATTCACAATAACATAGCCTCAAGAAACAAACCCAACAATTTAGTAAAAACATAACATCAAGCAACAAATTGAAGAAAAACAATGAAATAGGGAAAGAATCAACTGAAATAGAAAATGAACAAATCAGGGATAACAAACAAGAAGTAGATTGAAATAGCAACGAAAAGCAGTACTATGAGAAGAAGGAAGGATATGGTTAAGCTTAATCAATGGTAGAAAAGATAGGCTTGATCCAGAGCAAGCTTGAACTAAGAACAATGCAAGGAGGGAAGAACATCTTAAATCTAAAAGAATTTTGAAAGCAAATACATACATTTGCAACTCAAAGTTGACAAAACTATTGTCGATTACACAAATTTATGGATAACAAAAGTAGAATTAAAATAAGATAAAATATAGAACTATGAAGAGATTCGAACAACACCCTACAACCTAAAAATTAATCATAATTGATTCTAGACTAAGCTAGCCACCCTTTCAAGTTGTTGCTGCCTTCTCTTCATAGTGTGGTAAAATCAGTGCCCCAAGCAGTACAAGCTTCTAGTTGTTGATTCACGTGTCGGTGATTGAATATAGAGATGGCCTATCAATTTGGAGGGGGCGAATCAAATGATGATGGTAAGTACAAGTAATGATGGTGATGTGAGGATGATGCTGATGATGGTGTGTGGTGTGAGGATGGTGCTTAAGTATGAAGATGGTCTAGTAAAGTGGGGAAGGACAGAGAAGATAGATGGAAGGGGGGATGCGAGAGGTATATAGAGATGAAATTTTTCTGGTTTTTATTTATTCTTCCTTTTTTTTTCTTCTTATGTAATCCACAATGGAAAATGGAATGAGTTGTTGGGTTTGGAGCGGTCTCACTACTTAATTTTTCACCTTTTTAAAATTTTTTGCGAGATGTTCAAAATAAAATAAATTCATATACAACAACTCCCAAAGTGGGTCTCGATTTCGCGAGGTCTTAGGGGATCCAACTATAAGTAGCCTTTCCTGTACAAACTTCTTTGCAAACAAATAAACTCATACAAAAATCTTTAAAAAACTATTTATTAGAGTGAAATTAGGTGGAACGTATTGTAAAATTATCATAATTTCAGTGCAAATAAATACCCTCATGCCTAAATTTTGCTTGTTTTCAAGTAAAACGAACTAAACTAGCTAAAAAGAAATGAAAAACAGGGAAAAACATTCTAGCTGACTTTTGCGAGGATCACAGTTGGTTCAACGTATGCGACAAACCCTTTAAACCTCTTGCTTGCCCAAGTGGACGAGTGAGGTCTTATGAGGGTATTCAAAAGACACACCCCAAAAAGCTTTTTAAAAATAAAGTATTGTATGTACAATTGAAGGGGAGATTACATACGCAACTCAGACTCATGTAATTGTAACACCATAGTAACCAAGTCACTAAATTACATACAAATAGAATGTACAATCCAAAGACATCTGAGTTACAAGATGCAACCCAACTCCAATTTGTCATCCCATATACAATATGCAATGATATGTACACCTTAGTGCATGTGCAAATATATTTCAATCCTTAGAAATCAAGTTGCTAACATTAATGATCCCTGTTTGCTTGCCTAATTGACTTCGCTCCCTTTTTCTTTCTTCTTTTTTTTTTCAAGACTCAAATCCACACGCCTTAAACCCACATGACTTACAAACTCCCTTCCTTATAGCAAGGGGTTTATAAAAATCACTTATTCATTGCCCACATAGATTTGTAATCAAGTACAATAGCACATACTCGAACTAATTAACGATATTAAATAAAGACAGTGGCTTTGAACATCGGTGCCCGGTTTTTATTCGTGACACTTTTTTCTTTTTAGTTTTTTATTTTTGGATTTTTCCAAGAGCTTGAAAGGCAACTAGTAAAACCAAAAATTCATAGCCAATTTAGTGATGACACCCAGAGAATTAATGGTAAGGTGAGTAAGATAGGCACAAAACACACATACAAGATAGGATTATTGTGAAATACTAAACTACATGCTAAACTAGAGATCTCATCATACAAACTCTATTTAGATATAACTCAATGATAGAGCAACATGGGATTAGAACCACCTAAGAAAGCATAAAATCCCTAAAGCATAACAAAAATTTTGTTCGATTTTTAAAATATTTCTAAAAATTTGTACAAGTGGATGCCTCATCTCCATACCAAAACTCCACAATATCCTCACCGTAGGAACTAAGGTGCCAAAAAAGCAATTACATAAGTAATACAATTGTAAAACCAACATAAATCCAACAATTATACAAACCTATCACACCACCAAACAAAACGCAAAACCAATCAGCACCAAGAAAAATTCACAATACAAAGTACACCATCAACAACCACACATAAAACAAAATATATAAAATAAATAAGGGTGATCATAGGTATCTCAGCTCAACAAATCCCAATTTTCACATCAAAATCAATCACTTACAAAATTATGATCCTAAAATGCACAATATGTACAAAAAGAAAGAAAGAAAGAAAACAAAAGGAGAATAGAGAAGTGGTGGAACGATCGTACCAAGTTGGGTATTGATTATACTCAAACTAATGCCCCACTTAGATGGTGTGAAAGAGGTCCATGGAGCATCAGCCACTTTTTATTTTAACTCATAAGCTGGTACTCATATCAAATGCTACCAAAGCTCATAACAACTTGTCAAATGATCACAAACAATCCTCATAAAAATACAAGTGGTGATAATCAGGAGTTATGGCCTAAATATAGCACATAAGTGAAATGTAGTCAAGGCTCTCTTTAGCTTATCATAACTCTTAGTCCAATCATGAGAGAGATGTGTATATGTAAAATCAGGCATACATGTCAATTTTCTAAAAATGATTTGAATATAGGAATGCACAAACCATCTAGAGTGGTATTATATCCTAAATGAAATTCAATTATTTTTGGTGTACCATAAGCGTACTCTCTATCATGGCCTCTACGTTAGAGTTTTGGGGAGGTTGTTGAGGAAAGGAAGGCCTTTGAAGCCATGGACGTGGTTTAGCATTCATTTGAAGCATAGCGACAGGGTTAGGCCTATATGAGGATAATGTTATTAATCACAGGGTTCTCTAAGTCATTCAAGCAAGTAACCTGAGGGTGCCAATTTTTGAAACCTTTCCTTCTTCTCTGTAGTTTCTTTCTATTTATTTTATTTAATATTAGCTTTAATAAAGATGTAATATTTAGTTAGTTTATTCCTTCTTGTTGTAATTGTTTATCTTATTTACTCTTATCGGCTAGCACAGTATTCTTTGTTCCTCTTACTTTATACTAATATTTTATATGATTGTTTGTTAGTGTAGTTAGATTTAATTCCCTATGTTAATTAGTAGAAGCTATTAGTGATGAGCGCAAGTGTCAGATGATCCTTTCACCAGGCTAGGGATTATTTGAGGGCCTTTCTTAGACATCTTTTGAATGAGCTTATTATGCCTTTTGATGTCCCTTCGATTTATAGTTCATTTGAACCTATTGTCCAATTGACATCCCTTCGGTTATTGCTCATTTTAAACAGTAGATTTGGTTTGTAAATTTTCCCAAAACTTATTGATGACTCTATTTATTAAATTTACTCTACTTTTTCCTTTCGTTATGACTTTTATGAAAAAGACTTGAAGTTGAATGTTTACCGCCCCATAACGAACCTTTTATCATCAAACTCACAATCCCCAATGCCATGGTCAAAATAATCCTTGCAAATATGGGGAGTTAAGTAGATATCATCATTTAGGAATGCCAATAGAAGTTTTTAAGCATTCAAAGCAAGATTTAACTCTCTTATGAAATCTATTTTCAGATTCAAGGGGAAGACCATCTATCCCATTGGTGTGATATGCATTCCTGTCTAGATTAGAGACAAAAGCAACGTAAGAATGTGGTAATTTGTGTCAAGCCATCTTGCACTCATGTCTCCTATGCGACACTGCCAGCCTTTTGGATCTTTAGTCCTAAGGGCTAAAAGGTTGTGCTTTTTCATCTTTTATATGGAGTTGCCATATGAGGCTTTACTATCCACATTTTCTACCTCCTATATGGCACTGCCATAGGTGCCTTCCATAGCTATCATTTGTATCTCTTATATGGTATTGCATAGGAGTTGTACTGTCAACAAGATCTTTGCTCAACTTATAAGCAAATCCCAGAAAGTTTGAGCCATCTTGGACGCAATGTCTACCCAGGCTATTAACGAAGTCTAAAAAATCACTGGTTGTGTCGATACCCTAGGGAGATTTACGTCAAGGTCAGTGAAGAAATGCTAGCCTTTCTTCAAAGTGCCCAAGAAACAAGCGAAACTCGTATGGAATGCTAAATCTCAAGAAGCTTTCATTAACCTCAACATATAGTTGTTGCAACTACCCAAAATTGGTTGTCCAACCGGAGGCAAACTTTTGCTATTATACTTAGTGGTCCGAAATAATGTAATTAACTAATCGACTTTGTAGGTGTGTGGTTTCCATTGTGCAAATCAAGTTTCACGATCAAAACAATCTACCAAGTTTTGGCCTTTATGATGTTAAGCGGAATCGAAATTTGGAGAGTGATTGTTCTAAGTCAACGAAACATATTTTGACCATTAAAGGAAGTTTAGCAATAAAAAAGCATGAAGGGATCTGTTTCTCCTAGCAATGAGTCAAATCCACAAATCAAATTTGTGCTTTCTCAATGCTAACAATCTATAAAATTCTAATCTTTCTTTCGAAGTGAAAAGAATTACCTAAACAAAATCAATTGCAATTTCTCAAGTGCCATCAATTTAGTCCAAGGTTAAAGAATAAAGAATATTAATTGTCCTCTCAACATGAAATTCTTTCCCAATTAATTGTTAAGTCAAGTCTAATCTTTATGATCTAACAACGGATTTCACCTTTCGATGCCTCACCATATTATCTCAAATCATGCAAGCACCTCAGCCAAAAATCACCCACAAACAATTAAAATCCAAGAACACGATTAAATCACTTTCAAACTAGATTAATCTCTATAATTCAACAACTAAGAATCCAACATCATTAATTTGCATAACAAATCTCTAGATTAAAAAGAACTACTCGTTTCTTCCATGCCAGTTTCCCATCACCACAAGCATAGCAGCTTAGTCCTAAACTGGGGATTATTATCAGCATCCAAACATTAGCAAAGTAGTGCTACATTGGGTCAAAATAAATCTTGTAAAACACTTCAAGTACCACATACCCAAGTGTAAAATCAAAATAGAAGTAAAAATCAATCACTAAAGTACATTTCCCCACAAAACCACCATCAAGTGCCCCCAACATTATATATAATATATATGCTCTTACCAATTCTCCATGCTTGAACTACTACTTGTCGCCAAGCAACACAAGACTCAAAAAAAAATGAAAAGGGAAAAGTTTATGTACAACTTTCTCAAAAAAGGCATTAGCAGCAAACTCAATGACAAGTTCGATCCAAAATCAGCCCAAAAGTTGTTAAACAGTTTAGCACATAGATTAGGAAATGAAGCTTTTGAAGATCTTCAAAGACCTCAAGATCAAACTTGAACAATCATCAAATCATTACAAGCCATTCATGTTGGCACATGGAAAAGGTAGAACTAGATGGATCGATAAAACCTCACTTCGGACATGTAGTGCACTCCACTCACGTGTTTGAATTATGGAAAGGTTTCCTCAATACTCATTCCATGGACTCAATTTTATTTCTACTATATGCTTGCCAAGCCTCTCAAATTTTCCACCACATGCAATCCATACAAGATAATCACGAGTTCCTTTAATGGGTTGTTATAGGGTCAATTGGTAAAAAGTGAAGAAGGGAACAAATGCTTTAGGAAGTGATGAGCTAAAATCAAAGACTATGAACATACTAAGCATTCCCTTAAGAATACAAGCACTCCTTGAAATAATCTCCTTTCCTAGTCAATGAGAGCATACCTGATAAAGAAACTTGGGAAAAAGAGTTGAGACACACAAAAGCAAACATTTATAAAAAACCATGCTAATCTCTTTTATTCTCTTTTTCTTTTCTTTGAGCTTTTTAATTTTGAAATTTTTTTCAAGAAAATCGAATGACCATGGTGATAAGAACATGAGCACCACACAATCATAAATCATTTCCCATAGGAAAACAAAACCAATTCACTAAACCCAAAAAGGAATCATAAATTTTTAAGACGAGCCAAATCCCCTCAAAGCCACACCAAACAAACTAGACTTTACAACCAAGAGGTCACAACACCAACAAATTAGCACCCAATCATCACAAAATGTACTGAAACTCAATAGTCTTGGCTTAGAGATTCGAGAATGTGTTTTCCGAAGGGGGGGCAAAAGATGAGGGTTCACACAAGACAATCAATTAATGCACAAAGGGTTAACAAAGGCCACAACATCATATCAAGGGTGGGTAATTCGTTAATGTGGCTTATTAATCAAAACAAAGAATGTCACCATCATTTTTGTCAAATGCATATGCTAAGTGCGGTCTTGAATAAAAGACAAAGCAAGTTCTAGAGAAATAAAGCTCAAAGCCTCATGGGACCTCTACCATAGGAACAACTAGATCAATAGAACTCATATGCCAACACTTATACGAAGACTTATTGGTCAAACTATTCACATTCAACAACGTGATCAAAACATGAAACACATTTTAGAAAATCATTTCCAAAAATTATTCACAAATGGGCAAACATAACATTATATCATGCCAAAGAATGCTACCTAGCCTAAAAGTGTCATCATCGAAGGCTTTCATTTTTGCCTTTTTCATTTTTTTTCATAGCAACCTATATGAAACTAGTCATAAAAATGCAAAACTGGTTCTATATGCTACAGACGTACCTAATCCAAAACCTAAGTGCCATGCTTATACAATGAAATATTGCAAGAAAACTTAGATGCTCTGAATACATATTAATTTTAAATGTAACCTAAATGCAATTATAAACAATATATACATCAACACACTCAAAACATCCACATTGCAACCCACATTGCAACCCTCATGCTTAGGCAAAGCATTGTCCTTAATGCTAGCACGTGACATCAAATAGGGATGGCAAGAAAGAAGCAAGAAGTTAGTTAAGATAAGCACGAAGATCCTGAACATACTAGGCCTTGGTGGTCAATATTCAATGAATCTCATCATGGCCACCAGAACAAATTCACAGAGTGAAGTATACTTCGTTTGAACATACTCCCTAAGGGAAACTTGTTCTTATTATATAGAGTGGAGAGTGTGGGTTGCATCAGCAAAGTCAAAGGATGAGGTAAGATAGGACATGAATGAGGTCATGGGGACAAAAGTAGGAGGAGGACGGATGGGGGTAAACCATGTCTTCCTCATAGGGTATCAATAAGAGGTCATCACAACAGGTCACTACAATCCCTCCATGGTTAACGACATGAACCATGCTGAATTTTCCACAATAAAAAAGGTAAAGCAAGCTAGAGGTGACCATGAACTACCTATGGTGGAGGCTATGGAGCATGGCAACTTTTTGACTCGCATACTTGTGATTTTTCGATTTGATTTCAGCTGCAAATTCATCTTTCTACTTCATTTCTCTCTCTCTCTCTCTCTCTCTCTCTCTCTCTCTCTCTCTCTCTTTCTCTTCATCTTCATCTAAAATCCACCATACCCACCACATCTCCACCTCCAGTGTTCTTCAATTTCCCTTAAATTTTGAACTCTTATCTCCATCCATCTTCTTTCTCAATTCAAATTCTTCTTCGATCTCTGTTTTTTCCACTTCCCCACCTTCATAATCGACCCCCCACAAAACCTTTGTCTAAATCACACCCTTCTCGTCAAATCTTCTTTTTTCCTTTCTAAATTCTTTAATTTCTCTATTCCTTCTATCCATGTTGTGCCAAATTAATATCTCTTCTATCCCATCTCCTCACATTCTCTCACTCCCTACTTCTCTTGTATTTTGCTATTGTCGAGGGAGTTCACTTCACGCCTAACTTTCTTAACTATGGCTTCCATGGCTTAAAAAAAGTACAAGACCAACTCATAAGTGGAGACTTCAAGAAGACCCACAGAGGCAAGGGGTAAAAGGAATGGTAATATACAACTACCTTAGGACCTCCAAAAAATTCCTATATTGCAAATTAAATTTAAGTTAGCCATCCTTTGAGGGAAAGGCAAAGGTTGTGTCAACGATTTGGCGAACATAGTTTGCAGCCCTTAGAAACAATCACTAGCATCATGCATAACATTATCATGTCCCATATCATTAGAGGACCTAGATTCCTCTTTTTCAATAATTTCATCATGCTCTTCATTCACAAACACATCACTACTTGCACACTTAGGACACTCAAGTTGTTTGTCATTTCTAAAAAACATGGCATTGCATTGCTCCATAAAGTTAGGCTCGGGTTTGCTAGGAAGTCTTCTTAAAGATGTAGACGAAGGGTTAGCTTGTTAGACAATTTGAGCCTCCATTATCTTATTATGAGTCGTAAGCACATCAAACTCAGAGGCTAAATTTCTTAACGAACTTATCTTACCTTTGTTGCACCAAAAGCATGATCTCTATCAGAGCCTCCAAGTTAGACTTTTGGGGCATTTAAGGGGTGGGTGGTCTTTGAAAACCTAAGGTGGACTAGTATTTATACGAGGCATAGTGGGAAGGTTAGCCCCATAGAAAATTGGGTGATTTCTCTAACCCCAATTATAAGTATTGAAAAAAGGATCATTGTTCGATCTCAGGTTGAAGTTGTTGATATAATTGAATTAATCACTAAGGTTTTGGACAAAGGGATTCCTACCTTGGCAATTTACAGTCAAATAGTCAATGAAAAATTTTACATGAGCAATGTGGGGCCATGAATTATAGCATTCACATGTAAATGGCTTGGCCTTTGAGTCATTACATTTGCTTAATGGAAAGCAACATAAGTGCATCAAATTCTAAGTCACCACCCACTTTCTCAGGTTGTGCCCTCTCACTATATCATTAGTAGTTGTTCAGGGTCATCCTATCAATGAGATTGTATGCATCATCCACTATCTTTCTCATCAGAGTACCTCCTGCCACCGCATTAGTGGTGCATCTCATAGCATGAGCAAGGCCATTGTAAAAAGTTTGCATGATTATCCACTTTTATAAGCCATGGTAGGGGAACAACCACAGCAAGTCTTTGAAACACTTCTAAGCTTCATAAAGCAACTTATCCAACTTATACATAGATTTTGTGATTTGATGTCTCAAGTTGCCATCTTACTTGTGGCAAATACTTAGCCAAAATGGCCTTAGTGAGCCCATCCCATGTAGTAATGGAGTCTATGGATCATGAATAGAGCCACCCTTGCCTTGTCACATCATGAGAATGCAAGCAATTAGAAGCATATGCATGGAGAGGTGCATGTTGGGATCCTCCATTGATAAGACACCAAATTGAGATTTCTGCATTATGGGCATTAATGTTGACTTGCACTTAAAAACTGTAGGCCTCAATGATGCTTGAATTAAGCCCTTGGACTTACTGAGTGACATAGTCATAAAGTGCCCTCTCTACTTCTTCTCATTCTCCCGCCATCTTTGGTGTGTACTCAACGACTTTACTTTTTTACTTCTCTACCCTTTACCTTTTCCTCCTCAAAGGAAACATCCTCTCAATTTCAAGATTGAGCTCAAAAGGTATGAAACTTCACATAAAAGAGAAGAAGTCCTACAAGCACACATACCAACACAACCCCAAGAGTTAAAATGAAAAAAGAAAACTACAAAAAATACTTAAGCAATCTTGTGCAACTAAACTCAGCATTCGACAACGTAATCCACACCAATTACATCAAAAACTTCATTGGCTCTACAAGTGCACAATTTTCATTGTGTAAATCAAGTGTCATTCCTGCAAAGATCAAGGTAATATACCAAGTTTGGCCCTTTAACTATGCTAAGTGGAATTGAAATTTAAAGAGTGATTGTTTTAAGTTAACTAAACAGATTTAGCCAAAATTTTT
Organism: Selenicereus undatus; assembly: GCA_017589665.1. Classification (NCBI taxonomy): domain Eukaryota; kingdom Viridiplantae; phylum Streptophyta; class Magnoliopsida; order Caryophyllales; family Cactaceae; genus Selenicereus; species Selenicereus undatus. Next base: position 88,539,172 of record JACYFF010031954.1, on the reverse strand, counting down.
AAAAAAAAAACTATCAATAAAGAAATCTAGGGATTTGTTTCTCCTAACAATGAGTCAAATCTAAAAATAAAATTTGTGCTTTCATAACTGTGGATAATTCAAAGGTCAACAATCCATAAAATTCCAATCTTTCTTTTGAAATAGAGGGAATTACCTAAATAAACTTGATTGCAATATCTAAAGGGCTCTTAATTTAATCCAATCTAAAAATTTAAGATTACGAATTAGTATCTTAGCATGTAATTTTCTCTCAAATAATCATTAAGTCAAGTCTAGTATTGGTGATCTAACAATAGGTGTTACCTTTTGCTACTTCAGCCTATTATCTCAAATCATTCAAGTACCTTTCCTAAACATTACCCACAAACAATTAAAACCTAAGAAGAAGATCGATTTATTTCCAAACAAGATCAAGCAATAGAATTCAACAACTAAGAATCCAACATCATTATTTCAAATAGCAAATCCCTACATTAAAAAGAACTACTCAATAATGATTTGAACTAATAAGTGCTTAATAACATAAATCAAACTAGTCTAAAAAGAGGTCAATAGGAAAAGAGATAAGAGATGTTCATCCAAAGGTGCTCCTCTAGGATTCTTTTGATCTTTAGGGCCTCCAAACTTGTTAATTCCTCCTCTTGATTTTTCTTTTACTCTAAAATGATGGGTGATGGATGATTGAAGACAGATGTATGAGATTGTGAACATGGTGGCATGGGATGGGGAAGCAGTCAAGCTATGGATTCTTTGTAGCGTAACTTCTCAATTCTCAGCCAAAAGTCCAAGAAAAATGAAGAATCTCCAAAAATCAGCATATCATAGTCTGCGGCCTTCATCGCGAGCAAATTAAGGTAGTGTCTGCCTCATTTCTTTGTGGTTGGTTTCTTATCACCATAGGCATAGGGAAAAAGAGGCATCCATGCTAACATTATCAGCATCCAAGCAAGGTACGGGTACATTGAGTTAAAACATCATTAAATTCTGCAAAACACTTTAAACACCACATACGCAACATAAAACAAAAATAGGGGTAAAAATCAATCACTAAAGCACATAGTCCCTAAAAAACCATCGTCAAATGAGGAAACTATTTGATTTGAGATAAGAGTGTGAAGTATTGAAAGGTGAATTCCCTTCTTTTATTTTTGGGGAAACTGTGTTTTAAGAAAAAAAAATTTAAAACTTAAAAAATTTTGAAAAAGACAAAAAGATTTTTTGTTTTGTTTTGGGGAATATATGGTGCTATTTTTACTGACTATATTCTCTTGTACCTTGGCTATTAGATTGTATATAGGTATGGTATGCATAATAGAACTTAGCCAACGTGTGATATGTATGCTAATCTCCAATATTTCTAGAGTAAGCTTTCTTGACTTTGGTAGATGAACCCGTGAAATTTTTCACCTTAAAAACTAATTCATCATTTAGTCTCATGTTTTTCTTCAATGTGTGTCTCTTGCATGACACACATTACATGATTACATTACTAGAGCTTGCTTTCATTCTCTTTAAAACTACATTTAGCACGTGCATTATGGTAATATGATAGAAGCATTCATTTATTTTGTGAGCCACATAAGCCAAATTGCCACCCTAATTTGAATATTTTACCCTTTACTAACCCTTTGAGCCTTGACTGTTTCCATTTGAGGTGAAACCTTATATTTAGCATTGGCGAAAACACATATCTATTACCTAAGCTAAATCTAGCTAAGCAACACTTCAATATTGGATGGCTTTTGGGTGACTATGTATTTAGTGGTTGATTTTGGATCATTTGGTGTGGCGAGGGGATGTATTGACTTGTTTATGAGATTTTCCCCTTTTGGTTATTTGGGATGCTCTTATTTGTGATCATTTGAAAAATAAGTAGTGTTCTTACATGCCCTTCATTCATTTTTCTTTCAAGACCAAAAAAATAAAAAAATGAAAAAGTTCCCAACAAAAAAGAAAAAAATTGAAAAAAATCTCAAAAAAGGAAAAAAGGCTATGAATAAGAGTGTTTGGCATGGGTCATTGTATATACTCGATCTTCATTATTTCAACTCATTTTCAATGGTTGCTTTTGATGGGTTGTGTGTTATTTTTCATATTGGTAGAATGTGTCGTTATTATAGTTGATGGAAGTGTTTCTTTGCTCATTAGTCACTTGGTTTTAGCTCCTTATTTTCCAAATCAATTATCCCTTTCTCACCTTAATGCTTAGCCACATTACAACCCTGTAAGGCTCTCTTGATTATCATGTTGCATTTTAATTTTGGGTAGTGGAGAATTGGGAATCCTGGCAAGCCTATAGTAGTTTATATAATTGGAAGATAATTGAGTGAACCTTCTTATATCTTAAACATATCAGTAGGAGTGTTCCACTTGTCCTTAAAGTGAGTTTCTACCAGTTAGGTTCGTTAAAATTTTCGCAAGTAGGAAGAAAGATTGTATATAGATGTCATCAGTGCAGACTAAGAGTTTCTTAATGTGTACATTGTGTTTACATGTGATCTAATGCCTAGGTTACTAGAGTCATATGGTTGATTAGAATGTGTATATTTTTTCCTCGGTGTTGCATACGTGATTTTAAAAATCCAAAAAGATTTTCAATTTTCTCGTACCTTTTCCTTTTAAGTTCTTGTGGGTATATGTTCTACAAACCCGCACAAGACCTTACTCATCCATTGGGGGTGACCTCGGGGTTTAAAAGTCTTGTTGCACATGGTAAGTACAACCATGATTCCTCAAAAATGACTTAGGATTTTATTTTCTTTTTCTAAGTTTTTAGTTTCATTTCACTCGAGGACGAGTACAATGTAGGTGTGGAGGTATTTGTTTAATCAAAGAATGATATATTTTATATCCTTTTATTATTAATATGTGCTCAAAATAAATGATTAAATTAGGATTTTAATTATTTTTTGTTTATTTTATTGGAAAATGTGAAATAAGGAAAAAATAAGAAGAAAGTTTTTGGAATTGAAGATTTGGGCTGGGGAAAAAAAAGAGCTTTAATGTGTTGCTCAATCAATCCCATGCAAATTGGCCTGCTCTCATAACCCAACTATCCCGGCCCAAGCAACAGACCTAGCCCACATCTTCCTTCCCTAGTCATATGCAACTCATATGCCTTCTCATTTCTTTTATTTTTCTATCTCTTCACTTGACACTCACATGTCAGCCCCTCCTTCATTGTACTCAATTTGTTCAACCTCTTCTTCTCAGACCCAAGCCCCCACCCACACATCTATCTCCTTTCCTTTCTCTCTTTTGTTTTTCATCACATACCACCATAATTAACTTCATTAATTCAGTTGTTTCATCACCAAAGTCATTAGTCCTCACTTTAATTGGGCAGTTGAGGCGAATCTCAATAGTTACAAGCGATAATGGAGAACTTTAATTCGTGATTAAGTGAAACAATCAAGATGCTTAGGAACAGTTTTTTGGAGCAACAAATTTGAAAGGTAGGAGGAAGCATACAACACAGTAGAAGAGTAGCAGACTGAGTTTCAATTCTCATCTTGGTTTTCATCTGTTTATTTCCCATTTAGTTTTCATATTTAGTTTTTTTAGGCATACAAATTAGTGTAATTTTGATTTTGGGTTGTTGAATTCGAGTAGAAATTTGCATTTTAGATTTGGATTGTTCAAGTTCTTGTTCAATTTTCAATTTTCTCCTTCCCCTATTCTGATTTTGATTGTGCTTTGATTTTGGGTTTGGTTCTTCCCCTGTTTCTCATGTTTGGACGCCCTTCTGGTACTATCTTCCCTATTTCTTCTTTATCTTTTCAGCATTTTTTAAAAATTTTATTATTTAATGGTTTATGGCTCCTTATTTGATATGGGCAAAAGGCATTGAAAGTTAGGCACCTTTTTGGTTTCTTGCTTGCTCTAATGTTAGTGGATTAGCATTCTAGAAGTCTATGATTGAATTTATTATTTCTCTCTTTCTTGTTTAGTTGTATGTAGTTGGTTATGTCAAAGTTTGTTTTAATTAACTAATTTGTTGTTATTTCGCTCTTGCAAATCTAGTTGGTTATGATAGAATAATAGGTAACTAGTGGTCTAATTTCATCCCACATCCCTGTGGACTGACCCTCAAGTGCTACAACTGATAACCATGCCCTTGTAGCATATTTTTACTTAACATAAATCAAATTTTATATATACAGTATGATGTTATCATTCATGTAGTTCTACTTGTCGGCACTACAAGAATTATACCCTTAAGAGAGAGAAACTACGTTAACCTTTGATAGAGAAGTTCGTTTGCGTCCATGCCTCTTTTTCTATACGAAGTTATTGTAGGAGTCCCATACACCTTTAGCCCTATAGTGCTAATGTTGTGCCTCTTGCTCAAATGGGATACAAAATTGGCAGTTATGGTTTGAGGTTCGAGCCTAGAATGACAATAAAGGCCCAAGCCTTAGCTGATTTCATAGTTGAATACTCCCACTGAGGCCATAACCTTTACCACCATAAGAAAAACATGAACTCTTTATGTTGACGGCTCTTCCAACAAAGATGGAGGCAGTGTAGGTTTGATTATTACCACTAGGGGTGTTCATGGTTCGGGTATCCGAACCAAAGAAGATTTCGGTTCGGGTACCCGAAATTTCGGGTCGGCAAAATGGTGAACCGTATCCGAACCGAAACTTTCGGCTAACCGAAATTCGGGTACCCGAAAATTTCGGTTCGGGTTTTTGGTTACCCAATAACCCATTTTTTCTAAAATATTTTTTCCTACTTTGCCTAATAATTTTGTTATACCCATAATATAATTATTTCTATTTATGCTATAAAAAGTTGTCGTATTGAGCCAAGTTACACTTTAAATTCTCACACAATATGACAATATCATCAGATATCTTATCATCATTCACATTTCAATTAATCCACACTTCCATAAGATATAAACTTGTTAACATCATATTTATGCCCAACGCATTCAAATAAAATAATGCAATGAAGTCAAAGTACTTGTCTTCTTCGGGTTTGGGAATAATTGACTTACAAAGTTTTTGGGGAATGGATGATATAAAAAAAGTCCCAAAAAAGTTTTAAAAAAAGTTTCGGGTTTTCGGGTACCCGAATCTTCAAAATGCCCGAACCGTACCCGAACCAATAACCGAAAAAATATATTGGTTCGGGTACCCGAACCAAAAATTTCAAATATTTCGGTTCGGGTACCCGAGATTTCGGATCGGGTAGCGGGTTTTCGGTTCGGGTTATCGGTTACGGATATTTTTGAACACCCCTAATTACCACACCCATAGGCGACAAGTACAAGTATGCACTTAGGCTCAAGTTGAAAGCACCAAAAAATGAAGCTATGCACAAAGCTCTCTTTGTAGGGATCAAGCTTTGCTACCCTACCAGGGATAACTTAGTAATGGCTACTTTAACATTTAACTGGTTGTCAGTCAACCTAACAGGGGGGAAATCATGGTGGCCTATCTAAGGAAGGTTAAAGGAAAAATCGCATGGCTCTAACATTTTTGAGATCAGATCATACATGTATCTCAAAGAATGGGCAAGCTAATTCCTTCTTGAAATTAGCTAGTTCCTGCATAGAAGGCCAACCCAAGCAAATTTCATGGGAAGTTCTCAAGAAAAGAAGGATCAATAATGCAAAAATTTAGGTTGATAGCAACAATACTTGGATCCACTTATCAAGTACTTACCCAATGGAGAACTACCCCAAGATAAAAAAGAAGTGGAACGCATCTAGAAGATAGTTGATTCCTTCTTTCTATATGAAGGAATCCTCTACAAGTAAGCTTATGCTCAACCCTTATTATGATGTGTGACCCCTGAGCTAAGGGATAAGATTCTCAGAAACCAAATAAGGGAAGTTGGGAATACAGGCGCTACCACTGAGAAAGGGCGAGGAATTTTACAAAGAAGAATATTGTCACAATGTTTGGCTTCCAAAGAGTAATAAAATTTGACAATGGGTAACATTTTGATCTGCCGAAACACATGACCACATCGCTCAATATGACTAGGAAGCCAACCTCACCGCCATGGCCCATCCTTAAACAAATGGACAAGCTACGTCTACAAATGAGATCACACTTATAGTCTATAAAAGTAACCAGATAACGCTGAGGGATATTTCTAATGTTATTTTTTTATATTTTACCTAGTTTGGGGACACAAAATGAGTTAGCATAGACCCTGTAAATAAATCAACCAAGGCAACCCCTTTACAACTCAGACGCTATAGGCTAAAATGGACTCAATAAAATTTTTAAACTTCTTTAGGATTCAAAATATGCATAAGGAATAAATGCACAAAGGAGTAAAAGGTGAACCATTTGACAAGAGCTTCAAGGGGGTGACCATGTCTCCAAGAGGTTAGTTGTGATCTAAGCGGTCAGCCCGTCTAGTGAGACCCATAACGACGTGGCCTTCCAAGCGAGACATATAATGGGTCAGATATAGGCGAAACTTTAGGGGACGCCCATGCCATCAAGAGGTTATTCACGACCCTAAAGTACATGTTGTTAACTAAAAGGAGACCTCTTGGATGCAAAAGGGGAGCATATGTTGCATATCACATGAAGACCCAATGAGAGAAAATATATAACCCCTAGGGGACATCCAAGTAAACTAGTAGAGAAAAATATCATCTTTAGGGGACATCATTCAAACAAAGACTTGCAGGGGGAAAATATATGATTCCTAAGGGGCACCATTCAAGGAAAGACTTGTAGGGGGGGAAATATATGGCCTCTAAGGGACATAATTCAATTATAACCTCTAAGGGAGAACATACATATTCCCTAGGGGGCATCATTTAAGTAAAGACCTTTAAGGGGAGAAAATATATGATCCCTATGGGACATCATCCAAAAGAAGAATCGCCAACTACTTACAAGGATTAATCGATCAAGCAAAACCTATAATTAGGCTTAATCAATAATTGTTCGAACCTAGTCAAATGTGCTTCCCATCTCCCATTACGAGTTTGAGCCAATTTTCTCATCTCTGTGAGCTTTTCGAACTATGGGCATAGCCCAACTTAGCAAAACGTTTTGTATTGGAGCTTAGTTTTTTAAAATTAAACAAGGGAGATGGAGTTGATTTTTCCTTGAGAGAGTTGGTTTTATCGTGGGGATTTGATTTCAATGGGGAAAGGGAAGGGCAGTGAAGTTTTGTGGTAGGGGAAGTGACAAAGTGAACAATTAACTTAGGTGATCACTAAATTAATTGCATAGTTTCACATGATATACAAAAGAATGAAGTCAAGAACACAAATCTCATAATGTATAGTGAAGAAAAGAATCAATTATTGTAAGTATTGAACCCTCGAAACTTAGCTTAAGTCAGGTTTAGCAAGAAAACGTTCCCATGGATGCAGCCTTCACTCATGTTTGTTGGAGGGAGGACAGTCCTCAAAAACAAACTTGATTGTGGAGAAAAGGGTGTCTTGATGGAAAAACTAGACAAGATGTAGCAAAGAGAAGGGTACAAGAGCGATCATCACTCTAGGAAGAGAGAAAGAAAAAAAGCTAGAATAAGAACCATCTTTCTAGTAAGGGGGAAAAGAATGTGTGTTTATGTCTAGAGGTGGAGCCTGCTCCCCTTTTTACTCTAGTTAAGAGGAGGAATGACCCTCCTAGGATTTGCAAAAATAGCCAAGTCCATTCCTCTAAGTCAGTCGAAGGGGAAATGCCTATGAGAAAACCCTGACTGAAATGAGCCTTAGGCGTCAAGTTAGGGCTAATGACGAATTGGCGAGATCTAGTGCCTACTATTAGCACCATCCTAGTGCCACTAGGATTAGGCGGCACTAAAATGTTTACTTCTTGGTCTAGTTTTCTTACATAATTTAGTCTTAGAAACCTATCATTGGGCCTAGGTAAGATTAGGGTTTGCTATTTGGCTTATTAATGCATCCGTATTGCCTTGTGCTCAATTCTATGTGTCAATAAAATCACATTCTTGGCTAGTATCAAGAGAGACAAAGCTTAAAAATTAATTTCTGGAATACATTTTATGTTAGAACAAAGATCTTGAAAATCGATCATTTTTCCACTGGTGAGCATAGTAGATGTCATCATCAGGTTGCTATACACTTAAGATACAATATACAATATGCACGTGGTCTATATTATGATGACACTTTTACGTGTCTACAAGGGGTTTGCCTCCCAAGCAAAGATACATGTGGGATCGACTTTAGCACAAAGACCTTATAAGAAGTTGACCTCATAGATAAAGGATTTATGAGGGTTCAACTTCAAGGAGAAGATCCTTAGCGATCATCCTTCCAAGTGAAGATACTTAAGGGTCATTCTTCAAAGTAAAAAGTATAGGGCCACGTGAAGACTACTAGGGCCATGTGAAAATTCTACTGCTATGGGAAGACCTCTAGTGCAAGGAGAGGACGCTTAGGGAATATTACTAAAGTACTGACTCTTAGGGGTCGGTCATGAAACCAAAGGGATGACTTGTCACCCACTTGCAAGTTGTCGGCCCATTAAGCAATGACCCTTAAGAGCTCGACCCACTATGCAAGGTCTACTAGGGCTTCATATCCACCCTTCTTCTCTGCTCTCCTCCTCTTTACGGTCTTGGCTAGTTACGTATTCCCCTTGACCTACTAATAAACTTGGTCAACCCATCTATTCTCCTTCCCTGCTTTATTCCTTTGGGCTCAATTAAGACTTTGGCCCAGCCTACACCACTGACTCCTCCCTGGGCTCGGTCCCTTTATGGTGCACCTAGGGGGTCGGTATCGATCCCTTTGCTCAACTCCCGCTATTTCTCTTTACTTATGTTTAGTCTCTCTCTCTCTCTCTCAAACTCCCTTCTCTCCCCTTTTTAAGGCTCGACTCATACCGTATTACCCTTTACATTAGTCACATGGAGTTTAGCACTTACCCTTTCATCTCCTCGTTCGCTCCTTCTCTAAGCTTGGTCTAATACACAACCCCCTTTGTGGTCTCCTTCTTGCAAGCTTAGTCTTGAACCCACTCTTTTCTTTACTCTCGCTAATTATGGGCTCAACAATGAGCCATATGTCATTTTTATTCCTCTCAGTTAGGGTCAGTTTGCTTCCTCATGCTTCCATGGACTGTGATGTAACCCCCTCATCCTACTCCTTTGTTTTTCTGCATGGGCTTAGCCCATTCCTATTACACTTATCTTTCCTTTCGATGCAACCATGCCCCATGCCCTCCTGTTACCATCCTACCAAGAAGAAAGTTTGTCTACCTTCTTTATCTTCACTTTTTGGGCAAAGGGCACCTCCCTTACCTTCCCTTGCAAAGGGTCGATTGTGAGTTCCCTTTCACGTCTTTGGGTAGCACTAGTAAAAAACCGTTCGACTTGATTATTCGAATTTGTCCGACCAGCAAAAAGGGCTTGGTTTCAAAAATTATCTAAATTTAAAATACGAATAATCGAGCATGTCTAGCTTAAATTTGCTTTGGATTTCCAAATTTGATGAACAATTTGGGTTCAAATGAATTTCTATATTCAGACAATGGGAATCGAGCATTCGGAGTTCGAACAATTGGGTTTATGCATAATTTTGGTCTAAAATATGATGAAATTTTCAATGAAAAAATCGAACAATCAAGTTGGAACATAAAAACATTTGGGTTCCAGTTCAGTCATATATATAATTTCGATCAAATTCTCAAAGTTCAAAACAGTATTTTGGCATTCGAACATCGGACATTTGGGATCGGTTTCGGTTTGGTTAGCATGTCCAAATGTACAATTTGGACATGTTCAAACTATGATGTATTTGTCTGAATGTTGAAATCGATTGGACTTAAATTGACCCGAACTCAATTTTTTGCCAGTTCCACCCTTTTGGCTGGGGTCACTAGTAGATCTTAGTGCTACATGGGGTTGGTCATCGCCTCCCCCCGCCCCCCAATGAAAAAAAAGAAAATTTTTGCAATGCATTATTCTATGCCTACCTACATACGATTAATATATATATATATATATATATATATATATATATATATACAAACTTTCTAAAGAAAATGAATTTCATCTTTGTCCATAGCTTTGCTATTGGAAAGCGTGTCCATCATGGGCTACTCTTGCACCTTCAGCCCCAATGGGCTAAAATTCGCTTATTTTTCTCTCTTTAAATCTTTGCTATAAGTTATCACAACGCTTCTTGGCTACTTTTGCAAGTGGCACATATTTTTGTCTTCTGTAGCTTTGTTATAAGATAGCACCACTCTCTATGCCCATTTGTCCTTGCACCCTTGCCCTTGGGGGCTAAGGCTTCTTTCCGTAACTTTGCCATAAGAGAGTATGGTTGTCCTTGTACCTTTAGCCCTAAGGGGCTAAGTTTGGACACTTTTTTTTCTCCCTTATGGTGTTGGTGGAGGAGAGCTCAACTCTGTTTGAAAATTTTACCTTTAGAGGCCAAGGACAAGATAACAACTAGAGAAAACGACAAATACATGGTGGCAATGATCCACATAAGGAATTCATTTCATTAATTCAAGGAGTTCATTACAATAGAGCAACTATACTGTAAACCTACCACATCATACTACGACATTATACTAGACTTACTACAGATTACTACAGTAACATACTTACAGTCACACTAAGAAGACAACCACTACAAACAGCCTGCTCCTTAATGCAATAGCCACTGTCGTGGCCTTTCTGTTACGCTCAACCTTCCCCTAGAGTGTGATCGAAGCGGCCTATACTTGAAGTGTCCCATTCATCTCCCACGTCAGCAGTAGGGGCTCCAGCCTCCCCATCACGGTAATTAGATCGGCATGTCATAATGTATGTCCAGCCAAACCTCAAAGCAGTACCATTAACCTTTATTAATACTCACGGGTAGCTGTGGAATGCTAAGAGACCATTAATCTATATTTCACCTACCCTCCTTAAGATATGTGCAAGTAAAACGTGAATGGGATAATGATGTGGCAAAATCTATTGCTCCTATCATGTCATCAACTAGTGTAGCATTATGGATACGGTGGCCCAAGTTAAGTTAGGCCCTTCAACAATTATAAGCACTTGAGAAATGATAAATACATTAAAATTATTATTTTGCCCTTTATTTCTATGAATAGTGACCTTGTCACTTCATTCACACATTCCAACGTCACCATGCATCAGAACCTGCCAATGTTGTCAGAATGTAATTTCTCATCTCCTACTACATCACTGTTAAGTTCTTCTCTCTTTCATTTCAAGACGTCATCTTTAAAGGCATAATTCTTAGTTGTCTTTCCTTCAAGATCCTAACTTCGAATTGAAGGGGTGTTCCCCATTATCCAATTCCCATGGTATGTCGTTTTTGCATGTTAAGGGAGCACCATTCGGGCAAACCTGAGGGGCCTACCATAATATGAGCACACTCTTTCAATTTCATCACTAATTTCTCTTGAAATAGTATTATATCAAATTATGAATGGGCATAAATGATGAGTTTTTTCTAGGTAAAGTTTATAAAAGAAAAATATAAATTACTTCAACTTATTGAATTTCTCATGCAAACAAAATTTATGTTTCTTTCTTCTTATAAATTATAACTAGGTAACTTCAATGTGAGGTTTTTAAGAAATTCAATTAACCCAAGGAGAAAAAAAAAACACTCCAATTTGATATTCTCTTTCCATGATGATGATGATCGATTAGTGTGACACCATGACCCTATTCTATTTCGCGTTTTAGATGGATAGATAGATGTAAGGAGATGTAAGGAATTGTAAAGAGTTGTAAGAAGATGTAAGGAGCTGTAAGGAGATGTAAGAAACTGTAAAAAGATGTAAAAAGCTGTAAGGAGCTGTAAGGATAGATGCAAGGAGTTGTTGAATTGTTGAAGAGTTGTATAGTATAATTTGTTTTACAATGAACGTTTTGGATGAAAAATAATAATATTAAAATAATATACTTATTGAAAATAAATAATTAATTAAGTTAATTACACAATAATAAAATATGTTAATCTCATAAATTTGGTGAATAAAATTTCATCTACTTGAGATGATTTTTTATATGCACATTAGTTTGATCGAATAAGCAAAGTATAACAAAAAAAATAAATTTTTTTGATAAAATTGAATACAAGTCTTCAAATAAACTTCTATTTTAAGTAAATAATTTTAAATCTAAATAAATATACGGTCATCTATAATAATATATATTTCATGTTGAAACTCAAATATAATTTACGTCGTTATATTATGTTTTTATATTTATGTAAATGTCGTGTTTATAATATATTTATAAATTTTGTATATTGGTAGTATCATTAAAAAAATATACATATTTCTGTAACTAAAATAAATGAATGTTATAGAAAATCCACAAGACGTAAGAAGATGTAGATGTACGAAGATGTAAGGATATGTAAAGAGATATGAGAAGATGTTAGGAGATGTAAGAAAATGTAAGAATTATGTAAGGAACTTTAAAGAAATGCAAGGAGTTGTAAAGAGATGTAAGAAGCTGTAAAGAGATGTAATCACTTAACTAAATTCTAAAAAACGCGAGCCTATGTCATCATCCCCAACGGCGGTTCGAGCAAGGCCAAGCAGTGTGGCTCGGAACCCAAACCGTCTCGCTCTGGCCATCTCGTTGCCACCGAACTGCACGCCATCCTGTTTCTCTCTCGTCAATTTCTTCCATATAAATTCCTAATTCCTGAAGAACAATTTCTTCTACACGTTTCGTCATCCTCATTTCGCAATATTCACGCCTCTGAATTCCAATTGATTATCCGAATCTCGAAATTTTATTCCGTACCTTTTTCGATCTAAAAAGCAACCGTCACCAATTTCAATCTCTTACAGCTCAAATCAAAGAGAATCTGATCATCGTAAAAGTTCTAGCCTTTTTGCTCTAATTTTGATCTTAATTTTAGCTTTTGTGTGTTGAATTCTTCTATACGTTGTCAATTTGTTGTGGGTATGATCGATCGGGCTGCGTTCCCTGTGTGAATTTGCGTGAAGTTTGTACATTTTGTAAAGCTTAGTTTCAAGGTTAGGGTTAGGGTTTTGGTTTGGGGTCTTGTTGTCAAAGGATCTGGATGGTCTTATTAGTGTATTGGGATGATGTTTTTCTGTGACTTCGCTCGAAATCAATCGATTGTTTTGACCTAAGTCTTTAGTTATTTAATCTTCAGGGTATTAGTCATACTTGTTTGCTATGTGATGTGCGGATGGATGAGAGGAAGTATGACTAGCTTGTTGAGTGCTTGCCCAGCCTTCGAGTCCTTTGCTTAAAAAACTTAGGTATCATAATTGTGGGTGGGACAGAAAAGTATACAATTCATTTCAGAAATGGAAGAATATGCTCAAACTCTTGATGGTTTCTGAGGGGATTCTAATGTTATAGTAAAGCAATTGTAACCTATCAAATTACTTATTAGGTTTTAATTATGCTTCTTAATCGTCAGAGGTGTTGATGTCATTGTTTTATGATTTTCAAGTCTTGCGTTTTGATTCATACCCTTTATTGTCATGGAGGTCACGATGATTGGATTATAACTATGAAACACCTCATCTGGTTCCTGTTGATGGCACAACAGATTTATATATTGTCAACATTATAGTTTGTGACTCAAACTCTAATGCATTTGGCCATTCGGCTGACTCTGTAGTAGCATGATTTGATTACTGTCCTAGACTGGGGCGATATTCCCCTTCCCCCCTCCCCTGGTTATTGTTGCTGCCATGTTTACTTTGTTCTCTATTCAATGTGTGTTAGACAAGTCTGCTTAGTGCTTTGTCAGATGTTGGTGTATTGAGTGTTCTTTCATTTGCATTTCAACTTAGTGGAATGTTTTGTGTGCTGTTATGTTTTTAACATGCATTCTTCTATAAATTCAGTGCAACTAAGAGTGTCGTGCTTTTGTTCTGCAGTATTAACTGCAGGTTTGAGGACCAGTGACTTTTGGGCTCAAGACAGTCATTAGTTCACTGTCCCACTGTCTTTCAGCAAGATTTGTAGTGCATAAAAGATTTACCTGCTTTGGAGCATTTCATGAGGACTTGCCTTTTCATTTACTTTGTAGATGCCAATAAGGATCACATACTTTAAACGTGGTAAAATCTTTCAGTATCAAACATTCAGGAGCTACCCTGTTCAGAAAATTTCTTCAGAAATACTTGTTCTGGTAAGTGTCATGTGTAGACTGTAGACTGTGTAGTTAAATCAACTTTCAACCAGTGTCAGCATCCGATCAGTACAGTTGGAATTTCATATGTTCTACACTTGCCTGTAACTTGCTAAGCCTTGAATATGGTCAGGTATTTTATGATTTTTTACGAACTGGTTCAGACAATCATTATAGTCAAACAGCTAATGAATTGACTTTTTTGGGGGACTTCATTGTGGTTATAGATTTAAACGCATTGGTATGGCACAACCATTTTGATTTTCATTATCCAGCTCTGCAAGGATGTGAGGGAGAAATATGTGCTGAAAATGAGAATTATGACATTCGAAGTGCTTTGTTTTACCTATATCATTCTTGACCTGTTCTCTTTCTAAATAATTTTAGAAAATAAATCTTGACCTTTCCTGTCTTGATGTCTAATGCATCTCTATGTTAGCAAATCAAATTTATTGAAACCAAACTGAACACCTTGGCAAAGTCTCAACTAGGGATAGGTTGTCTTTGTTTGGGGGGAGGGGGGGATCAGATGTACTCAATCTTGCCTTTATAAGTGATTTATGAGAGGTGTTTCCCTTTGATACCAATTACTAAAAGCATTGACTGCTCACTGCAAGAAGCACTAGTTAGAGGCACATTTTGCTTTAGTCCAAAGTTCAAGGGAACTATCTAATGTAGACTTTTTTTTTTAATCCCTCTTCTGCTCGGGAGGTCAAATGTATATATGTTTTTCTCCGTTTACGTCACATAAATAAAATATGAATTGTGATCTTCCTTCTAGGACCACGTGCTTTGGCTAGTAAAGTAGCAGATGTGACTCAGAAGTAAAGAGCTGCTGCGCTATGATATATATAATGCAAGTTAATGAGTTGATGCACTATGAGTTATAGGGAGGTGCATATAATAATGATAAATAATGCTCAGGTGTATAGTTCTTGAGGACATGAAGAAAATGGTAAATGTCATACATTTCATGCAATTTATTTTGGGTTGTGCAACAGTAACCAAAAAGGGTGAAGATTTGAGTGCAATATTTGGATAAGTTTTGTGTGGAACAATCTCTGAGGCAAAGTGAAAGTGCTTGGAGGTGATAGTTTGTGGGCAATAGTTTCTCACCGTCATGTGGCTTTTGCTGAGCATTGCGCTTGAGTTTGATCAAATTGCTATGATTGAAGTTCCTGTTTTGCAGTTACATAGATCCACAGATGGTGTTATTGGTTTCCCCAGTAGGCTCTTATTCTTCCCCCTTTTGTACTGCACAACACATTTTTATTTTATTTTATTGTTTTTGGCAAGGAAGGATGATCCGAGAGTACTTCTTAGACATGATTTGTGACTTAACACGATTTGTACTCATATTTGGGGACTTATTAATCCCTGACTTTCATGAAATGTAGTTACCAGATTAAATTTGTGTAGACATAATGGGGGCTGCGGCATCATCATGGTACTTGCCTTCTTCGCAAGTCTTTCATCAGTCGATTATGTGTCCCTTTAGAGTTGTTAAGACTCAAGAGTGTATGCATCTCCTCACTGGTTGATAATCTGCACATATCTGTTTAGTCTTCAATGCCCTTCTTCTACTGGAATAATGGATAGAATTTGTGGATACGTAGAGGGAGTCTGGGTGCAGAGTACTGCTTATTTTTTTAGTTTTCTTTGGATAAGTAGATTTACACACACTCACGCCTAGGGAGAATCGAACTTTAATCTCGATTGTGGAAACCAAGTACCCTACTGGGTCTACCATTCCGGTAATACCCAATGGGCACTCATGCTTTTAGTCTTCTGGTGCTTGACCCATTGTTGTTCCTAGCATACTCAGTCTGTTGATATTAAAATACTAGGAAGCACAAGAAAATAGGATAGGATATATCGAAGCTAGATATTAATACATAGCAAGAACCGTATTGAACTGTTGCACTAATGGGTTATTTGCTCTTATCCTTGCCAACAAAGGGGTCCTCAAGTGTGGAATAGAAGTATCTTATTCTTCGGGCATTAATGTCTCAAATTTAGGAACATATGCTGTAGTGGTATTTGATTGGTGTTAAGAAGCTAGTTACATAGGCTGTGTACTAGTTCATGGGTCCTGGTGCTTCCAAGGTGGCTTTTTCCATTATTTGCTATTGTATAAAGCTTTCACATCAGACAGAATGTTGCTCCTTCTGGCTCCTAGTCAGCAGTTTATACCTTTTCAAGCTAGTTCTTCAGGGGATTCAGATGGAGAGGTATGTGTAGCTTTCATAAAGTTACGGATGGCTATTTGCTTGAAGGTGCACATTAGTGTTGAGTTAGAAAATTTTGTGTTGTAGAGCTAAGAATCTCCGGCTAGGATTCACGACAGGGCTATGAATGACTCCGTCACGGCGATGCCTAATTTTCAAAAAAATTAGGGATGCTAAATGTAATTTAACATGTTTACCATTATATACTTTTTTGTAAATAAAATATAAGTTGAAAATTTGGTAACAGGTTTTAGAATTTTATTTTTTTTTATAAAAAAAAGCATAGGGAATTTTTAAGAATGAAGAGCAGAGAAAGCAAGGTGGCAACAATATGTGAGATTTCTCTGCCTAGGGCTGTTTGTCCGTCTAGTGAGTGCTGGGACTGCTCAGTTTTAATTCTCATGTCTAGTTGTACTTTTTCGACTACTCCATTATGTTGGATGATCGACTGTAGCTTTCTAGCCTCATTGAATCTATTGATGTCATATGCAAGGTAAGTGGATGGGTCAAATTAGCTTTACAATTTGAAAGGTATATTGTTATGTGGTTTGATGGACCACCGTTTCTGGTGTCTGGAGATCCTGCAGAAACTTTTCCCCTTCCCTAATTCTGAAAAATTCATTCAAAATGGAGTTTTGTCTTGGAAATGGTTTCTAACTGGTTCTTCTGAGTCACTTCAGTGTATGCAAGATGGCTGCTAAGAAAAGAAGCATGTCGCTCGGTGCAGATATGTGTGTTGTCCGAAAGGAATGGGATGATGCATTGTGCCCTATCTGCATGGAACATCCTCATAATGCAGTTCTTCTGCTCTGTAGTTCACATGCAAAAGGTTGCAGACCCTATATCTGTGATACAAGTTATAGGCATTCAAATTGCCTGGATAGGTTTAGAAAACTCCAGACGGACTCAGACTCTAGTTCTCCAGAGATCACACCTCCCCAAAACCCTCAGGGTTCTGGTGATGCTTCCGACTCTCAATCAACTCTATTGTTTGGAGATGAATTACCTGAACTTGCTAGGGCTAATAACAGCAGAGAAAGAGATATGCCCATTAGACATGAGACCTCAGGAAACGAAAATTTGGAATCTTTGATGAATGCTTCAGGGCCAACAACAAAGACAAGCTTAAAATGCCCTTTATGCAGAGAAGATGTGCTAGGCCAAACAGTTGTAGAGGAGGCTCGAGACTATCTGAATCTTAAGCATAGGATTTGTACCCGAGAATTGTGCTCATTTGTCGGTAACTACCGGGAATTACGCAGACATGCGAGGAGTGTCCATCCAAGAGTTAGACCTGCTGAAGTTGACCCATCAAGGCAGCGTGCCTGGAGACGCTTGGAACATCAGCGAGAACATGATGACATTGTTACTGCCATCCGCTCTGCTATGCCAGGTGCAATTGTCGTGGGTGACTATGTGATAGAGGACGGTGATAGGTTACCGATCGAGAGGGACAGGACATCAGGTGATACCAGTGGTCCATGGTGGACTACTTTCCTTTTCTTTCAGATGATTGAGTCTATGCAACCCTCAGCTGGGCCTAGGAGCCGTCCGCGGCCTTGGACCCGGCATCGGCGTTCAACTGGAGGTTCATCACGGCGCTATCTCTGGGGGGAGAACCTGTTGGGTTTACAAGATGATGGAAATGATGATGGCAATGATAGCTTTACAGATGACGATGAGCTCAATGTGTTTGCAGATGTGTCAGAACAGGATGCCTCACCTGTCCGAAGACAGCGTCGCCGTCTAACCCAATCCAGATCTAGCAGAGATCGGTTATGAAGTTCGACATGAATCTGGTAATGTGAGGATTAAATTATCTTGTCTTTCTCTTAGTCTGCTTTCCAACAAGTTGTAACAGTCATTGATTCCTTTTAGCTTGAATTATAGCAGACCAACCAAAATGTCTTGTCAAGCTCCTGTTGAAGTCGATGATTTGCATATCTAGGGTACCTCTACGAATCCTGTTTAGAGTAAATTCTATTACTGTAGGCATTGGACTGCTTATATTTGCCCTAGCACACCCGGGGCATGATTCTGGGGTTTAACACTTGGATATGGTTGGTTCTGCAGTATACCCTTGGAAGCATTTTAAACATATTTTTGGGTTATTTCTGGCTTGCAGCACCTGCATAGGCCAACCAAGATTGCTCGCAATTGTTGAATCCTTAGGTTTCAAGACATTTGGCCTGCAATGGGATAGATTCCAGATGACCGTGCTGGAAGTCGCTGGGTTTGGATTGGTTCCATCTCTGCAGCTTGTTTTACTTCTATTGTTGATGAATGAAAGATTAGTTTGCAGAATGTAGATCTTAGGGTTCTTAGACCAAAACCGCTTGAATTTCAGTTTGAACTGCTCAATGTACAGTTAAATTAATTCTCTATTCTCCAGTCTCTGACATTGATTTATGGTTCAAATGACTGCTTATTTGCTGTGCTTTTTAACTGCCCTCTTCCTGGCCTCTGTGCTCAGAATCAATAATGGTTTTTTTTTTTTCTGTTAATTTTTGTATTTCTCTTTTTGTGAGGATAGCCTTACGGAGTCTCATTCTCACGCAGACTTGCTTGTGTGGCTAATTTAAGTTGCTTCTGGTTTCAATCACTGCTGGCTGGGCCGCGTTGATTTGTGATCTTGGAAATTGGCAAAAAGTTATAGCGGTTGTTTTAACTGCCATAATTGAGAACATCTAGATCGTACATTTCTCACAAGTCAATGTTAATCGTTCGTTTTATCTTTTTTGTTAAATCATTAAAAATGTGATGTAAGGATTATATAGTGTGATTAAGGGCGTGTTTAGTAGGGGGGAAAATCATTTTTCTGAAAAATAATTTTTTCATTTTATGCCGTTTGGTAAAACAATGAGGGGAAGATCATTTTTAGGGAAAAATTATTTTACCCCATTTGAAGGAAATTGTTTTCCCTTGAAAAAGTAAGGAAAACAATTTTTCAAGCTTAATTTTCGT
>JACYFF010031954.1:88496820-88506901 GCA_017589665.1 Selenicereus undatus | reverse complement strand
GATTCCAACGATGCTGATGCCGGCGACATTGCCCATGAGGACTACACCTGAATCTAGTGGTTCATATATTAAAAACTAGTCCCTGTAGGGACACATATGATAGGTGCAGCCAGAAGCTAGAACCCACTCTATAGCGCCTCTGTTGTCCGTAGTAGTGATGAGTAGAACATAACCATTTGCCCCTGAATCAGCAATTGCACCTTCTACGGAATGATTGTTGTCTTTCTCCTTCTTGTTCTTTAGTTTCTAGTATTAAGCAACTATGTGCCTAGTTTTCCTGCAGTATTTACAGAACTTACAAGACTTGTGACCTCTTAACTTGGATATGAAATTTCTATTTGAGCGCTCCTTTTCAGAGGTTCGCCCTTTTACTGAAAAACCTTCATCTTTGTCACCAAAATGCATATAAAGATCAAACTTCTCTTTGGATAGTAAGTTAGGCTTAACGTCCTCAAAAGATAGAACATTTTTACTGTGTAGTATAATTTCCTTGAAGTGCTTATAGGAAGGGGACAGTGAGACAACCAGTAGAGTCGCCTTATCTTCATCTTCTATTTTTACATATAGACTTTCAAGATCTATAATAATAGAATTGAATTCAACTAGATGATTCTGAATAAAAGTACCTTTCGCCATGGAGAACGTATATAGTCTTGTAGATTGCCTCTAATCCAAGCCAGAGTTCTGTAGTGGTGGTTTTGTCTAGAACCTCTCGGACAACGTGCGGAGCAAGGCTTAACTGAATAGTGGAGAACGCCTTTTCATCAAGTTCCTCCCACTATTCGTGAGTTATTGTGGCAGGTTTCTTCTTTTTATCAGCCAGAGCCTTCTTTAATCCATTATGTATAAGAACTGGCGCCATTTGTACCTTCCAAATATTGAAACTCATCTTCCCGTCAAACTTGCGAATATCGAACTTTGTGACGGTTGCCATTCAATAAGCAATGCTCCGATACCAGTTGTAGGGATCAGTTAAAAATTGAATGAATCCAACAAATAAATCACAAAGACAATATAAACGAGTAACAACAAATCAACACCGGAATTACGTGGAAAATTTGATGTGGCGAAAACCACAAACGACGATGAGTCACAAATCCACTATACAGAATAGGAGTATAAGGTCGATCTTAGAATGATACGTTCTAACCAGAAGATCGATTAGAGATTACAAAACTCTCTATAACACTCTCTCATAAATCTAGGAATGTGAAACTGAATACTCGAATGGTATTTTTGTTGGTATGTTGAGAAGGTAGGAGGTGTGCCCTTTATAAAGGAGTAGGATGAGCAAGAAATCTGCGAGAAACCCTAACTTCCATAGCTAAACAGTCGTCGCCCACCACGGGCTGTAGAATGCAAATTGGGACAAAACCCAACAATGTCTCTTCTCACTTTGAATCTTTCATGCATTTTTGAATCAAGTGGGACAAGAATATAGGCTATCTCAATAGTAACTTGATCATTAATTTCATCTCTGATACCAACTTGTACTAGAATATCAACAAACTGACCTTCATTGGATTCTTTATCACTATGTTTTAAGCAAGAAAAGGTCCAGCCTCATCGTTTGCTGCATGGCCAATTAATTGTATGTTTGTAGCTTCGGAAAGTATGTTCTCAGTTGCTCATCTCTTTCTTTAAATCGCATCTTTTGATGATCTAGGTAGATTAAAGGACAGACCTTTAGAGTGCAGAAACATAGGGTTCAGTTGTCGGAATTCTTCCACATGACACATTTAAAATTAAGAGGTGGCTACTAAAGTCTTCTTGAATGACATGAACCAAACTCAAAACCCATATGATGGCTAGGTTGTCGCGACAGAAGGAGGACAAGGATTTTGAGTGTTGTTCAGGTTTTTACCACTGATTATAAATTATGTCTCTAAACCTCGTTATTAATAGAGTTAGCTTCCTCACTAGTGTCCACCACTTAGGTTAAGACATGGCCCTCTAGCCCTAATAATTAGGGTGGGCTAATAGTCCCCACTCGACCACATAAGCCCCAAATCACATGTCTCTTGACAAATCACCACTCTTCATGCTTCATACCAAGAGTGATATGTGGCACTAGAAAGTAATTAATATTGTAATATTAAGTTATCATCTAATTAACATAACAAATTCGTGAAATAGACACCCAAAATGATCCAAACATCATCAATATTATGCCTAGTCCTTTTATGCCATACAATATATCATATCATTATATACTTAATATAATCGCTCGGGCTGATATGGTGAAGATAGATAGATTTTCCTTTGGACACTCATGATACTTCATCTTGGCTTAATTGCTTTCCTAACGTGCTCTTGTTGAACCAAGTACATCCTGACCCTTAAGAAACACATTAAACTGACATTATTAAGCTTCAACTTCATATCAGAGTTTCAAGTCGAAGGGTCATCGTTCGTAGGATCACAAAGTCACAAGAGATAGGGAATTCAATTATCACTCTATTTATGGATCGTCTTATGAGCTCACACAACATGAAATATGTGTCATAGCATAGCTCCCACTTATCCGGGCATGTCACTCTATATTCCATGCAAATCGCCAGTATAGATTTTACCTTAAAATCTAACCTGACCTATTAGGTCAACATACTAAATGTTAATCTTGACACTAAAGATTCATCTCCTAAGACTTTATATGAACTACGGTATTTCATATTCAGCTCATTCTTTTATTCATACACTTCTAGTATGAGGAATCACTATTGCACACCTAGTGCCAATATGATCCATCCTCATCCTGCTTACTGCTCAAGCATCATGGCGATTGTCTGTATGACTAGGCTAATCAAAAGCTCATGACATTTCAGTATGCCTAACATGCAACAATAAATCATAAACTTTTAGAAAAAGAAACATCAATCTTTATTACATAAATGCTCATTACAAGATAAACTTGTCCACCACATAGCAAGATTTATTCAAAAACTAAACCCCACGAAGTCTTATTCTTAAAATATGAGTTTTAAAAAATAACTCTAAGAATCAACTCAGTCAATGGATCAACAATCATCTTATTAGTGGATATATACTCAATGATAACCTCCTTTGGTTTTATGGCGTCTCGTATGAAGTGACAGCACCTCTTGAGGTGCTTGATCTTCTTATAGAACTTTGGATCTCTAGCAAACTGGATGGCAGCAATGTTGTCACACAGCATCTCAATAGGATTATCACTCTAGTAGTGAGATTAAGATCATGAAGAAAACTCTTAAGCCACATTGCCTCCTGAGTAGCAGATCACGGTCGACAGAGCTACATAGTCTTGCTTTTTACTGCATCATGATGTGGCTCTTCCACCCAAGGTGAAGACATATCCTAAGGTTAACCTAGACTACTCATATCACCACCCCAATCGGCATTTGGGCATCCTTTCAACTTGAGATCTCCACTTCGATAGCCAAGGACCAAGTCAGCAGTATCACGAAGGGAGCACATGATTCTCTTGATGGCTTAGACTGAGTAGGTTGTGGGTTACTTTGGTAATGACTTACGAAACCAACCATAAAGCAAATGTCAGGCCGTATACATAACATGACATAGGTTAAGCTTTTTACGGCATTAATATAGGGGACATTGCTCATTTTCTCCTTTTTATCATCTATTTTAGGGCGTTTGGTCAAGGCTTAAAGTCAAATGCTTTCCAACATGAGTGTCTACTGGCTTCGAATTATGTATCCGAAAACATTCCAGACCTTTTTGATATATGCTTCTTGCCATGTACTTATGAGCTTCTTGGGACGATTTTTGACTATTTTCACACCAACGAGATACCTAGCGTTAACTATGTCCTCCCAATCAGATGTATATAATCAACATACAGGGTAAGAAACACAATTCCCATGGTTCTTCTTTTTACATACATACACTAGTTCTCTAAAACCCTGGAAAAGTCAAACTAAGTAATGGCTTCATGGAATCTAAAGTAGCAAGTTCCGGAAGATTGATTAATACCAAGTATAAACCTTTTAAGTTGATACACCTAGTCCTCTTGACCCTTCGATACAAAACCAATTGGTTAGTTCATATAGATCTCTTCCTGAAGGTTTTGGAAAATAGTATTTACATCTATTAAAAACAATTCTAAGTCCAAATGGGAAACCAAGGCTAGGAGTAGGTGAGTAGAAACAAATCTCACCACATGAGAAAATGTCTCTTTGTAGTCTATACCCGCAATTTAAGTAAAGTCTTTCTACACTAAACGGCCCTTGAACTTGTCAATCGGTCCATCTGTGCGACTTTTGATCTTGAAAACCCACTTATTTTCGATAGACTTACTTCGAGGTGGAAGATCAACGAGTTCTCAAACCTCGTTTCTTGTCAACTTCCAAGGAATTGTATAAAAATATTTTCTCTTCGATTTGGAAATGTCATTGAGGAATTCTTCCGCTCTCACTTATTTGGATCTTAGAGCCTTCTTCATTTGTCTGCCTAGGTGATATTTCTCTAAGAGGTATGGAACCCTTGGTATGTAAAAAATCGCTCATACTATCCCTTTGAGGTGTGAGATATTAAATATGTGGACTAACTGCATGTTTAACACTAGAAGATTGAGAATGAACATCATTTCAAGGTTGACTCTCATCAAGAATTAGAGATTGACAACGAATCTTATTCTCTTTGTAACGGCCTCAATTTTAATGCCTGGTTACTCTAACTTAATCACTTATTTTCTAATGATTTGCAGCATAAGTCTTTTGATTAAAGGCATTACTACCATTCCATAACGAAACAAGGCTACCTGAAACTACCTGCAATATTGTGTTATCCATGTCATCAACGGATTCACCAAACATTGAAAACAACATATATTTGACAACCTGTTTAACCCATAGTGCACTTGATAACTTAGCATACCAATACCAGGCACCAATTGTCCTAATGTCCCAAAGCATATATTCACTATGGGCGCTTGGCTAGCTAACGTTCTGCAAGACTGTACCTTGCGCTCATTTCTTGCTATCTTCTATCTTTCCCGGAAGGAAACTGTTCATTGATCCTTTACCTAAAACAGAAAACACAAAAGCATTCAAAATATGAGTCGAAGCTCAGCACATACACTCCTATGCAGTAAAATAGACTTTTAGTTTAATTAGTTGGGCTCCCGCATTTCAAAACATTTTATTTTGCAAACAGAAGAAAGAGAATATATAAGTAAAGTTGATTTGCCAGTTATTATCTGGAAGTGGACCCCTGTTGATGTCTGCAACGTTCTTGAGATAGGTGCACACCTCCCATACAGTGCTTCAAAAGGGCCCATCTTAGTGGTTGATTGATAATTGTTATTATAGGAGAATTCCACTTTCCCTAGAATTCCAACACACACATGCCCTAAGCATATCCTCCAGGATTTGATTTATCCTCTCAGCTTGGTATGAATTGCTAAAATTTAACTTGGTGCCAAAAGCTTGTTGCAGAGCTTGCCAGAACCGAGCTTGAAACCTTTAGTCTCGATCTGACACTATATCCTTCAGTATGTCGTGTAGTCGAGCTATTTTCTTGACATATAATTATACTAGTCTCTCTGCATCCCAAGTGTCATGAGTTGGTATAAAATGGACAGATTTGATGAGTCTGTCTATAATGACCCAAATAGCATTTTTCTTTAAAGTATAGAGGGGCAATCCCATAATAAAATCCATTGAAATTGAATCCCACTTCCACGTAGGAATCTTTAAATGTCTCAATTCGCCCACAAGGCGCTGATGTTCAGCCTTCACCTTTTGACACGTCAAACACTTATCTATATACTCAGCAATCTTTCTCTTTATGTTATCCCACCAGAAGAATTACCTCAGATCCCTATACATTTTTGTTCCTTCTTGATCCACTGAATAACGAGCATTATGGGCTCCTCCTACAATCTTCCTTTCAATTCCTCTTTATTGGCAACAGATATTCGGTTTTGTAAACTCAAGGTTCCATCCTTATGTACCATACAGTCAGGTGACTTCCCTTGTATGACATTTTGCCTAAGTCTCTCTAATTTGATATCACCCTTTTGACTTAACTTAATCTTCGCTGTTGTTAAGAGTTGCACTTTTAATGCTAATGACAACTCATTTCTTAATCCATGTGATACAACATCAATGCTCATATTCTCATGGCCCCTGGCGATCCTAGATTGGATAGTTATTATTGTGTTCAAACTATGCAGGGCTTTTCATCATTGGACTAGTCAAAAGTTTCCTATATTTAAATTCGACTTTAAAGATGAACATATCCACAAATGAGAGTGATAAAAATGGTGGTCAAGTGAGTCAATGCCCGTGATAGAAGTAAACAGTGAAGTTGGAAATGATTAATAAGGGAGGGATTGTCATAGGATGGCTAAAGTGAAGATGGCTAGGAGTTTTCAGGAATCCAAGAGCAGAAGGCCACCAGCGTTGTGGCTTGCAGGTAAGAATCGTGAAAGAGCCAATAGATAGTCAACAATTTCTAAGTCATATTATTGGCAAATATGATTATTCTATGCCATCTAAATCTGGTTGAGTAGGTAGCATGTTGACTTACAGATCAAGTTACGTTGTTTATGAAATATTAAATGAAATAAGAAAGGATTAGAGTATTCAAGATAGGAAGACAAGATTATTTGCTTACTTGAATACTTTTAATCAACGTTCTGATTCCTCAGCCAAGCCGCTCAGACCCCCCCCCCCCCCCCCCCGCATAAATGGAAATAAGTTCGAGGTTTTGAAGCTCTAACAGGAATAAGAGGGTGGATTGTTACTATAATTGCGATACTAAAGTTTGTTGAATGTCAAGGTCATAAATGCAGCACCAATATTATAAGGAATAGAATAATCACGATGTCCAACATAGGGTATTAGATAACGACAAAAGAGTTTTGAAGGAAAAGATTTCACCCACTTTAGACAAGAAAGATGATCCAGTTACACTTGGGTTCAACCGTTAAATTACAAATAAGATAATAGTGACAGGGTTTCAACAGGGTGACCATCTACCACCATCAACATGATGAAGCCGATAAACGAATTTGGATTTGAATGTGCAGAGTATAAAATAGGCAATATGAAACAAAATTAAGTAAGATAACAAAATTGCATAAAAAAAGGTTGAGTTTATATTTTGTGGAATGGAATTTAAAACCAAGAAAATTGGTGGGATTACAATAGTTATTGTTCACTCGCACTAGTGAAAGCTTAACTGCATCTCTAACTCAAAACAAGCTATACAAGCTTACTACCATGAATAAATGTGGTGCAAGATATCTACACATAAATGAGCTTTTAGCAAAGTGAAGAAGAGGAACATGAAAGTCAAAAGTGTTAAAACATTAACAACCACTTCAAATCGAACATGAATGGATTCAATATTTAGCAACAGGTTCAAAGACATGGTGGATGATGCTGGAAATAGGTTCGAACACTCTTGAGGAACCACTAACTTCCAAAAGTTTGAAATTAAAAGAATAATTAGATAACGTTGAAAGGAAGCAAAGTTTAAAGATGAGGCAGATCAACTAGATATAAGTAACGCTAGAAATAATAGCGTTAATGCAAAAGGCAAATTAATTAGCAACGTTTAGTATGCCAATTAAGATCTTTTAAGCAACTGCTCGAGGTCGAGGAGAGGTAAAATAGCAAGGAGAAGATGCCAATACATAAGTCGAGATGATTAAGGGAGAAGTTCGTTAATGACTAAGAGTATTGAGAATGTTGCTGGTGTAAGACTTCAATGAAAAAAGAATAGATGGCAGATTCTGAAACGATGGGTAATTAAAATGTTGTCGTGATGCTGATGGAATGAAAATAACTATAAATATAAACGATTTAGGAATGGAGGGCAATATAAGTCAGATAGTTCCAATCATTGGTTATGTATGAACCAAAACACTGCACATAAATCCAAAAGTCATACTAGTCGTAAAATAGCCATCTAAGTAGTGATTGGATGTTAGGGCAAGAAATGCCACATTACTATTAAAATGATGGTCGCAAAAACAAGTAAGTTGAGTAAAGATAATTAGTGAAAGCAAGAGAGACGTATCCCATCTTAAGGATAGGGATTCCTTATAAAAATTAATGTCACGAGGTAATTTAACAAGAGAAAAGATATGTAATGAAGTATTGTTGATGTGATTAAATAGTTTTGGGCAAGACTTAATGTGAATGAAAAGGAATTACAAATTAAATTATGTTATTGCATAATAGGGAGTGGCTAGCTCTAGGTGGTAGCCAAGAAAGTCAAGAATCCCCAATAAAGAATACTAATTATGCAATGATATCTAGCAAGGGAAGTCTAATATCAATTGGCTAAAGGTCAACATAAACTCTTTTGAATCAATACAGGGACTCATGCAGCTAAAGTTGTGAAGATTTGACATGCTCAAAAGAAAGTCGTCTGGGTTTTAATCTGTACGCAAGCATCTCACAAATACTATTACCCCACAATCCTCTATTGTTGTGCTTGAAATTGTGTCCTTGTAATGCTCTTTTGAATTTGAAATCTGAACCTCATAAAATCGCTAGTAATACTTCTATAGAGTCCATGCAATATATATACTTGAATCACCACTACCATTTCTCACCAACACATACTGTAATGCATCAACAAGTGCCCTAAGTCCAACCCATATAACCATTGTACTTTATTATACTTCTCCAAAGATTATTTATCTTCCCAAATCTTATCCACTCTGGCGAAAATAGAAATTATGACTTCTAAAATTTCTGGTATACAAAAGTAACGAATCCGCCCACATATATGACATATCCGCAAGCCCTTTTCCTATAGTTTCACTTCTGTAGATAGTTGTTTTTCACTAAAATGAGGATGCTCAAAGTTGTAGACCATCACTCTCGCTACTTTGATGAATCCAACATCTAAGTGCCCTTCTTCTCACTCTTTCTTTTTTATTTTTCCTTTTTATCTAGTCCTTGTTAATCCCACAGAGCTTACTTACCAAATCACCTGATGCTCCACAAGGTAAGATCTTCCCCACTTAATTTATTTTTATACAATCTAACGAGCAGGACTTGACCCATCAGCACCCATGACCTAATCCATCATAACAAGAAAAACTATTTATACCGTATCCTTAGAACCTCTTATGAATATCTTGAAGCTAAAATCCACCCTTAGTAATTTTCAATGTGCCTTTAGAGTTTGTTCTAACCTCATAATAAGTGTGGATATTATCGATCCAACCATACTATACAATCTCAAATCTCTAAAACCGTTTTTCGCCTGCACATTTCCAAAGTTTTCAATGCCTATTATCACCTAGATTGTGGCATATTTGTTTATATGATCCGAGTCAACGACCCCAAGTCGAAACGTTCACTAACATCCCAAGTCTAAATGTCCTCCACCTCTTCATTACTTAATACCTCCATCACTGCATAACATGTTTTTAGGGTATAATAACTTGTATATCTAGCAGTCGGTAGCCCACATAGGGTCACATAATCTGGAGGCACATTTAATGAAAACACTTCATTTGCGTAGCACCTTATCTTGCCGCAATCGTCCATATAATATCAGGTAGCACACCATAAGCTACTAAATTGCCAACACCTGCTTCATTACACTAAATGATTATTGTAAATCATTTACAATAGTGTGACAAGCCCTCATACATGGGCGTCATTATACTATTGCAACAGCTATTTCATACTGATCCAACCCATGAATATTGCTACATAATACATTTCCCCTGTTTAGCAAGTTAAAGGTAGTTTGGTACTGCATTAATCACATGAGAGTTTATCGACTTCACCTTCTTGTCATGTCTTAAACATCACAATACCCAAGCATTAAGTACTTCAGCACACACTGCAAGAAATGTAGCATCTACCCATGCTTAGATTTTCCTCCTTCCACACTTAGATCCGTGGCAGAGCATATTCGCCACACTTAGGGTAGGCGTGCATAGGGTATCAGTGGGGAAAAATTCACCACACTTAATAAGCATGGCCGATAGTTCAGTACCCACGCTTATATCCGTAGAAGACTACACCATCTGCCATGCTTATAGGTGTAGGTAAATTCCCCTCGCTTGTATCCGTGGCCAGAGTAACGTTGGAGAGAAAAATCATCTTCA
>JACYFF010031954.1:88470284-88480390 GCA_017589665.1 Selenicereus undatus | reverse complement strand
TGCTCATGGGCCTTTAGACCCAAGGGGAGCCAAGGGAGTAGCGAACGACATTTGGCCGTGCTCATAGACCTTTAGACCCAAGGGGAGCCAAGGGCGTGGCGCACGGCCTTTGGCCGCGCTCCTGGGCCTCCAGCCCTAAGGGCAGCCAAGGGTGCCGCGACCGACACTTGGCCGTGCTCAAGGTCCTTTAGCTCCAAGGGGAGCCAAGGGAGTAGCGAGCGGCACTTGGTCGTGCTCATGGGCCTTGAGACCCAAGGGGAGCCAAGGGAGCAGCGAACGACATTTGGCTGTGCTCATAGACCTTTAGACCCAAGGGGAGCCAAGGGCGTGGCGCACGACATTTGGCCGCGCTCCTGGGCCTCCAGCCCCAAGGGCATCCAAGGGTGCCGCGACCGGCACTTGGTTGTGCTCAAGGTCCTTTAGCTCCAAGGGGAGCCAAGGGAGTAGCGAACGGCACTTGGCCGCGCTCCATGCCCTAGACACCCTTTAGGGACTGTGGCCGTGACACCCTGGGCCTAGTTTGTGCTGCGAAGAGCCCTTAAGCCGTAGCGATAGTGCCTGGCCGCAGCTTAATTTCCCCCTATTGGTGACGTGGCTAGTCCGCAGGGACCACGTGGCATGCATTTTGAGGAAGCGTGGTTATCGAGGAGCGTTGGGGTATGTGAACCGTCTCTTGGCTCTATATAAGGATGAGGTCTTTACTACCTTAGTCATTTGTGCCATACTTCTATGACCAATTTAGAGAGAGAAAAAAGTTCTAGAGAGAGAGGCTCTGACATCCTCCTTCCTCCCATTCCCCAGATTGCCTGGCTGCTTCCAACCAAATCTTTATTTCTTCCACATCCACAGGTACATGCTCGCCCCTTTCGCCGCATTCTTTGTATGTTATGTCATCTTGTACATCTAGTGGGGGCGTCTCCTAGGAGCAGGTCATTCCTCTCATGGAGGGCCGGCATCCGCAACTCCCCAACCTCCCGGCCCTAATTGATGGCCGTGTGGTGGCTGGACTCCCTCGAAAGAATAAACCAAGGGAGCCAAAAAATGTCCCTTACGCCGTACCCATTTTTTAACCTGACACTCCCTCGTGGTCCAGCTACGAGCATTCTTCCACCCCTAGTATTTTAAGTCCTGAGGTGACTGTGACGTATCCATGGGAGGTTACTATTGCTAATTTTGTGCCCGACTTCCAGGTCCGCGGCATGGCGAAGACGAAGTCAACCCCCCGCATCCGGACTCCAGACGAGCTTTTGGCCGAGGGCTCGATAGGTAATGTTCGTTCAGCTCTTCCTCAGTCTAATACGGAGGTCCGAGTTGCCTCCTCCAATTCTAGTACGTCCTCTCGACCTGGCTCATCCAGTGGGGCCTCAGGGCGCACCTCTTCATCCGAGGAGGCGTCGACAAGCTCCTCATCCGAGTCTTCAGGTCCAGGCGATTCGGGGCGCTCGCGTCATCATCGTGCGACACCCGTAACAGAGATTGCAGCCGAGGGGTTGGAATTCCCCGGGGCTCCAACTCGTTCGGACCTTCAGGACGAACCGGGAAGTCACTTCCCCGACCCGCGAGTAATTTCCAAACTTAAGATATCGGCGCTCGACAAGCAGTACCTCCTGCCGGCCGAATACGGCTTTGTAATGCCCGAATCGGACGACACAGTGAACAAGCCGCCTGCCAACTGTATTGCCGTGTACAGAGCGGCCCTAGATTATGGCCTTCGGTTCCCTTTACATCCAGTAGTCAAGGATATTCTCAATAAGTATGAATTGGTGCTCGCTCAAATTGTGCCGACGTCTTGGCACAACATCTGCTCGTTTGTGGCCACATGTGAACTGCGGGGTCTGACCTGCTCGGCGCGCGCGTTCAGTCTGGTGCATACGGTCCAAAGGGCCCTTAAAGAGACCGGGGACCTGGGATGGTACTGTTTCAATAACCGCCCAGGCTATATGACAGCAATCGAAAAGAAATCCAAAGTTAGATACTGGAAATACGACTTCTTGTTTCTGCGCCAGGCGTCGGGTTGGGGCGACGTCCCTGATTGGAACGAGGGAAAATCGGTTCGGAATCCTTTTGGGGAGCCCACGACCTAGGAACGGCGAGCCACTCGGTACTTTATGTTCTATATCCGTGAAGACGATCGCCCTCGGCCCATCCCCAGATTTATGAGTCAGGCCATTGAGGCCGTGAGAGGTCCAGAGAAGAGAAGGACCAAGTCTAGTGACCGGGAGCCATTGAACTGGCTGCCAAAACTGAAATTTTTTGCTAATGACTTCTTTCTCGCCGCGGCCGATCTTCTGATCCTAAAATTTTTTACAAAGGGTACTCAGTTGTCCAGGCGTGTTTTAGTTTCGCGTTTTGTGCTGACCTGACCTGTTCATCTTTGTGCAGATCAAGCGAGGGCGAGACTGACGGTCTTTGAGACCGGGGATGCAACGCCCGAACAAGTGGCTGCTGCCGCCGACCGCAGGAGGGAGGAGGAGAGGCAACTTGCCGTCGTCCAACAAGCTAGAAAAGTACGATATGACCCCTTTAGTTGGTTGTCCTCACGTTCACAAGAGATTAACTTAACCTTTTGCAGGCGCCTTCCCTTGGACCTCGCGGTAAGAGACCTACCATGAGTCCGCCTCTGCCTCGCAAGAAGCCGAGAACTGACGAGGTGACCAGGGAAACTGGTCACGAAGTTAATGCTCAGACTGCGAGCCGGTCTTCTGGAGAGCGGGCAGCTGTCGAGCAGAGACGTCGTACACCCCCTCGAGGTACTGGCACTTCCCCCGTGGCTCCGACTGGTGTCGCCCATTCCTCTCGTCCCTCAGGGAGCTTCATGAAGGCCGACCCCACTATTCGCCTGGCCCTTGTTCAAGACATAGTTAAATCGTGGGATTTATCAGCCACCGGTGTCTCGGATCCACTGCCCGTATCCGTGGAAGAGATTGGCATGGCGGAGGCTTTTGCCCGAGGTGTCAAGGCTGTGGCCGAGTGCCGACGCCTAGAGGGGGTGGTAAACAGGTATCAGTGTCGGTGCGAACAGCTTCAATCGGACCTCGCAGCCTGCGAGGCCACCAAAAAGGAGGTGCAACAGAAGTTGGAACAGGCTGTAGCTGACACGGCAAAGGCCCAAGAGCAAGGTTACCAGCAGAGCCATTCCGATACCTTGGCATATCTCCGCAAGGTCATGCTAACTCTTGCAGGGGAATTTGATGACGACCGGTACTTCGAGGCATATCTGAAGTATGTTGATGAGCGTGAGCGGGCCGTTGCTGAGGGCCGCGACCCAGACGAAGTGGAGTTCGTCGCTCCATCTGAGGGTGAGGCCACTGCTGATGAGACCACACACCCTCTGGAGGTAGCCGGTCTTTCGGAAGAGGAGCAAGCTGATGACAATGAGCCTGATGCATAGCCGGCGCTACTTTGTCTACTTTGTCCCTTGTAATTTTTTAATTTTGTCTTTTATTCCGGCATGTAAACAATGTTTGTTTTAATGAAAAGGGGATGCTTCTCTTGGCTTTCTGTTTGTGTGTCTAGTTTCTGCTCTTATTCATGAGGTTGGCCCCAAAACAGAAGGGCAAGACGCGCGAAAGTCCCCTAGCCTCCAAAGGGACCCGTAGTGCAGCGACCGGCAGTAGGACCGTGCTCGAGGGCCTTAGCCCCTGGAGGGGCTAGGAGCGTAGCGACCGGCCGTGAGGCCGTGCTTGAGGGCCCTTAGCCCCTGGAGGGGCTAGGAGCGTAGCGACCGTCCGTGAGGCCGTGCTCGAGGCCCTTAGCCCCGGGAGGGGCTAAGAGCGTAGCGACCGGTCGTGAGGCCGTGCTTGGAGGTCGTGCTTCTGGTACCGAATACAAAGAAAATGGCAAGAGTAGTCATTCCCAAGCACTAAGGAGTACATTACAACTTAAACGTGATATTTCCTCAGATTGCTGCTGTGCCATGCCCGGGGAACAGGGGTGCCGTTAAGAGTTTCTAGCTGAAATGTGCCGGGACAAATTTGCGAGGCCACCTTGTAAGGCCCTTCCCAATTGGCTGTTAATTTGCCGTGTTCTGTTGCGCGGGCAACGCTCTCCGTGCGTCTGAGCACCAAATCAGCGACTCAGATGGGTGACATCCGGACTGTTCGATTGTGCATTCGTGCGATTCGGAGTTTATAGAAGGCCTCTCGGAGCATGGAATCGTCGCGGATCGAGGGGAGGAGATCCAGGGCCTCTCGTAGAGCCGCGTTGTTTGCTGCTTCCTGAAATATAGTCAGACGATGAGTATGAAGGGCCACCTCCACGGGAAGAACGGCTTCAGAGCCGTAGATGAGCATAAACGGTGTTTCTCCGGTGGCAGTCTTTTCAGTGGTGCGGAGGTTCCATAGGACGCCGTGCAGCTCGTCTGCCCAGTTACCCTTGGCGTCATCAAGTTTTTTCTGAATAACATGGAGGATGGATTTGTTGGCTGCCTCGGCCTGTCCATTAGTCTGGGGATGCGCCACAGCCGTGAAGCGAGCCTGACATCCCAAGCTACTCAGGTAATCGGTGAGTTTGCTGGTATCGAATTGTCGGCCATTGTCGAAGATCATGGTGCGGGGGATGCCGAATCTGGTGACAATGTTTCGCCAGATAAATTTGCGCACTTCTGCGGTGGTAATGGAGGCGACGGCCTCCGCTTCGATCCACTTAGTGAAGTAGTCTACAGCCACGAATAGGTATTTGCGCTGGCCGGTGGCCCTGGGAAAGGGTCCAAGGATGTCCATGCCCCAGGTGGCGAATGGTAGGGGGCTAACAATCGGTGTCATCAGGGTTGAGGGAACGCGTTGAATGGGCCCGAACCGTTGGCATTTGTCATAAGTCCGGACTAGCGTCATTGCATCTTCTCGTAGACTGGGCCAGTAGTAGCTAGTGCGGAGGGCCGTTATGGCGAGCGCTCGCCCGCCGAGGTGCGAGCTACAGATGCCCTGGTGCAACTCCTCCAGAACCTGCTTTCCCTCCGCTGGGGGTATGCACCTCAGAAGGGGTCGGGCAAAGGAATGCTTGTAGAGGATTCCTTCGTACAACACGAACCAATTTGACCGCTTCTTGATCTTCGCTGCTTCTTTGGCGTCTGTGGGCAACGTGCCATCAGTGAGATATGCACGGATAGGTTCTATCCATGTGGAACTCCGGTCCAACCATGCGACCTTATGCAAGTCGATACTCCTATCCATCAAGGTTTCCCACTGAATGTTCTTCGGCCGGCCGTCATTAGAGGAACTTGCGAGCTTGGACACGGCATCTGTCTGCCGGTTTTCTGAGCGAGGGATGTGCGTGATGGCAAAGTGCTTGAGCAGCTTGGTGGCTTCGCGAACCCTCCTGACGTATGCGGCCATAACTTCGTCCTTTGCTTCATAGTCTCCGTTGAGCTGACTAACAACGAGTTGCGAGTCAGAAAACGCCTGGACGTGATCGACCCCTGCAGTGTGACAGAGCTCTATTCCCACAATGAGCGCTTTATATTCTGCCTCGTTGTTGGATGCCTTGAACATGAACTTGAGGGCGTGCTCGTAACGTCCTCCAGATGGACTTTCCACAATGAGACCGGCCCCACTACCCTCCTTGGTGGAGGAGCCGTCGACGTACAAGTTCCAAGGGCGCGGTTGGGAGTGTTGTCCCACAGGTGCCTTACATTCGGCGAAGAAGTCAGCCAACGCCTGTGCTTTGATGGTTCGCCGGGGCTCGAAGGCCAGATCGTAGCGCGAGAGCTCCACAACCCATTTCAGGAGGCGGCCTGACGCATCCAACTTCTGAAGGACGCTTCTGAGAGGTTGGTCGGTTAAGACCAAGATTTTATGGGCCTCGAAGTAGGGTCGCAGCTTCCGACTGGCCATCACCAAGGCGTAGGCAAACTTTTCAATGAGGGGGTAGTTTACTTATGCGCCTGCTAAGGCATAACTAACGTAATACACCGGTACTTGCTCCCGTGCTCGCTCGGCCACCAAGACCGCACTGACCGCATGTTCTGAAACGCCAAATACAAAGTCAACACTTCCCCCTCTGTGGGACTAGCAATCTGTGGCAGTCGAGCTAAGTACGACTTTAGCGCTTGAAAGGCCTCATCTGCCATTTCATCCCATTGGAAATTACCCCGCTGACGTAGAACGTGGAAGAAAGGCTGGCACCGGTCGGCTGATCGAGACATGAAACGGCCGAGGGCAGCTACGCAACCTGTCAAGCGCTGAACTTCCCGTATAGTTTTGGGGGGTTGCATGTCCAGGATGGCCTGAACCTTGTCTGGATTTGCTTCTATGCCGCGATGACTGATCATGAAGCCAAGAAACTTTCCTGACCGCACCCCGAAGACGCACTTTTTGGGGTTGAGTTTCATGTTGAACGCTCGGAGAATCTCGAATGTTTTCCGCAAATCGGTGGGGTGGTCGCTCTGGAGCTTGCTCTTGACGATCATATCGTCCACATACACTTCCATGGTCCGCCCGATTAGCGGCTCGAACAGTTTGTTGACGAGGCGTTGGTAAGTGGCCCCTGCATTCTTTAGGCCGAAAGGCATGACTTTGTAGCTGTGGAGTCCGCGGTCGGTTATGAACGCCGTCCTTTCCTGGTCTTCGGGACAAAGGGGTATCTGGTGGTACCCTGAGAAGGCATCCATAAAGCGAAGCAGGGCATGGCCGGCCGTGGCGTCCACTAGTTTGTCGATTTTTGGCAGGGGGTAACTATCCTTCAGGCAGGCCTTGTTCAGGTCCGTAAAATCCACGCACATCCTCCATGCGCCGTTGGGCTTTTTTACCAACACCACATTTGAAACCCATTCTGGGTACTGGCATTCTCTGATAAAGCCGGCTTCTAGCAGCTTCTGGACTTCTTGGCTCGCCGCGGCCGCGCGCTCAGGGCCCATGTGGCGCTTCTTCTGGACGACCGGTTTGTGCCTTGGATCGGCATTCAAGTGGTGCTCCATTACCGTGGCAGCTATGCTGGGCATCTCACTGGGGCCAAAAGCGAAGATGTCCTTGTATTCTTGTAGAAGATAGACGAGGGGTTGACACTCTGGGTCGGCCATACCGCACCCAAGATGTACCGTGCGCTCTGGTCGCCCCTCTTCCAATTGTATATGCTCGACTTCGTCTTCAACCTCTGGTCGACATCGCGAAAGTTCAACGGCGACGGAATGAATTACCAAGGTCTCGGGACCCGTCGCGGCAGGATTTCCCTTTGCCCTCTTTGCTGTTGCGAGTGGTACTGCGACCTCCCGCTCCCGGGGTCGTTCGATGAGGGGCTTTATGCTAACTAGGTAACACTCCCGGGCCGTCCGCTGATCCCCCCGGAGCTCGCCGATGGCTCCGTCGTCAGTCTCAAACTGGAACTGGAGGAGATAAGGTGCAACTACGGCCTTAACCTTATGGAGCGTAGGCCGTTCGAGAATCACATTGTATGCCGTGGGTACATCGACCACAAGGAAATCAACTTCCAAACTTCGGAAACGGGTCCTGTCCCCGAAGCGCACCGGTCCCAGCAGGATTCACCTCTTGTCCTCCAAACCCCAAAACAGGGGTTGTAATGGGATCGACCGCGCGCCCTGGGTGGGAAAGTTTTTGGAGGCATTCCCTCGTTTTGATGTCCACGGAGCTGCCGGTGTCTACGAGGATACGGCGCACCACCGCGTTTGCAATTTTCATCTCAACCACCAGCGGGTCGTTATGGGGGGTAGCTAACCGGGGGGCATCCTTGCCTCCAAAGACCATGGTGGGCGCCGTGAGGCCAGACTTCTGTTCCATGGTGAGCACCTGTTGTGCGCTCCTCAGCTGTGCCTTCCAGGCCGACCGTGTCAGATCCGTCATGTTGCCGCCCGCGATGGTTGCCACAATTTCTGTCGAGCACTCATCATCCCGTGGCTGGGATGGCTCGGGGTTTTGCTCCTTCCGCAGCAGATGCGACCCCTTTCTTAGAAAGCGATCGATTTGTCCTTTGTCTGCGAGCTCATGGAGGGCTTTCTTTAGCTCTCTACATTCGGTTGTGGTGTGGCCGCTCTGTTCGTGGAACTCACAATATTTCCGTGCGTTTTGCGGCCGGGGGGCCATGGTCATCGGAGGCGGCCGATGCAGCATCGGATGCCCTCGTACCTCCATGAGGATATTCCTCGCATCCGTGGTGAATCGGGCATCTAGAGTTTCCACTGGCTGCCTTCTGTCCCGGGGAGCGGGGTTCCTTTCACCGCGAGTGAAACCCCTATCCCCTGGAGCCTTCGCCTTCTTGGGGGCGTCCGAACCCTCGGCGCAGATTTCAGTGGCTCGGATGAAGTCCACAGCCTTTCTTAATGCTTCAGCTAAGGTGGTTTCTTTCTGTTCCGCCAAAGAGAACTTAAAACGTCCACTCTTGAGATCGTTCAGAAAAGAGGTGTACGCTACACCATCTTCCAATTCCGGGATTAGGACCGCCTCCTGATGGAACCGTCTGAGGAATTCGGCAAGGGACTCCTGCGGCCCCTGCTTGATTTTTGACAGGTGGATGCTAGTTCGCCGTTCTTTACGACTCGCAATAAACTGACCAACAAATTTGTCGGCCAGGTCCTGAAAACAGGCTACGCTCACCTGGGGCAGACCATTGAACCAAGACTGCGCTACCCCCTTTAGGGTGGCGGGGAAGTAACGACAATAAGAGGCATCGTCCACATCTTGGACGTACATTTGAGCTTTGTAGACCCCCAGGTGCTCCTCTGGGTCCCCGGTTCCATCATATAGATCAACCATTGACATCTTCACTTTTCCGCATCTTGGGGCGTTCACGATCTCTGGGCAGAAAGGAGTTGAGAAAGAGGGAGCGGCCAAGCGGGCGGCTGTTCCCGATACCTTGATGGGAGTACCGTGGCGCCGTTCGACCTCCACCACAGAAGGACTTCTCGTGTCCCCGATGGGGTGTAACCCGCGATGTGGGGAGCGATCCCTCATGCGGAGCTCATAGCCACCTGCTTCCCTCACCGGGGGACTCCGCGCCCGGTCTCGGTTACTGCGACGCTCCGGGCTGTGGCGACGACCATGCGACTGATCCCGTGTGAGCCGGGAGGTCTGTTCCTGCTCCTGAAGCCAATCGGATTGTCGCGAGTGAGTGGCGTAAGGAGTTGAGGCGGTAGCAGAAGCTACAGTGCGTCCGCACTCCGATCGACAGGCGACATCAAGTGTAGCACGGTCTTTCTGTTGTTCGTCTTGGAGATGGGGTATTTGGTATGAACTCCCCTCACGGGCGTGGCCCCGTGAGCGTAGGGACCCTAGTTCCTCCCGGGGGGACTCGGCCCGTGGCCTGAGGTGCCCAGGAGGGTTGGAAGGGTTTCTTGCGCCGTTCATCTCCAGAGCCCTCTGGACCTGCTCGGTGACCTGTCTCGTGATGGCGTCCGCCATGGTGGACATGAGACCTTGGAGTGCGTCCACTGTGACGTAAGCTGGAGGTTCTTGCTGCAAGGCCCCCACTGGCTGAGGGCCTGCCCTAGAACTCTCGCTGGCATCCTCAACCGCGGGCGGCGCAGAAGGACCCACGGCTGGTGCGTTTTCTCTGCGCGTCCTCGCTCGTGTCGCATCGCTGACTACCATCGCTACCGCTCTTTCCCCACAAACGGCGCCAAACTGATTCCGCTAAGAATCTGTTTCGTGGTTGTGTTGATGACGTGGGGCGAAAGAACGGGTTTATCTGACAGCTGACGATCAACATGACGTCGTCCTCGTCTCTTTGTCCTCCAACCTGCAAAAAAGGCCAATCCTGGGATGTGGTCCGGGGAACGCCTCTCCGACGGTCAAATCAATTAGATGTTCCAAAAGGTGTGAATGCTATAGAAAGTAAGTTCTTCGTGGTCAGCCTCCCTTTTCCCGAGGAAAATAGGTCACTATTTATAGCCTGTTTGTAAAAGAGGTAAAATAGTAATCTTACCTTAGCTGCTTGCTTGAGTCTCCGGTCCTGTAGCCATTGGGCCTGGAGGAAAGCCCCAAGGGTTGCGTTTCGGGCCCCTTGGGGTGTGACCTTGTGGATGAACATAGGCTGGCATTCCTAAGGACTATTGGTCCACATAGGGGCCTAATTGATTACACATATCCTTGGGCCAGGCCCAAGAGGTGATATATGTTTTTTTCCCAAATCATATATATATATATATATATATATATATA
>JACYFF010031954.1:88368606-88441153 GCA_017589665.1 Selenicereus undatus | reverse complement strand
TGTGTGTGTGTGTGTATATATATATATATATATATATATATATATATATATATAAATAAATGTAAAGATTGAAGGGTTTTTTTTGGGGGGGGGGGAAGAGAGAGATGGATGGATGAGAGAGAAGGCAGAGATTAGAAATAGAGAGAATTGTTACTATGTTCTTTCTCTTTAGGTACTATCTCTAATATGAGTTTTAGCATTCAACTCTCATCCCTCTGATTTTTAAGCGAGTTTGGTGTCGAAGGCGGTCTGACCGGCTTCGGTCGGCGTGGTGTCGTCTTCCTTGAAGCAGGCTTGTGGTTTGACGGTGCAACTAGCGATTCAGATGGTGGCTTGGGAGGTTGACGACTTGGATTTTTCCGACGAGGTGGATGACAGTTTGATCGTGGACTGGATCGACGCGGGAAATCCAAATGTGGTATTTGGACCCGTGCCGAGTTTCCAGGGAACCAAGGATGCTACTTCTGAACTGGATGATGCACTTAAAAAGTAATGTCTCTCTCTAACTATCTGAATATCTATTTTTTATTTAATTGATTGGATATATTAAATTATTAATTGTCATTTGTTATTTTATTGTTCGCCGTTTAGTCATTTGTTCGAAGTTTTAATTCTGATTTTCAATCATGTATGGCACGCTACAGGACTATTACTATATGGGTAAAAAATCACGAAAATCCTAAGTCTATTCAAGTGGTGATCGACTTATCTTTTTAATAATATTTTTTAAAGGTTTATTTTATTTGGCACCTTGCAAAAGCACGAGTTTATTTTATTAGGCATCGAGAAAGGGCTATGTGGTATATTTTAATTTCCTTTCTCAACATTGTAGTAGCTATGTAATGGAAGTTCACTTATAGTAGAAATTTAGATTGTATTATTTTAAATCATAATTACTAATGGTGTATGGTGTTGAAATGAGCAACAATATTTTATATATTTTATTGTTGAAATGAGCAGCAATATTTTACATGTGGTGTTGAAATGAGCAAACATATTCTACATTTAATCAATTTTCAATAATTAATGTATTTTATTTTTTTCAAACAAAGGACAAATTTGATAAATATTGATTTCCTATCTAGCGTTTATAATCTGAATTCAATGTAAAGAAATATATTTTTTCAGTGTTAAGTAAAACTTTAATTTTGAAAAACTTAAATTAAAACATAATAAGTATCTGACTTTCTATAAGGACAAATCTGATAAATATTGATTAGTACACAATATTAATTTCTACACATATACAACCATAAGAGTCTTTGTCATTGGTTTTTAAATTTTAAATTTATTTTTTTTTAAAAATATATCTTAAATTTAAATACTCCGTGCATAGCACGGGTCCATACTAGTAAACAATAAACATTGAAAGGTGTGCGGAAAATAAATTAGTAGCGCATCTGAAAAAGAAAAATGAATAATTAAATTTGTGACCAATTCAAAAACAGAAATGCAAAAGCCTAGGCATCAACTTTACTAGCTTGAATATAATTTATGTTGTGGTTTCATTAATATGCAGTGTTTGGTTTTTTAGGGGGGATGAATAAAATGTAGTGTTTGGTCGGGAAAAAAATATTTTTTTTAAAAATATTTTTTAAATATTTCGTTATTTGACATATTAAATGATGGAAAACTATTTTCTAAGGAAAATAATTTTCCTCTCTACGAAAAAGATTTCCTTTTTGAGAAGATAAGAAGTTAATTTTCTTCCTTTAACTTTTTGACGATATAGTCAACTAAAATTTAGGTGCAAAATTCGATTTTAACAATTTCAATTAAAACTTGACTACCCAATTTGAAAGATTAAAATAAACTCACATTTAGATTTTGAGCTTAAATTTTTTTCACTTGGTCAACATTTATCTCTATCACGATAATTTAATCAATATTGTTTGCTACTAAAACAATTCAGTTGACTCGCAACTAAGACTATTTCATTGGTTTGGATTGAAACTTGGTCATCAGATAGAAAATATTAAAATATGCTCAAATTCAGATTTTGAGCTCGATATTCTTTCATTTGGTAAACATTTTTTTCCACGACAACAATTCAATCAATATTTGTCGCCGGTTAAACAATACAGTCAATATTTTTCAACACTATACCAATTTTAACAGTTTCAACCGAAATTTGATAATCAGATAGGAAAAGATTAAAATAGGCTCAAATCCATATTTTGGGCACAAGGTTCCTTCATTTGGTCAATATTTTTCTTTACTACAACAATTCAATCGATATTTTTCGCCACTGAAATAATTTAGTTAATGTTTTTTCACTAATGTAACTTCAATAGTTTAGATTGAAATTTGATTATCCGAGAGGAAGTATGGAAAAAAAAAAACTCAAATGTGAATTTTAAGCTCAACATTTCTTCATTTGGTCAACATTTATCTCTACTATGACCATTCAATCGATATTTTTCAACATTTTAAACTCAAATACGGAACATGTGACATAAAAATCAATTTTTCTTGAAAAAATATTTTCCACATAAAATGATTTTTCCGGAAAAATATTTTCCTTCCAAGCAAACACTACCTTAGGGTAAAATTTTCCCCATAGAGAAGTATTAAAGAAAAGAAGTTGCGAACTTGCGGTAGATGTTGTTGTTTTTTTTGCTCTCCATATAGAAAATACAACCCCCACTCACATTTCCCACCCTACTACAGCTGTAGTGCCCTTTTTAATAAAGGTGAGTGAGACCGGATACTCGATTAGATTTTTGGAAACCGGAACCCAACCCGATTGGAATCAAATTCTAAAATTTGGAATCAGTCTTGGATACAGTTGGAATTGGGTCCTAGAACTTGGACCCGGTCCTAGACTCGGTCGGGACCAAGTCCGATTTCAAGTACTCAGTTCCTAAGTAATTTTTTTATTTTTTTCTCATTTTCCCCTAAGAAAATAGGAAGATGGAGGGATTGAAAGAAGTTGAGAACTCATACCAGAAGCTAAATTCCTATAAATTAAGTTATAAGGCTAAATCAAATACAACGTAAGTAGTAAAGAATATTCATATGCTTTAAAATAAATTCAGAGAATCAAAGACAATGCTAATCAGAAATCCACAAATCAAGATTATAAAACAAACGAGAAACCTAAAAATTATTTTAATTCACTTGAAGTAAAGAGAGAAAGAGAGGAACACTGTGAAAACAATATAAAAAAAAAATACTTAGTAAGCAACATGACTCATGAAGAGAAGAACTAAAGCTTGAAGGAAGAAATCCATGACAGCCGAGAATACATAAAAAGTAACGTGGGGATAAATTGAAAGCAAAAAGAACTTAAATTAGGGTAGTTAAGAGGTCGGACTCGGTACAAAATATACATCACTTAAAGAAGAAGGGTTCACTTTTTATATTTTTTCATCCAAATTCTTAAATTTTGACCCGGCATAGAATCCAAAATTCCAGGATTCGATACCGAACCCAGTTGTAAACTGATCCTAAATTTTAGAACCGGTCACAAAATTAGTCTAACCGAGTCTAAATTCGTACCCACCTGGTCCAAACTGATTGTGAATCCTGAACTGAATATCCGATTTTTTTTTCTCACCCCTACTTTCTAATGAGCTAGACAATACTCAAAC
Organism: Selenicereus undatus; assembly: GCA_017589665.1. Taxonomy (NCBI): domain Eukaryota; kingdom Viridiplantae; phylum Streptophyta; class Magnoliopsida; order Caryophyllales; family Cactaceae; genus Selenicereus; species Selenicereus undatus. Next base: position 88,437,560 of record JACYFF010031954.1, on the reverse strand, counting down.
TATACACTCATACAAGTCATGCATAAAAATTGTTGTATCCATGTTCAGATGTATATCCACTATAACTATTCCCAATGCTACAATATAATATAAAAATTGCTATTATGACAATATAATTCACCCACCAACACATTTAATGTTTTTATAAAGTTTATCATAATATCAATTCTTCCTACATGAACATAGTAAATCAATACTACTTGCCTGTATGATTAATTTTAAAACAAATAATCCTCCCCCCCCCCCCCCAAAAAAACACATATCGTGGAAAAAAAATTTGGTTAAACACAATCAAGAGTATGCAACTGATGTATAAAACAGTCTAAAACAGTCTGAATTATGACATTTGTGTATTATGTAATGAAGTTTCAATCCATTAACGCCATCTATATATGTCAACATAAAATTTTGTAAATAACATGCAACTATCGATAACTGTATATTGTGTATTTATATGTATATTCTCCTTACATAACATGTATAAATGTTTGCATTGATATACAATATACATCAGTGGCGGATCCAGACCTTTAGGATAGGGGTGTCCATAAATTAATATCGTTACTAATATACACTATTTTATTTTTTTTAGGGGTGTCCATAAACCAATATTGTTACTAAATTAACATATTTTAAAATAGAAATTTTTTTTTTTTTGGAACTTAGGGGTGTCCATGGACACCCCCAAGTACAACATGGATCCGCCCCTGATATACATGTTTGATATATCTCACATAAATATCAGGGGTGTTTGGTAAATAGTTTTTCGAATGACTTTTTGGCAAAAAAGAGTTTTTTTTTACCAAAATTAGCTGTTTGACAAAGTAAAAAAACTAATTTGGGTGTCTAGTGAAAAAAAAATTTAGATCCAAAAGGCTAATTTCATGAGTTTTTTGAAAGAGTTTTTTGAAAAATTAACTTTTTGTCTCACAACTTTTGAAGAAATAGTGAATTTTATTAAATAGTTTTTCAACAAACAGTTAATTCAAACGTTTAATACAAACAACTAACTCAAACAACTAATATTAACAGCTAATACTATTAACTGTTTGATAAATAGGACCATCATAATTCAAATTTTTTTACACATTTAACCTAGGCTTTGAATTATTTTAAGTCAATTTCCTTAAAAAAAAAATAAAAACCTTGAACGTATGTCCAAAAACAGTTCAAGAACCCAATGCCTACATGTCAGAGAGGGCGTGTGGTGGTTGGTGAAGACCAAAAACGATAGACGAGCGCACAAATTGATTGACATCATCTCATCTACGACCTTTTAGGGCATCCCCAGCCCCAGGCATGCGTGCCTTGTTTATGGCATGCGTGTCACTTGGTACTCTGCCAGCCAGTGACACACTGTGCATGTGACGGGGGAAGAACGGTCCACAGAGTCATCCCGCGTGCAAGCTTCAGCCAATTTTTTTTTTTTGTTTTTTTTTTTTGAGTTAATATATAATTTTTATATTATTAAAAAATAGGTTGTGTGTAATAAGGTGGGTCCATGATAAATTTTGTAATTGGGTTATTTAGATTTGAGTTCCATGGGTTGAAAAAGTGATGGAATGTAAGTTCCAGAAATGTGGAACTTTTGCTGACGTGGCAGGTCTGAGTTCCAAAAATTGGAACTCTGACTGGGGATGCCCTTAAGTCCCTTCATTGGGCCACCATCTACCAACACCAGCCTCTCTATATTTTCGCTTCATTTTCCAATTTCCTACCTCACTTACCCACTCTCTTCTCTAACTCGTCCCTCCTACCCCCTTTTCTCAAGCTCGAGGTAGTTCAATTCAGAGGTGGGTTCTGATTTAATCCCCAGAAAACACAGTCATAACACCTTAATTTTAGTTTTAATCAAATGGGCAGTGAGACAAAGGTGTTCACTTTGGCTGACGTCGCTGAACACAACTCATCCAAGGATTGTTGGCTTGTTATCAGTGGAAAGGTTCAATTTCTATCTTCTTCAATCTTGATATATGTCCTAAATGCTAAATTCTATGGTTTTTCGCCATTCCAACCCCCTATTGGCTATTGTTGATCAGTTGATTGATTTCAGCGGCCATGCGTTGGATCCATTAGGCTTATTTTTCACAATTGATCTGTCTTTGCCATTCATTTGATTGGATTGGATCGTGGGTATCATTCATTTTGACTTAATTTGTTTTGTATGTTGATGGGTTTGTGTTTTGGTAATTGAGACTGCTTTGAACTTAAGAAGTTTCTTGGGTATTGGGTTTAAGTTTTGATTTGGGAATATACTGATCCAAATTTGTCAGATCTCTGGGAATTTATGAGGTTATTTCCAGTTAAATCTGTTATTGTTTTTGTGATGAGTGTGATGCCATAGATGCTAACTAGAAATGATATTCCTTTTGTTTCAATATTTTTTCTTTTTGAGGTATAAAAATGATATTCTTTTGTCAATTTGGCAGTACTTTTTAGGAACATGTTGAACCCTATGATAACTTTGAGATTAAGCTTATTTCTACATGTACTCTAGAACTTGTACTGTTTGTGATGTTTTCAAGATGAGGGTTTTAAAACTAAACCATACCATTCTCATCGGATTCCGGCATTGTGCTTGCCAAGAAAAACAGGAAATTTCATCAACCTTCCATAAGGCATCTGCAAGACATACGTGACTCAAACATATACAAGTTCTAATGTCAAAAAATGATTTCCATCCCCAAAAAACCACTTGTGCCAGAAATATATCTACGGCATCTACAAGAAATGATATTCTTTTGAAGGTTCCATATATTGTCCATCTGACTTTTGTCAGTTTGACAGTATTTTGTGGGAACATGTTGTCCTTATGATAACTTTGAGATGAAGCTTATGTCTTCACATGCTCTAGAACTTCGTGATGTTGCCAATATAAGGGTATTGGGCCATGAATTTTCAGGTTTTATAAATATAGGTTTTAAGTGTTTTATTTAAACTAACCAACAACCTTATCAAACTAAACGAAACCATTCTCATTGGAGTCCTGCATGTTCTGGAAGGGGTGGGAGGGAGGATTTCTGATTATTGCTATTCTTGTATAAGATGGTTTCTTGTTTATTGAGCCTCGTGTATGATACTGTCACATGTTCTTCACATCTTATATTTTTCTTGACTGAGACAAATTTACCCAACATGATCTCTTATAGGCATAGAAAGTTCTTCTATGGAGCCTAGACTTGTAAGGCCAACCTACCTACTTAACTACTTTACAAATTACAGTGAAACAAGCAGCAGATAATTGTGAGACATCTTGGTTTAGTCCACTATAATCCAAGGCTATTAAAGTTGCCAACTATGAGTAGTTTAGTATGGATCTTATCATTGTGGATGAATGGCTCCTAGATATTTAGCATGATTGTGGCTGAAGGCTTGTACAATCCTTTAATTGATCAGTTTGTAATTTGTGTGTCCCTAATTCTCATTAGTTGTGGAAGCTGGTGTTCCTGTTGTATTTGTATGGAGTATAGATGATGATGATGGCCATCTGCTGTCATGAGATGGATATTATCTCTTTATGTGGGCATCTATGCTCTTTACTGGATCATTTATCAGTTACTAGTTGGCATTGTGCGGCATACGTCCTATTCTTAAATCTTCAGGCTGCACGTGGTTGAACGTACAAGTATGAATTGATGTGATCAGCGTGGAAGTTATCCTCGTATTAATGTCATGCTCAGAGTATAAACAGAATGTGGTCGCAAAATATTACCCAAAGTGGGTCAAGGAAGGATTTGCATTACTAATGTGGGCCAATATTCCAAATATTATCCTCCCTCCCTCTCTTTGAAGCTTTAATGCTTGGTAGTTGCAATATTGAATATGTACATGATAATGAAATAATAGGCATGCCAAGGGGCATCCTTCTGAGTTCTGAGGTCTATGCCATAGTTTTGGATGTTGGTTGGAAAAAGATGCTCCTTTTTCTGGGCTTGATAGCAAATTTATAGTTCACACTTAAGATTTAAGAATCGGTTTTTTGCTTCTTAGTTGAGTAACGCAAGTTGGGACGAGTGAAATAATTGTCCTTTTACCTGCATGCATGACCTTAAGGTTGCGTACTTGTGTTGATGGATTTGTTGGCTCAAATACTTTCCTCTTTTCAGGTGAGAGTGCTTATTATGTGCAAAATGTGTTGGAACAGGTATACAATGTGACTAAGTTCTTGGAAGACCATCCTGGTGGTGATGAGGTTTTGTTGTCTGCCACAGGTAAAGAGGCTCAATTCATGGATTCAAAGATAAAATTAGGCATTTGTGCTCTGTTTGGGTTTGCTGTCATTTGTGTCCATGAGGTACTCTTGGGAATACTTGTTATCTCTGGCTTTTGTAGAGAAAGGCATGTCAATTAGGTGCTTTTGAAGTACACAATGCTTGCTCAAAGAGTGAGTCATACACGTTGCACTTGCTATGGGTGAAAGTAGTTGTACCTTGAATTCAAATCCAAATGCAGTTTTCATCCAACAGCCAGAGGCAATAGCCTCTAGAGCATAAGTGGTACTTTCCACTCTGGAGCCCCATGATCTCATCCTTCTCGATCCTGTGGGGTGGATGCAAGGGTTTGGCAACCGTGTCCCAGGCAGCTGTTAGTTGGAAAAAGTAATCGTAAAATCCATGTGGAAACTGTAAATGTTTTTAAAACGGACACCCATGATAATCAATTGATGTTTATAGAATTTTGAGTAGGTCAAAAGTGGGACATTACTGTACCAAATAACTCTGCACCATCCCTCCACCCCCACCCCCCAAAAAAACCGCAAAAAGAAAAAAGAAAACAAGAGATAAGGTTAAAGAAACTGTTCCTGTACTCTATTCTGATTGCTAAGGTGTAATCATAAACTTTGGGCAGGGAAAGATGCAACCAATGATTTTGAGGATGTAGGCCACAGCAGCACTGCAAGGGCTATGATGGATGAGATGTATGTTGGTGAAATTGACACCACCACAATTCCAGCCAAGAAACAATACACCCCTCCAAAGCAGCCGCACTATGAGCAAGATAAAACTCCAGAGTTCATCATTAAGGTTCTTCAGTTCCTGGTTCCTCTCCTAATTCTGGGTTTGGCTGTTGGTGTCCGATTTTACACGAAGAAAACCGAATAAAGGCAGGCATTTGAATTCGCAGAGACGACTCTTCTCAGAAATGTCACTCTACAGGGATCAATAGGATATGCTATTTTTGTGATTCTATTTGCGCTTGCTTTGGAGGTATTTGGTGTTTTGTACCCTGGGATCTGTTGTTGTCGTTCATACTCTGAACATCGTGTCATTAGAAACTGCTTGTTCTTGACCATGTTTTTCTTGACTGTGTTGTCTGATTTTGTTTTTTAGCAGCAGATCTTGTTGTGTCGGCAAAAATTTATTTTACCCAAATATCCAAATTTGTCCGACCCATGAAAAACTGAGTATGGTCATGAATTTTTCATTCCGATTTTAAATTTGGTGCAACATTTTTTATAGGTCTCTTGTCCGAATTCGATTTTGATTTGAATTTAGCTTTACCCGAGTTAGTCCGACCCGAACAAACTGGTTATTGGACATCAATATCGGATTTTGCTTATATTTATTGTCTCGTGTGTCAAGCTGTTCTCGAGATTGGTTTCAAGGACATAATCCAAAAATGAATAGGTTTTAAGCAGTGTATATGTATATAATCAAATTTTTAAAGTGACAAAATACTAAATACACTATTTGTTTTCTATTTCGAGCCTTGGATGTACATTGCAAATACAAGCCCATTGCTACGGATTTGCACTTGTTTCCTTTAAATAAAATATCAAGTTTTTCCTTTATGAATGAAGAATTGTGATGTGAAAACTCTATTATTTATGGACAAATAACAGCCCAATTCTAATAAGTCAAAATATTGAAGGCCCTTAAAAAAAGACAAACCCTGAACTTGGGGTATAAGTTTTGAAACGAAAAAGGCACAAAAAAAAAAGAAACTATATAGCAGAATTCAGTGACAGATTTAGCATCTTTTAATCAAGAAACATAGGAGTATCTTTTAATCAAGGGAAAAAGGGACTACATTAATATTGGGAGCTCGCAAACCTAACCTTATCTTGTATATACATATAAGCACAAGGAGATCAGTCGCTGAACCATTAATTTTGCCCATTGCATTCGCACAATAATGGAGCCATCCAAGACCAACAAGCAATAGGTTGGATTCAGTTCGGATCTCTCGCCATTTAAATTTAATTCAATTAATAATTGAAATAAAAAATTCGATTCAAATTCGGCTCCATTGGATGGGATGCTAAATCATTGGATGGGATGCTAAATCAAATTGGGATGGCATTTAATCCGGATATAATTGAACATAATCTGACTGTATATTTTTATTTAGGTACTGTTTGGTTGGAAGGAAAATAGTTTTTCCAAAAAATCATTTTTTGTGGAAAATGCTTGTCCAAGGAAATCTAATTTTGATATCACATTTTCCGTTGTTTGATACAAGATAAATCATTTTTCACGGAAAAGAGGAAAACGTCAACTGAATTGTTTAAATGGTGAAAATTATTGACTGAATAGTTATGATAGAGATAAATGTCGACCAAAAGAAGGAATTTTGAACTTAAAATTCATATTTGAGTTTTTCTTCAATACTTCCTCTTGGATAATCAAGTTTTGATATAAACCGCCTAAATTATTTTAGTGATAAAAAACATCAACTGAATTGTTTAAGTAGCGAAAAATGTCAATTAAATTGTCATGACAGAGAAAAATATTGACTAAATGAAGGAACGTCACGCTTAAAATCTGGACTTGAGCCTATTTTAATCTTTCATATCCGATGATCAAGTTTCGATCCAAACCATTGAAATTATTCTAGTAGTGAAAAATACTAATTGCACTGTTTAAGGGGCGAAAAATATCAATTGAATTGTCCTTGTGGAAAAAAATGTTAACCAAATGAAAGAATATCAAGATTAAAATCTGAATTTTGAGCCTATTTTAATAATTTTTATCTGATGATCAAGTTTCGATCTAACCCGTTGAAATTGTTCAGTGGCCAGTCGACGAAATTGTTTTAGTGGCAAAAAATGTCGATTAAATTATCATGATGAACATAAATGTCGATTAAATGAAAGAAATTTGAGCTGAAAATTTAGATTTGAGTTTATTTTAATATTTCCTATCGGATGGTCGAGTTTCAATCCAATCTGTTGAAATCGAATTCTACACCTATAAATTCCAACTAATTATATCATCAAAGAGTTAAAGTAAGAAAATCAACTTCCTATCTTCTCGAAAAGGAAATCATTTTCCTCCATTTGAAAGAAAATCATTTTCTTTGGAAAATAGTTTTCCATCCTTTATTGTGCCAAACAACAAAAAATTAAAAAATCATTTTCTGGGAAAGTCATTTTCCCCCCATCCAAACAATACCTTAATATTTGCATAATTTTTTTGTTTCCATCCTTGTTTTTGATAACTTATGAATACAATGTTAAACACATTTTCAATATCAAACATTTTTTCATATCATACATGTCAATATGTTAAAAGAAGAATGGTGTTGGGAAAAGAGAACACAAAGTCACTTAACAGGGAAAGAAATAGACAACAGTAACTCAATTGGAAGGAACAAAAAGAAAATACAACTTTGGTTGGGAAAGAGGAGAGATCGAGACAATGGAGATTAGGAAAGTAGAGGAACCTAGTTAACGACTTTGATTTTTGCGGGCCTCATGCTGATTTTATTAGGATTAGGATTTTAAGATTTTTTAAATTAAAAAAAAAATTTAAAAACGTTTGTCGGATCGGACGACTATCAAATCGGATGGACTCTCCTCCAAATTCGATTGGATCAAAGTCGGATTTGGATTATTCTTATTATATCAAATATGATTATGTTTTTCGAATTTTATTGGACAATTTTACCTTGAATCGGATTGAATCTATATCGACTTCAAACTATTCTGTCACCCCTATTCAAAACCACTTGTCAGTGTTTTTATGCTTTTCCTTCTCTCCCGACATTCTAAGTCATTTAATGTGAAGAGGCTCAACCCTACCAGTCTTATAATATCCCCAGTGGTCCTAATCGGGGTTGAATCCCCTCATAATAGAATCATAGAGAGTTTTAAGGTTGAAATTCATATATACCCATCCCTAAACCTCCTTTAAAATGAAAAAGAAATATAAGGGAAACAACGAATAGACACAAGCACAAATATAAGGCCCTGTTCTATTTCGCGTTTTTTAGGATTTAGCTAAAAGTTTACATCTCCTTACATCTCTTTACATCTTCTTATATCTCCTTACATCTCCTTACATCTTCTTATATCTCCTTACATCTCCTTACATTTCCTTACATTTTCTTACATTTCCTTACATCTTCTTATATCTCCTTACATCTCCTTACATCTTCATTTTATTTATTTTGTATTTATTTTTTATTTTTTTGTTTTTAATTTTTAATTGTTAATTTTTAATTTTTAATTTTTAATTTTTAATTTTTTTGTTCTTTATTTTTTAGTTTTTGTTCTTTATTTTTTTATTTTTTTATTTTTCATTTTTCATTTTTCATTTTTTATTTTTTATTTTTTTATTTTCTTAATTTTTTAAAATTTTTTTAATTTTTAAATTTTTATTTTGTAATTTTGTAATTTTGTAATTTTTTATTTTTTATTTTTAATTTTTTTTGTTTATTATTTTATTTTTTATTTTTTATTTTTCAATTTTCATTTTTTATTTTTTGTTTTTAGTTTTTTATTTTTAATTTTTTAATTTTTTAATTTTTTAATTTTTATTTTTAATTTTTATGTTTACTTTTTATTTTTTATTTTAAGATTTTAAAAATTTTAAAAATTTTTAGTTTTATTTTTATTTTTTATTTTTTTATTTTTTATTAAAAAATTAAAAAAATTAAAAATTTAAATTTAAATTTAAATTAAAATTTAATATTAAAAATTAAAAAATAAAAAAATAAAAACTGATGAATTAAAAATAAAAAAAATAAAAAATAAGAAATAAAATTACAAATTACAAATTACACAATTATAAAATAGAAAATTAAAAAATAACCAAAAAAATAAAAATAGAAATAAAAAATAAAAATTTTAAAAAATAAAAAATAATAATTAAAAAATAAAAAATAAAATAAACAAAAAATAAAACAATAAAATAACAAAAATTACAAAATTATAAAAAATACAAGAAATAAAAATGAAATAATAATAATAATAATAATAATAATAATAATAATAATAAAAATAAAAATACAAAATACAGCTTCTTAAGTATATTATTTTAGTATTATTATTTTTCATCTAAAACAAATTATACTATACAACTCTTTTAAAATTCAACAACTCCTTATATCTATCCTTACAGCTCCTTACAGCTTCTTACAGCTCCTTACAGCTTCTTACATCTTCTTACAGCTCCTTACATCTCCTTACAGCTTCTTACATATTCTTACAGCTCCTTACATCTCCTTACAGCTTCTTACATCTTCTTACAGCTTCTTACATCTCCTTACAGCTCCTTACATCTCCTTGCAGCTCCTTACATCTCCTTACAGCTCCTTACATCTCCTTGTATCTATCTATCTATCTATCTAAAACGCGAAATAGAACAGGACTAAAAAAAAATGCAGGAAAACACATAATAAATATATACATAAATTTTTAGGTGAGAATCGTGAGACCATCTCACATCATCATATATATACAATAAAAGTTGGATGGAATCAATGTATGAGTGCCATGTGTAATGCCACTTAGGACGCCATGTGTAATGCTACGTAGAATTAATTTGCTACATAAATGTCCATTTATGGTTTAACTAATGCAATGATATATTTATTTTAAAAAATGACTTTTTGCATATCTTATATATTTATTAATATACTATAATAAAATATTCACTGCATTAATAAATTAAAAAGGTGGTCCATAAAGTTTCCCCATAAAAATAGATGTTACAGATATTAGAGAATTTTGACCAAAAAATAGTAAATAAATAATTATATTATGAAAACAAAAGGAATTTTAAGTGATTTAAATGGAAAAAAATAAAAGAAACAATAATAACTCAAAATAATAATAATTACGTTGTTATGAAATTATTACTACTTTTAAAATTGATACATTTTTATTGATTATTTATATTTAAATGAACTTAAAATGGCAATTGGCCAAACTTCTTGCATGCATTTTTCACATGTCATTAGTAAAAAGATAATATGATTTTTATTAAATTAAGATAAATAAAAATTTGGTCCATTTATCTACTAAAACTTGCCCCCGAAAGAAAAGACATCTGATATGTTAGACAATTTTCAAACAATAGTAAATAAATAATTATGGTACATATATAAAAGGGATTTAAAATAATTTAACCAAAAAAGAAAAAGAAACAATGATAGCTCAAAAAAACAATTATTTTGTAATGCAATATCAATTCTATATATTAAAGTGACCTAATGTCATATAGTCATTACAATTTAGTAATAAAATATTCTCCCAAAATATAATCGTTTAACATTGAAATATTGAACAAATGAAATAAAAAAGTAAGTTCATATTAGGAATGAAGAAGATGTTGTTACAACAAAAAAAGGAATCTAGCAAAACACTCAACTTTTGATAATTAAATAATCTGACATATCGATTTATTTTTACTATTTGAAAAGAAACCATCTATTGTGTTCTTAATATATTTAAAAAGCGTTTGAATTATGTCATTGCATCGCAAGGTTATGACCCTAGTAAGAGTTATTGAAAGTCATATTTTTTGGGTGGCTTTTTAATGATTTTGAGATACTATTTTTTAAGTCATAATCATTCTTGAATAAATTACTAGTCATCTCAATGACTACTAAAAATTAGGATCTACAAAGAGTAACCCTTTACAGGTGTCGGTTCGCTCAACTAGTAAAATCATTGGGAGTTGTTACTAGATGTTCAAGAACCATCTCAACCAAAAGTGTAAACTGATGGTTGAAGGCTCAGGAATAGGTTTATATTCTAACACGCCGCCTTACGCGAATGCCCTTTGGGCTTGAAGCTTGGATGCTATAAAGGCTCCCCTTACCTTAAGCAATAAATCAATATGGGGGTTGCTGATATTCAAACTCGAGACCTCTATCTCAAAAAGGCTCTAATACCATGTTCAAGAACCATCTCAACCAAAAGTTTAAGTTGATGGTTGAAGGTCTAGGAATAGGTTTATACTCTAACACTAAAAACTTGGGTTCAAATCCCACATACATCAAATTTTTGCGCCTCATTCACACCGGGAAAAAAAGCAAATGATAGCTGATTTCATTGTTTTCCCTCACATATAAATAGCATTACATCAACCTTTGTATGTCTCTTTATAGTATCCACTTTATTATTAATATTTTTTGGGGTTCATATGAACTACAAATATCATCATAATATATTTACAATACAACAAAAGAATGAGAAATAGTACCTCAATATTGACCACTACACCTAAACTTCATTGACATAACCCAATGTGACATCCGTATTTGGACCTTGCTATCAAATCCATCTTGATGGGGCCACCATGGGCTGAAATAGAAGTTAGAGCTCGTGCAGCGCCTGGCTTCCAAACCATTTTCAACGTGCGAGTGAGCCGTGGTCGGCTCAAAGACTCTGCGTCGGGAGAGGCTCACGAGCAGTCGGGGGGTGGGGGTGAGTCGCGTGCGGGACCAATTGCCAGTTCATAGGGACTAAAACGATGTCGTTTTGAGCGGCGGCCTGACTTTTTAATTTTTATTCTACAATTGTACTGGGGTAAAACAAGGATAAACATTAACAAACAATGGAGACTATGCCTCTGTAATGACCCTGGAGATATGTGATATGGTTGTTGGTCCAGTAGTTGATTAGTGGAGTTGTTCTTTTTTTAATTTGTTTGTAGACCTTTATAAACATCAGGCATAATTGTGAAAAAATTTACACCAAAATTTCTCATCCTCTCAATCTAAATAATGTTGAAGTTGTTATAACTTGTGTGAATTGTTTTGTGAAAGAAGTGAAGAAATTGTTTATAGGTAAGATTTTCTAATTTCAATTCAATACTTAAATTATCTTATTTTTAGTAAAATTACCTTATATTTTTAGCATATGTTTGATATTGCTTGTCTCTCTTTATTTGTCGAGAAGTTGAGAGGTTTTCTCGATCAAGGAAGAAGTGAAGTAAATTATGAGCATGAATTTTTTTTGAATACGTTTGCTAATTGTGTTATATGTTATCTTATATCTAAGTAACTAAATAACATGAATTGATCATATGTATATCTTTATGATGTCTTTAATATATAAAATTAAATTAGAAAAACTTTATCAATCTGTTTATAACTTTTGGCATGTTCTTCAAATTAATATGATTTATGTTTTGGCATATTAGTACAACTAATATAATTAATTATATAACTTCTGGCATGTTAGTTAAATAATTAAAACTACTTTATAAAATTGGTAAACATGATTTGTGTGAAATATTTTTTTTTTATAAAGAATGCATATAATCATGCTTGAATATGACCGTTTATATGACATGATTAATTAAACTTGTGGTTTTTGGCATGTTAGTGATATTAATATGATTAAATTTAAATGTGATTAACATATTAGCAAAAGTAATATAATTTATTCAAATTTTTGGCATGTTAGTAAAATAGTTAGAAATACTTTATAAATTATTAGTAAAGATGATTAGTATGAAATAATTAATTTTATAAGGGAAACATGATGATAACTATATATGACTTGTAGGTGAAATACTTTATGATGCGAAGCAAAATACGATATTTGATATGTTCCTTCTAGCAAAGGTCATGATTCAAGTGGGAACAATGATGACTCTTGAAAATGGGATTCAAGAACTTGGTTCTCCAAGGTCATTGTTGACTTGAGATCCTTGAAAGAGAAAAGTAAGTGTAGAAAACGGAGTTTCAAAAATATATTACCCCTAAACTATTGGTTAAATGTATTAAATACCCCTCAACTTTAAAAATGAGGCAAATGCCCCTTGATTTTGTCATATAATCTTATTTCTTTTTATTAATTAATAATGTCGTAAATTTTAAAAATGACATGGCTTGTCAAAATGATGTGGCTTAATTCAATGTATATTGTGTTAAATGTAATTTTTTTATTTCTAAAAAACAATCAAATTAAATATTATCTTTGGCTTTACTAGGTTTACCGCAAGAAAGTCTTATGAAAAATCAATATATTAATGCATCATATTTTTTTCTTACATTTGGTGAGGCCAACAATAAATAAAGCAAAAAAAAATTTCCTCCCCCTTTTAATATAAAGACCAACCCAAGAGATCATCTCGGTAGATCGAAGTTTTTCATTTCAATCTTATAATCATATTTAGCTTGATAATTGAACTTACAAATAGAAAAATCTTAATAGCTAATATGAATTGGTCAAAATTACTTTACGTATTATCAAAACAAATCATATTGGGGGCATTTAAAACATAAAATTAATATATATAATTATTTTGGTATAGAAGGAGGGGGAGAATCAACTATATATGAACCTAATTTCTAGAGCATAGCATACGATATTTTTAGATTTTCATATGAAATTTTTTTAATTAATTTTATAAACACAAGTATTTTTCGACCAAAAAAAAGCATTTTAGTAATTTTTCAAGAAATTTGAAAAAATTATCAGAAATAAGAGAGTATAAAAAAATAAACAACAAAAAGATGACGTGAGCTCGATTGAGGAATGAAATTCTCAATTTATTTCAAATAAATCTATGAAATTATTTTATAGAAAAAAGAAAAAAAGAAAAAGAAAAATCTGTATATTTTTATAATAATTTAATTATTGTAATATTTTCCTAACTCAATTATGATGAAATTATGAATTTATCAATTAAATTTAAAAAATTAAAAATTTATATTATAAATTGGCAGAAGTAGTTGCCTTAATTCTATAGTTTGAATACGAATCACTAAAATATAATAATGTTGTTTAGCCTATTTTAGTGTGCTTTATACTATGTCACTTAATATAATTGTGTAAGTACACTATGTAAATTTTGTGGACAAATTACTTAATCTATTTATGCAATAACATGCTTATGTGGCTTTTTTCTTTCCAAAATCTTGCCATGTCACGTTTTAGGGAAGCCACATCATCAATTAACATAAAAAAATAAAATTAATAAAGTAACTCAATTAAATCAAGGGGTATTTACCTCATTTTTAAAGTTAAGGGGTATCTTGTTGCATTCACCAAAAGTTTAAAGCCTTTTTATTTTTATTACTCGTAGAAAAGGTGGTTAGACAATTAGTAGTCTTAAATAAGGGGTTTAGCTACTTCATTCCCCATTATCTTTGCAAGTTGAATCAATCAAGTGCTAGATTTGTAGGTTTCTTTATTTGGGTCTTCTTTTGGATTTTGAACTTCTTTAATTTCTTGGATCTCTTCTTCAAGATTGTTAACTTTATCTGGCCTAGGGATATCTCTCATGGTTTACTTTATAAATATGTTAGTATGCTTGAATATGACTTCATTATATTAACTTTGGCATGATTAGGGATGGGTGAGGGCCGGGTACGGGGCGGGTGGAATTATACCCACACCCATACCCATTTTCAAAAGTCATCCCCATACCAACACCCACACCTATACCCATCGGGTTTTCAAAACCTATTCCCATACTCATACTTATCAAGTATTTCGGATTTTATTCAGGTATATACAGATATTAAAATATAATGCCCGTTGAGTATGATAATTTCTTTTATCTAAACAAATTTACAAAACTAAATTCAATTAGGCAGAATATTCTAAAGAAATACAATACCTATTGGATTAAGTGCAAGAGTTTATACTTAACTCATAAACCAAAACCACATTACGGAAATGACTTGAACGAGGGAGTAAGGGACACTGCAAATAAGGAAGTGAGGGACATAGCAATGAGCTAGGACTTTAGGTTTGTGAGTTGAGAGTCACGTGACTTTATGTATCGACATACTAAATGAGCGACACAAATGGATGCATTGCATAGTCGGGGATAGGTAGGGATATGAGACTTTTTTTTTTGAATGAATTATCAACGTTCACAACTCAAAACTCTACCCAAAAATTTATTTTATCCCCCCCAAAAATTTGGGTACAGGTCGGGTATGGGTATGAGGCTACTGATACCCATACCCGAACCTATACCCGTACCCATACCCATATTTGTTTTCAGCGTATCCGCCTCATACCCTTTTTTCCCCCAATTTTCTGTACCATACCTACTATAAATGAGGCGGGTTCGGGTACAACTCATATCCCTAGGCATGATTATATGTGAGTGTAAAATTCATATGTTTGGTATGCTAGAATATGATATGTGATTTTATAACTTTGGACATGTTAATATGTTAGTAAAATTTGTTAATTGATAGTTAAAATTATTATGACTATGGTCTATTCTTTTCGTTGAGAAATATGAGTTGAAAAATAGGTGCAATTGGTAGAGATTGGTTAAAATGGACTGAAGTTAGTATTTTTTTTTTTTTATTGAAGTGGGTTGAAGTAGGTTGAAGTTGGAAGAAGTTGGTATATTTTTTTTATATGATAGGTTGAAGTTGGTATTTTTTTGTTGAAGTAGGCTGAAGTTGGTCAAAGTTGATTGAAATTGAAAATTTTTCATTGAAGTTGGTTGAAGTGGTTGAAATTGGTAAATTGGAATTTACCAACGAAAAGAACAGGCCCTGACTCATATTAATTCATCTAATTATAAATATGTATGTGGTATTTCTACGTCAAATGTGGATCCTAACATCCCTGATACTTTATGAGTTTACTTGATAGAGACGATCACCCAAAAATTGGAGGGTACGGTAGCCCGACTACCCCTAATAATCCCCACACGTCTTACCCACCACTAAAATTTGTAAATTGATCACTAAAATTATTATGAATAATTAATTTTAATACCCCTAATTATAAATATGTATGTGGTATTTCCACATCAAATACATATCCTAACATCACTGGTCCTTTATGAGTTTACTTGATGGTGATGATTCACTCCAAATTGGGAGAGTGGGAGTAGTAGTAGGCCAACTGCCATTACTAATCCCCACACATCTAACCCTCCCTTCTACTACCAAACTATCACCATCATCCGCACGTCTTACGCCAACTCCTCATAAGCCAAGTCATCCAAGTGGTGGCTCAAGTCAAGATTTCCCAAATTATCGTCCACCGTATTACCCTTACCACATAATAATCCCCAAAGTACATTTGATAATCCACATATGTATTATCTGCCATACTACCCCCGCCATCTCCTGATCAAAATTACTTTTTGGAGTAGGGGCCAACTCAACACTCTCATTCACACCAACGGGATCGATTACTGAGTGAGGGTACTTTGGGACAGATATTGACCCTAATGATCAAGGGATAACGGAGGAAGTAGTGGGGGCGTAGTCTTTTGCTCAAAAAAGTGGACATTTTGAGAGGATCAATGGCTATTAAGTGCTTAGATTAATTAGGGCCGACAAAAAAAATATGTACCCATCTAGACCCCGCAAAACCTGCCCTAGTGGGTATGAGTATGGGTGGTGAAAATGAAAAAAAAAAAAGTATGGGGTGAGTACTGCTAAAATGGGTATGGATATGGGTAAGGGTATAAGTATAGGTCCTACTCGCCCCATGCTCTTCCAATACCCATTTATCAATACCAACGCCGTATCCACATCATGTATACATCACATAAAACTCATACCTGTTTGTTTAAAGCTCTAATTTGTTACTTGTACTTGAATATTTTGGTAGTTGCTTTGAGTTATGTGATATTCAATACTTTAGTGTGACATTTTGTTAGAAGCTGCTATTGTCAAGTGGTAATTTATTCCTTTGATTAGCAACATTTTAGTTGTATTTGACGTGATATGATATGTTGTTGGAAGTTTCATATTAATGTGACATATTGGCTATTTGATGTCGAATATGGGTACAAAGTGGGTTTTATTATTTTTTTTCTATATGTAACCAAATAAAACCCGAATACCCACTATACCCATTGGATATTAGTATGGGTATAACTTTAAAACACCCTATTGGTATGGGTATGAGTATGAATATTAATTTTTAAAATGATTATGGGTGATGGTATGACTAAACCTACCCTTATCCACTCCATTGCCATCCCTAGAATTAATACAAGTACAAACGCTGTTGTCAAGGCCGATCAAAAGAAGTCCAACTTCTGAGTTAGAGTGACCGTAAGTTTTATTGAGCATCCCCCTCTTGAAACCATTACATGTAGTTGGGAGACAGTCAACAACCGATGACTATAGAGCTACCCACTCGTAAATGGACGCCATTATAGCAGAATTGAAAAGTGTGTATGAAACTAGTAGTAATGAAGCCATCACTCTAGAAGGGCCCATAAGACATAGTTTGAATGCATGGGTAAGAAATTTGATTTGGGGCAATTATATGAATAAGATGCTCAATGACCAACCAAAGTAGAAGAACATCTATGAGCCACCTCAGTCAAGATCGTCAAAAAGGTTTAAAACAAATGGGGGCCCACTTTGACACATCGACCCCCCAGAAGCGAAGAGCAAGAAGGCGTTGGTGTGAGTGACCTAGGGATATGAGTTGCATCCGAACCTGAAAAATCCATCCCGAACTCACCCCATTTATAACAAGTATGGGTACAAAAAATTGGAAAAAAATAGGTATGGGGCAGGTACACTGAAAACAGGTATGGATATGGATACGGGTACGGGTATAGGCATCAGATTTTTTTGGGGGTAAATAAATTGTCGAGTAAAGTTTTGAGTTTTGAACATTGGTAATTCATTTAAAAAAAATTCCATACCGCAACCCATCCCCAACTATGCAATGCATTCATTTGTGTTGCTCATTTATTATACCGATACATAAAGTCACGTGACTTACGACTCACAAACCTAAAATTATAGCTCATTTGTTGTGTCTCACACTCTCTCATTTCAATCATTTTTAGAATGCAGTTTTTTATTTATACGCTAAGTATGAACTATTGAATCCAATGGGTATTATGTTTTTTTAGAACATTTTGTCTAGTTGAATTTAGTTTTATGAATTTCTTTAGGTAAAAGAAATTATCGTACCAAATGGATATTATATTGTAATATATGTATATACTCGAATAAAACTTGAAATACCTAATGGGTATAGGTATGGGTATGGGAATGACTTTTGAAAATGAGTATGAGTGCGGGTATAACTCCACCCGCCCCGTACCCGCTCTATGCCCATCCTTACTAACCGGCCCGAGGGAAGAAAAGTTGCGAAGAGAAAGGGTCAAAGAAAAGGCCAACGACACCGTTGTTGATTTGTGACTAACCATTTCAATACGCTTTGGCACAAATAATACTGAAAAAACCCACATCTTTACAAATTTGCTTATGGTAGTTAATAAAAAAGGTACTGGCAGCTTAAGATCTCATCTTCAACTATCCCTTTATCTCTTTGTATTTTTTAAGCTCATCCCTTAGGCGAACGACATCCGGAGCTACTACTGCCTTCTTATCAATACGATAAGCAAATCTTTAAAAATTTGCGTTTTTCTAGTATTATTCACTAAATGTCATGAAATGGTTACTTAGCAAATCAACGATGATGTTGTTGGTTTTTTCTTGATCATTTTTCTTCGCTATTTTTCTTCCTTTTTTAGTTTTTTCTTGATCCTTTTTCTTCGTAACTTTTCTTCCTTCTGACTGGTAATTGCCACCAAAGCCTTCGTGCCTAGCTCTTGACGCCCAGGGATAGACGTGTCAGATTGTCCTTCCCCCCAATTTATTTTGGACCTTTTTGACAATTCTGATTGAGATGAGTCACTGATCTTCTTCCACTTCAGTTGGTCCTTAAGCATCTCATACTAACATTCCTAATCAAATTTTTTCCACATACATTCAAAATAGGTCATATGGGCTGTTTCCAAAATTCTAGCCTCATTCCTGCCACTTTCATCCTCTCGTTCCATCTTCACCATAATACTTGTCCATTTATTAACGAACATGTGTTGGAGCCATCGGGTTTTGATTGTCCTCCAAGCACATGTAATGGCTCCAGGCATTGAATGCTTATTAAAACTTGTGGCCAGCCTAGCCTAGCCTAGAAGTTGGACTTCTTTTGATTAGTCTCGACAACGACATTCGTGCTTCTATTAATCCAAGTGCTAAATAGCTACCGATCCTCCTCAAATGTCCACTTTTTCTCTCCGCTATGCTCCCTACTACTTCGTCTCTACCTCTACTTCAGTATTGGGTTCAATATCTGTCCCGAAGCGCCTCAATCAGACAATCGATCTAGTTGGTGTGGATAAGAGTGTTAAGGTGCTCCCCCCTGGAAAAGTAATTTTGATTAGCAGGTGGAGGTAGTATGTTGGATTAGGGATGGCAACGGGGCGGGTTGGGGACGGGGAGTATATTCCCCGTCCCCGTCCCCGCCGGAATCCCCGCCCCGTTCCCCGCTGCGGGGAAAAAATTCCCCCGTCCCCATCCCCAGCGGGGCTCCAACGGGGATTTTTACCCACTGATTTTTTCTTACCTTCTAAACTCTTTACGGCCATGAGTACCAAATCCAGTATATACCTAGGATTTTTACAAAAAAATTTACATATATAACCTTAGTTGTTTCATTTAAAAATTTTGAAAATAAGGTTATTTTTGTAATTTTAATTAAAATTGAGGGCGGAGGCGGGGATTTTTCCCCAATGGGGGAATTGCGGACGGGGATGGGAACGGGGCAAAATCCCCGACGGGGAAATGGGGACGGGGACGGGTTGAACTATGTCCCCGTCCCCGTCCCCATTCCCGAGCGGGGATTAATTTTCCTCCCCGTCCCCGTCCCCGTCCCCGTCCCCTTTGGAAACGGGGATTTTCCCCCACTTCGGGGCGGGGCCCCAGCGGGGACGGGTATTCCCCAACTTTTTGCCATCCCTATGTTGGATAATATGGGTGTGGATTATTAGGCGTACTTTGGGAATTATTACGTGGTAAGGGGTAATATGGTGGAGGATAGTTTGTGTAACTTTGACTTAAGCCACCACTTGGACTACTCGTGTTGTTAGGGGGGGGGGTAATATGGAGGGTATGGATGTGATGGTGGTAGTTTGGCAGTTGATATAGGGGGTAAGACATATTTGGATTAGTAGGGTCAGTTGGGCTTACTACTAATACTATGCCCCAATTTGAGATGAATTGCCTTCCTCAAATAAACTCATAAAGGATCAGGGGATGTTAGGATCCATGTTTGACATAGAAATACCACTTACATCTTTATAATTAGACATGTTAATATTAATTAGTCATAATCATTTAAGTATCTACTTACAAAGTTTATTAACATGCCTAAAGTTATAAAATCATATCATATTCAAGTATACCAAAAAATATTAATTTTACACTTACATATAAGCATGTCAAAGTTGATATAATAATGTCATATTCACGCAGACTAACATATTTACAAAATATTCCATCTACAAGTCAGATCTATCGTCATGTCTTGTAAAATAGTCTCTTACTAACCATGTTTATTAATAATTATAAACTATTTTTAATTATTTTACCAACTTGCCAAATTTGTAATAAATTATACTAATTTTATTAACATGCCAAAACATAGTTAAATACTTAAATTTAATCATGTTAACTGGTATCCTTTCCCCTGTGCGATATCCAGAATAATTTTTAAAGTTTTATCTATAATAAATGCATAACCAAAATAATAAATAGTCTACTATTCTATTTAATTTATGACATTTTAAAATTTTTTTTTATTAAATTAATAGTTTTTGAACTTGATGTATAGTTAGTAGATGGTACAAATGATAAGAAACCATTAAATTGAGATTTTTATGTATTAAAATAGATTATGACTAACATAGTTGAATATGTACAAACATGTCATATATTAATGAATCTATGTATGGCTTCTTGTATGTTGTTGGAATTTGTAATTTGGTAATAAAATATAACATAAAATTATCACATAGTTTCTCATACAAAATAAGAATAATAATGTATGCTAAATACTACAAAAAATTGTTAATACTGGCTTGTACTCTTTTATTCTTATACATTGCCTTATAATATCTTCTAACAATATGGATATTTTTTGAAGGGTAAATAAAATGTAACAGTGATATGTGTCAAACGATTAGAATTTTTTTTGTTTTATTTTTCTCTACCTAGGTGATGCATATAAAAATTTTGATTTTTTAAAATTATGATAATTACATATCAAAAGTATAGCAAATTATATTCACAATTCATGTAATTTGTGGAAAAACTAATTTGAGCCTCTATGAAAAAAAATACTCTAGTTTTTTTTAAAATTAAGCAGGAAATTCCACTCCCAGAATTATTTATGAATGAAAAAAATTAATTTATAATATCTTAAATTAATTGGGGTTCCCACTATTTTTTAAGTCAACTGGGTATAATAGTTTTACATGATTCATGGATTATTTATTATTTATGTAATAAATTATTTACAATAAGATCACATGAGTGTAAGTGTAATAGTAATAATAATATTAAATAGTAAATAGTAAATAATAATAACAACAACAACAACAACAACAACAAAAACAGCAACAACAACAGCAACAGCAACAACAACAACAGCAACAGCAACAACAACAGCAATAATAATAATAATAATAATAATAATAATAATAATAATAATAATAATAATAATAATAATAATAATAATAATAATAATAATAATAACAACAACAACAACAACAAAATTTAGGAATCTTTTGTTATTTTTTCATTAGTGTGTCTTTATGATACAATTATCATCATAATATATCTAGCATATCTAATTTCCCATATTTATAATATTGAAGGTTTTCATTATATGTTATTTTAATTAAAAGTAATAATTTATGTGGCTGGGAGTTAGATTTGGAATTGGGTTAGGAAATTGGGTTAGGAAAATTCCAAACTTCTAAAAATTTGACATATACATGTCTAGCTTTGGGAGGTTTTGTTTATATATATATATATATATATATATATATATATATATATATATATATGTCACTAACATGACAAAAGCTACAAGTTTAATTACATATAAGCGTGTCATATTCAAGCATATTAGCATATTATTATCATGTCTTCTTTATAAAATTATTTTGTATTAATCACGTTTACCAATTTTATAAGTTAGTTCTGGTTATTTTACTAACATGCCAAAAGTTATAATGAGTTATATAATTGCTCTAACATGCCAAAACATAAATCATATTAATTAGAAGAACATGTCAAAAGTTATCAACACATTTATAAAGTTTTTTTCTAATTAAATTATATATTAAAGCATACCATAAACAACATATAGCATTACTTGCCAACATAATTAAAATAAAATCCATACTCACAATTTGCTTCACTTATTCCTTGATCGATAGAACCTCCAACTTCTCTACAATAAAAACATACCAATGATATCAAACAACAACAACAGCTCCTAGTGTGGGTTCCGCTTTCGCGGGATTTAGGGAGATCCAGATGTTGGCAACATTACCTTTTCCGACATCCCTGTCCATAGAGATGCTGATTCTGAAAAACTCACAAAACATAAATATAATACCAATGATATCAAACATATGCTGAAATATAAGATAATTTTATTAAAAAATAACACAATTTAAGCATTGAATTGAAATTAAAAAAATCTTACTTATAAATAATTTATTTGCTTCTTCCTTCACAAAACAACTCATACAACCTATCACCACTTCAGACTAGTTTAGATCGAGAGTGAGGATGAGAAATTTTGGTGTCAAAATTTTCACAACTATGCTTGATATTTGTAAAGTCAAGGAACAAATAAAAAAATTATAATTGCACTAAATAGCGGTGGGACCAACGACTATGTTCCATATCTCCAAACCCAACGGTCAATGCCCCAGTCTGCCCTTGTTTTAATGTTTTTCCCTTTTTTGTTAGCCTAGGAGGCTAGGACAAGGGTCAAACACATCGGGGGAGGGGGGGAGAAGAAGCCCGCCTCGCTCTCCAACACGTCTTCGTTTTGCCCCTGTAGCTACTGCCTAGCGTCACAGATAAGAGTTACACATAGAAAAAATAATGGGATAGTTCTGGTTTTATAAGTGATGGTGCTGCCCATCCCATCAGATCAACCTTTTGAGGAGAAAGTAATGGCCTCGTGTCAAGTGGTATCAGAGTTGACCTAGTCCCGACTCCGATGTCTCACCAAGCGCTCCACCGAATATGATAGATAGGGACCTCATCTCTAATGAGGGCATCATAAGATTGGATGAGGGAGAATGTCAGACCGATCTTTTGAGGAGAAAGTAATGGCCTCGTGCCAAGTAGTATTAGAGTCTACCTAATCCCGACTCCGATATTTCACAAAGCGTTCCAACGGACGAAATAGATAAGGGCCCCATCTATGATGAGAGCATCACACAATTAGATGGGGGAGAATATCACAGATAAGAGTTACATATCGAAAAACTGACGAGAAGATGCTGAGTTTATAAACAATAGTGTTGCCACCCCCAATTAAACCGATTATTGGGAACAGAGTAATGGTCCCGTGACACGGGGCCGTCGTGAGCCTCTCCGTCTGCAGAGTCTCCTAGCCGGTAATTTGTAGACGAACAAAGGGAGAGAAAGTTAGAGAGAGAGAGAGAGAGAGAGAGAGCTATGTATTCATGGCTTCGCCGGAGCCTCTCAAGGAGTGGGAGCAGCAGCAGGAGCAGGAGCAACGAAGAAGAAGAAACCCTTAAACTTGTAGCAAAACATGAAGGGGACGAATTTTATGGAGTTACAGATCAGTTGATTGAATTTGTCAAGACTTTTACTTTCGACACTTTCAAGAATTTCTCTCTCCCAGGTTGCCTCCTCATTTCTCTTTGAATTTTCACATTTTTTATGAGACTTCCACACTCATTGTTCTACGATGTGAGTTTGGTGGTCCAATTTTGCTTCGTTTTTTGGTTTTGTGTGCATTGGATGATGATTAGTTTGATATTTGTTGCTTAAAATCTAAGGAATTGCTTGTTTCTGTTATTTTGTAGACGAGGACGGTGATGAAACGCAAACTACATCGGGTGGAGTACGGGTGGATTTGTCCGACTGGCAGCAGCGGCATGCGACCGTTGTTCTCTCAAAAGTCAAGGTTTCATTCTCTCTTGTTTTTTGGGTTTGAATTTCATCCAATTAATTATTGCTTTTTTGGGTTGTTGCTGTTAGTGTGGAATTTGATGGATTTTCTTTTAAAATGGGATTACGACATTATATGTTTAAAGTTAAAGTTTTTGATATACAGTAAGATCATAAATTTTCAAAGTGGCTAATTTTGGTGCCTTGAACTGATCAACTGAAGGTAATTATGCTGTTGTCTGTGGTGAATGCCATTGTTCTGATGAATGATTCTCTGAGGAAGTTTAATGCTAAGATGGGTACTTCGGATTGTGGGAAGGAATATTTGAGGACAAGGTTGCATATGTTAGCATAAAGACCGATCACCTTGTATATGGAGAAAATAGAGATGTGTGGATGAGATAGTATGGTTACTTTCTTTGAGTTAGATTTGCCGAAGTCCCTCTTGCATGGGCTGCACACTAGGTCTGCCATTGTTATTGAGATACCAGTGCTTCCATGGTTCAAAGACGTGGAAGAATTGACAAAGATGTTAATCTTTTGACTATATATTTGGAGGATGGTTGGACTAGAGACGGGCCATAGGAGTTCTCTGCATGAAGGAGGTATGATTGTTTATAGGGAAGGTTTGGATTTTGACCCTTGAAAATAGAATTGAAGCAAGTTAGGATTGTTAGTAATAATGTTGTCGTGGATCCATGCATTGTGTGCTAGAATGGACCAATAAAAAGTGAAGCTAGATTAAAGTAGTATTAAAAGCAATGAAATATGATCCTGAGCTTGGCCTTTAAGGCTGTCATTCATGAAATAAAGGGCGATAGAACATTATTCAGGACAGGAGAAGAGGTGAAAGCTATTTATTAAGTTAAAGGGCCTGAAGGTCAAGCGTTGAAATGAGATGACCGCAATGGAAGGCTTCTATGAGATGTCTTATAGCACAGTATTTACAAGGTTAGACTGGACAAGAAATATGTGTTCGAATTCTGTAGGAAGACTGATTGCTTTAGTATGAACTTTGCGTCCTATTTTTTTTACCTTTAGTATTTATGTCATGCAGCTCGCGCTTGATTACTTCTACATTCCTCTTTGTTGGGATCTTTGCAGCTCCTCCCCCCTGCCCCCCAGCCTGATCTTTCCTTTTATCCCTGCAGCACACTACTATGTCCTTCAGGGAGACTGCATTACATAAGCTATGCCAAACAAAAGAATCATCCAAATTTCCTTCATGTATTTGTTTCTTAGGAATCCTCTTAGCCAAGCCTACCTAATTGGATAATGGTGGATGAGATAAATAAGAGTGTAAAACACTAGGAGAACTGAACGTGATCCATTGAAGAGAATATTCTGTCTAGAGGGGGGTGGAGGGGAGCAGAGTACAAGGTCTGCAGGATCAAAATAATGGCACCAAGTATTTGGAGTTTTACTAAAACTTGATGCGCTTCTCAAAATTTCTGTTCTAAGGAAAAATTTCTTGCTAAGAAAGAAATAGCATTTCGCTGATTTGGAGGAAACTGGAAAAGATGGCCATGCGTTTCGGCTCCCATAACACAGCAGACATTGCCAAGTAACAAAGTGATAGACCCGGATTAGGCCTTCTCTGTTGTAAGTCTTTTAACACTGGCAAGAAATGTGGTTTACATTATGGGTTATATGGCTATTGGAAAGATTTGCAAGTGAAGGAACTGCAATAGGATTTGGTGCAGCAAAGCAGTTCCTCACGGAAATCTGAGGACTCTTTTTTTGGAAGAGGAGGCTTCTCTCACTGAAGCTATCATAAACCCTATTTTTAATTGCAATCTATCAGACCGAAAAGGATAGATGGTGTGGAAGGGCTGAAATTAGTTCTACAGAATAGACCTTGGGGCTTGAAGATCAGGTGAGCAATGGGGACAAGAAATGGATTCTATATCTCTGTGTTATCTCTGTCTCCTCCATTTCACAATGCTTGTCCTCCGTTCTTTGTTGACTTTAAAAAATGGTCATGCACATTAGGTTTATCTATTCTGTAGAGAAGTTACCATCACATTACGATCGTGCATGTTGTTGAGGCTTGGCAGGTGAAGACTATGGGCTATCAGCGCGAGCTTCATTCAAATCCAAATATGTGATTGGTTTTTCCCCGCTAGATTTAAAATTGACATTTACAGGACATGTGTGTTGCATGTGCCGTTGTGACATTTACAGGACAGTTGCTATAAGTTCTTTTTTTCGTTCCCTTTGGTGCATCTTGCAATTATGATATTTGGGTCCTTAATTCCTACAAGATGGCTCTTGCTTGCAGTTTCATTCCCCTCATTCCTTTCAATTACATCTTCTCCCATTTGATGTGCAGAGGCATTTTCTTGTAGCATAATTTGTTCCATTGCACCAACAGTCAATCGTCTTAGAACACAACCATTTCGGATTTGCTTCATATTCACATAAAGCTTCGTTATGGCAAACATGTGACGACATGGAAATCCCACTGACTCTAACTTCATGTAGCAACACTACAGCATTTCATTAGTATCATGCTTAATCACTATGAACCACATGTTTTCACGTTCAACTTCTTTTAGCCAATAGTAAATAGGCTCTTCAGGTTCATCACCATTTTGTTGCTCACCTTTGACAATTTACATTGACTTGCAAGTCATCTCCTTACACAACAGGTAGTAACATTATCTTGTGTAGAGTTTTGCTGCATGTGACTTTCAATCAAGGGAAAAAGGAGAGTACATTTATATTCGGAGCTCGCAGACCTAGGCCTATTCTGTATAAGAACACAAGGAGACTAGTCGCTAAACCATCAACTCTGCCCATTGAACTCGTACAATAATGGAGCCATCCAAGACCTGTCTCCTTGACATTTTTAAGCTTTTCCTCCTCTCCTCCCGTTGTGAGTCGTTTAGTGTCAAGAGGCTCATCCCTACTGGTCTACACAATACTGAAGCTTGTGCTACAGATAGGTTTATCCCTACTAGTCTTAACCTTGCGGAATCATGCTTCTTACGTATTATATACGGAAGTTCCTGTTGGCCCAAACCCAATTCATCACTGCCAAGAAGCTCCAAATAATGAATCTTATGTTATAGTTAGGCTTGTCCCTACTGGTCCTAATCTTGTGGAACCATATCAAACTCCTGAAAACCATGCTTCTTGTGTATCACACAAGGAAGTTCCTACTGGTCCAAACCCAATTCCTTACAGCGAATCCATCTAATGGTGAATCTTATGTATATAGGTTTGTCCATATTAGCGGTAACCTTGTGGAATCCATCAGACTTTCGAAAACCATGTCCCTTATCTATTATACAGGGAAGTTCATACTGGCCAAACCCAATTCATCCCTGTACAGGAACTCCTCTGAATTCGGTTCTTATGATTTAGATACGCGAGCTCCTCTGGCCCTGACCCAATTCACCACTGCTACAAAAGTCCTGGTCATTATTGAGTTTTATAGAATACCTGGCATATGTTAGTGATCCAGATGCAATGGTTCCCTTTCTACGTTCCACAAGGATAGATGGAGTGGAAGGGCTGAAATAGTTCTACAGAGTAGACCTAGGGGCTTGAAGGTTAGGTGACTGATGGGGAAAAGAACTGGATTCTATATCTCTATGTGTTATCTTTGTCTCCTCCATTTCACAGTGGTTCTCCTCCTTTCTTTCTTGACTTTAAAAAATGGTAATGCACATTAGGTTTATCTATTCTGCACAGAAGTTACCATCCCATTAGGATCGTGCATGGCAGCATGGAAGCTGAAGCTCCCCTTCACATAGCCTTGATGCTTTACCAGCTTGTCTTAACAAATTACCTCATGGCTGCAGTTTTGTCTAACAGCCAGCATTGAGGTGTGGTGTGGTCCTCCATGAATTATTCTAGAATTGTGCGTTCCCCTAAAAAGCAGCTTACACTTTTGGCAGTTGCCTAAGGGTTGCGTTGAGCACCCTGCAAATCGGCTCGGCCCTGTGCATGGGCCATGTAGGTGTTCCAGATAGGAAAACCTTAAGATGTTTTCTCTATCGTGGTATTGACTTAAGTTTTCCTTCTTTTTTGAAGCAACAATATCCAGAAGGTATATATGTAGTGAAACAGTCAACCCATCAATTTGCCGGTTGTGATCTTCTCATTTTCTGATGAGGTGCATCCTTTATGAATCATGCTTCCCAATCGATAGATATTCAGGCACTGGTTACAAGGATCCTCTTTTCCTTACATCCAAGCATATTGTTCTGTCATAGGTTCTAGTTTGTTTTGGGATCATGAGTTGGAGTACTTTCTCTGCAGTAATGCGCCTTAATGTGAATTCTTCATCTTCAATTTTATGCTATTGGTGAATCTCAAATCATGCTTCACTGCTTTTTGCATCTCAGTATCTAACTGAAATTTAAATTAGATGATTCAATTTCAAGCTTATAAAAAAAAATAAAAAATTAGATGATTCACTTTGATGCATATAGACGGTGAAGTGACACCATTACTTGTAGCTTAACTCGTTGTTAATTTGCATGTTGGCTCAAAGCAAAGTTCATGTCCTAAAATAGCTTCTCTAAAAATTACGTACACATTGCTTAAATGCTCCCCCCTTCCCCCCCAAGCCTGTCGATCTAGCTTTATGCACTGATAACGTTTTCGATTTCAAAATCCCTTGAGCCTTCGTGGCCGTGTGTTGATGTAAAATAGAAGCCGTAAGCACACGGTGTGAACTTGTAGATGATCCAGCGAATAGGGGTCGTTCCCACGAAGACAACAACATCAAATTGAACCACTTAACTACTAACTATTACTAAAATAAACTATGAAGAATCATTAATTGAAAAAAATTTAACTAAGCACTAACTAAATTAAGTTGAGTTAACAACAAAAAGAGATTTTCTAAAACTAATTAAAAAAAAAATTAATTAAACCTACACTTGTTGGTCAAACTTGTCTAACTCAACCTTATCTTTAAATACAATAAAAAAAAGCGAGAGTAAACTACTAGGTAAAAAAAGAAAAACTAAAAATATATAAACAACCAAATGCCATTAGATTTACCGGCTAAAGATAAAGAAAAGTTAAAAGCACTACTTTGATAAAAATGCACCAAAATGTAATGGAGGAACCACTAGGAAATACAAGAAGTAAAATCCAGGAAGTGTAATTGACAAACCAGAAAACAGAGTAGGCAATGGAGAATAGGGCAACCAAACGACTGGAAACTAAATTAAAATTCTGTAAATTAATTCAACTAATCACTCAAATTCTCAAGAAAGGCACAAAGTGGAGATTGAAGAGAATTATTATTCAAATAGCTCAAAGCTCCACAATGACTTCTCAAGCTCTTGAATAAAAAATGAAGAAGAGCCCAACACCCACAAAAGTTTGAAACAGGGGAAGGCAATATTGAAAGAAAGTTGAGATTTTAGTTTGAATTCTGGCTGCTGATCATCTTCTGCCTCCCTATCCCTTCCTATTTATACATGAAACTTCCAGCTCAAATTGGTCTCCAAAATCCATAAATTCGAATGTCTTCCTGACCCTTCGCTACCCACCGCAACGTTTAGCAAATTGGGTTGTTGCGGTTGTTGCTTACGGATGATGATGCGCCTGGGATGAGATGTCGCAGGTGCAATCCCAAAAGGAGGGGTGAAAATCATGGATGTGGGGAAGATGGAGAAGATGAAGATGTTGATGCTGATGACTCCTTGATGAAGATGACCAAGAAAGGAGGGAGTCGGTGGAGTGGAGAAGGAGAGAGAAAATAAATTGGGGAGTGGGGACTTGGGTTTTATTCTCCTTTTTTTTTTCAGCTGAAGAAATAAAGAGTTGGGCCATGGATTTTTTTGGGCTGTATGTTCAACTTTCACTTCTCAACCCAATTTTCATTTTCCACCATTTTCTTCATTTTTGTTGATCTGTAAAATGAATAGATAGATAAATAAATAAATAAATAAATAAAATCGAAATAAAAATTCTAAAATAATAATGATTTTGAGCTAAAATCAAAAACTTGTTGTCTTAAAATGTATTACCGCAAGTGCACGGTGCTAGTTGTAGCTAGCAACGGCAAGTACGGGTCGTGTTCATAGGGAACTCGGTTTCAACCACCGAACCAACCTATAACACTCTATATAGGCCAGAATCTACTAAAATTGATTTTCACTAAATAACAATTCTATTCTGCTGAAAACTACTGCTATTATCTAAATCAATACTAACAAGGGTCCTGGATTGGGGTTCACCACACTGTTGTGCTCCTTGGACAATAAACTAAGTCATGCAATTCGACTCACGTAGTCAACTGAAATGGAATGATTACCAGTTAAAGTGCATCTACGCCTTCTCTCGAAGGTCGTTAGACTGGGTAGGTGATCCTAATTATCTATTTTCGTGAAACATAAATCAACAAAGCCACAGGATTAAGTAACCGCTATTCCCAATTGAACTCCTAACTATTTTCATGTTAAAAAATTAAATTGCTCACAAAGCAGCTCTAAGTAAAAGATTCAACTCTCGTTGATCTCCTAAACCTTAACTTAAGAACATGAATTCAACCCTTTCAGGTAATTCATCGAATACTTGGCGCACTAAGTGAGAGTTCAGTCATAAATATGGGCATTCATTCATAAAACCTAGAACATGGTTCCAATTTGCACAATAGGAGTTACGCTCAATCCAAGACAACAAATTTAGCCTCTAATCATCATTTCAATCACAATCACAATCAAGAATGCGAACATAATTAAAAGTACTAAATTTGAACTAAAACACAAGAGAAAAAGGGAAAGGAGCGTACTTTTTATTAACTGCAATAATAATCTACCAAGTGCATAAATTAATCCCAATCCAATGCTTCGAAATCAAGAACAACAATTCAGATCTAAAAAACCTAAAGTCGCCGTTTTTCGAGAGAGAAGAAGAGAGAAAATTACATAATGCCTAATTACAATGCTCCATCGCAATTAACCGGGAATCACTAAAGTGGCACGGTGCACCGTGCCACTTTGCTGCACCGTGCCACTTTGCTGCCTCTCTTTTTCTTGTTTCTTGGGGTGGCACGGTCACCCTGCTTGGCATGGTGCCCCCATGCCACTTCCTCTTGACTCAAAATCTACTTTTATGGCTCCTGTTTGGCTCGGCATTAGCTTGTTTTTCTCGTTTCTTCCAATCGAACTCCTGAAAATACAAAATCACATCATATAGGCGGATTTGGGGTAAAGAATGCCTAATCAACCTCTATACTTTTGAAGTTTTATCGAAAACTGCCGAAATGGGAGGTAAAAATCAAGTCTAAAGGAGGTTTGTCAAATCCCCCACGCTTACCTCTTGCTTGTCTTCAAGCAAGATTGTCAACTAACGCGATAATAGGGAGAGACACCTTGAATTGTCACCCTCAGGCAAGCGGTGACAACTAAATCAGTAGTCATGGTGACCATAGCTCGGGAGTATAACAAGGACAAAACCTTTTTTTCAAAACATATGTTCCAAAACATAAATTGCTCGGCTATTGTACAAGAGTAAACACCCTATCTGGAACCAATTAGAAGCTTCCTGCTTTCCCCTGAATCGTTGGTGAGATATTTAGATCGGTAGGCTCTCGCTTTAGGAATAAGAGCTGAAACATTCCTCTCATGTGTTTGGGGCAGAAAACGATCACTCAAAATCACCCTCAATGCACGCATTCTACCATAGGCTTGGCAAAACTCTCAATTCTCCATCAATGGAGGCAAAATGTGCAGGTGCCAATCATAAGGACTTTTCAAGGGTTGTAACAGGGTTATGGCTAGAGGTAAGGGAGGATAGAATTTAGGAGGAAGGAGCTAAAAAGGCAAATAGAGAGTAATGACAACCATCTCCTCAACAGGAATACAATCATTACCCATACCCCACAACTCAAACCACAAATGAAAAAGGGAGTTGAAACCACTTCTCGTTTTGCCAAGTCTCTTGTCCATACATCTTATTCATCCACTTTTCTTCTTTGTTTGTTTTGTTTTGTTTCTTTTTGTTTTTAAAGGAACGTGGCAAGAGAATGGCTAAGGTCTAAGGACTGTTTCAACTCCCAATCGTACAATACTAACAACCAATCAAAGCCAGCTATTGCACGCACCAGCAAGCATATTACCCAAATCAAGTAACTCACGATATTGCTCTACTAACTTGGCACTGCATAGGATTATTCGTTTCAGGCCATGGGTTAAATAGACATGGGTTTATCAAATGACAAAGGAATAGCTCAAGGGGGGTGACAAACAGATCATACTAGCGCAGGGTGGCTTTTTGGTTCATGTAGCTCACAATTAATGAATGCCTCAATCATATTAACACCATGCACATACCAACCGTGACCTCGAAGAGGGTTAGGCCAAGTTCTAGAGAAGTCTATGCAAAGGGTTGAACACTCATGAAAGGATGTTCAAGACCATGTAGAGTGAATGGTTATTATAGGCTCAAAAATCTCACTGGGTCTTCTACCAAAATCATGAATTAGCTCAAATGGTCAACAACTAAGGTTCAGTCAATTCACATCACAACAGTCATCAAGGTAAATACACAAGTACACAAAGCCTAGCAGTCAAATTCATTTCTAAAATAGTTTCACAAGATATTAGTCCAAATTGAGTCTCATTTGCCACAAGCTACCACAACTAACAAATCACATCATCACCCATTGAATGTCATCATTAGAGGGGTTTTCACAACCATTTCACAGACATTTTTTTTCCCCAAAAGCAATAAAACTAACGAGAAGATCCATAAGCAGATAACTAAAGAGAAGGGTGAACAGGATTATCTCTTGGTCTTGTACGACCCTAGTCATCATGTACCCGCTTCAGATTAATAGTTAGGAAGGGAATATACACAATGCCTCATCTACCTAAATGGGATGTCCTACATGCCTACCTAATGCATGAAATGAAATGAAGACCTAAGAATGTTCTAAGAATGTTGCTAAACTAGAATAAAACTTAAAGTGCTAAATGCGAGTAAATATATACAATGCACCTCACTAAACAGATATAAACATCCCCCCATGCTTGGACCTTTCATTGTCCCCAATGAAAATGTGATGCATAAGAAAAGAGGGGGAAGGGGGAATACACTTACAGTCATTGGGTGCCATCGGGCCCTGGAGGTGCCAGAAATGCGGAGGGATCATAAGATGGGAAGGATGATGAGCCGTCCTGATCGCCTTGAAAGAAGCGTAAACGCACCTCCACCTGCCGAATGGATTCCGACTAGCGGCACAGTAGCTCGTTCATCTACCGGCGCTCCTCGTACTCCTGGGCTTCCCTTATAGCCCGTTCCTCATCCCTCTGAATCTACTGCTGCTCACGCTCCTCCTGGCGGTCGACGAAACCCCGAAAATAGGAGACTCCCTCCTCAATGGAGTCCATGTGCTTGGATAGGCGACCGAAGTTCGCACGCATGCTAGTGAAACCCTCCCGAAGCTTTGAAACCTCCATTTGGAGGTTGGAGAAAGACTAGAGAAAGGTAGGGTCGAACGGCGTGTATGCCGCTGAGGAAAAAGACCCACCCATTGCATGGGCGAACGGTGGGTAAAGCGGTGGTGGAGGTGGTGGGATGGCCGCCTCCTCAGCATGGGTATCCTCGGGCTCGGGCTCTCCTCGGTCCGCATCAATGTCCTCCTCCTCATCATACTTATCATCTCACCCCTCATCAAACTCAATGTCATAATGAACCGCTAACTGTTTCTCCCTAGGTAGTTGCCCTAATAATCTTCTGGTTGCAGTTTCAATTTCTTTTGTTGGCGACCGAGGTGTGCTCAACACTGGGAAGGGTGAAAAGGATGGCTTTGTGGTGGGGGTACCTAATGGTGTA
The DNA here is from genome assembly GCA_017589665.1 of Selenicereus undatus. Taxonomy (NCBI): domain Eukaryota; kingdom Viridiplantae; phylum Streptophyta; class Magnoliopsida; order Caryophyllales; family Cactaceae; genus Selenicereus; species Selenicereus undatus. Next base: position 88,403,609 of record JACYFF010031954.1, on the reverse strand, counting down.
ACCTCAGGTGTCTATAACATGCATATGGTGGAGGGTGCCGAGGTTCAGGTGACCACCTAGGAAATGGGGCTCGAGAGGAGAGAGCCTCGAGCCGTAGCCTAGGGCATTAGCAATGGCGGTAACAGTGCCGCCAACGCTAATGACATTTCTGTTGCTGGTCTTGGCTACTTCTGCTAAATGGCGGATTATGAATGCCCCCTGTCCATGGGGGTGCCTGACAGGGCGCATCAGATAATAAACAACTTGGCATTGCAACAACCATTTTGGTTGTCGTTGCGCTCGAAAATGATGTTGACAGTTAGGAGCTGAAGGTACCGCAGGTTGACATTACAAATGTCGGTGGCCTTGGCCTGTCGGGGGTCAAAAATCCTAGGTCTCCCCCACAGGTCAGTGTATTCCTTCTGTTTGGAGCAGGTAATGCTCAACCAAACGGGATCAGGTCGCCACAACGAGGGCACATCTCTAAAAGCCCCGTCGACCACCGGGAATCTCAACAGTTCATTAAACATCCTCAAGTTCATCCGGTCGTCAATGTTGAACATACGAAAATAAATGGCTACCTCATGACCACCATAACTACCATTCCAATCGACATGTAGTGAACTCAAAAACTCGATCATAAGACGGTCATAGGATGTACATTGCATGTTTATGTACTCAGTCCATCCTAATCTACTAATCAGAGTCAACATGTCATCCAATATTCCCAAAGATTTCAACGAGTCAGCATGAAAATATTTTTACTCACTAGTGTTTCTAATGGCTAAAAGCTCATATCGTAACTTTTGTTCTTCACTGACAAATTGCAAACACCTAGTGCTAGCAGGTAAAATGAGAGGGTATGCATCCTTGTACCTTTAGCAGAAGCGGTTACAGCTGAAGAGGAGGTTGCCCTTGATAATTTCTTGGGTTGGGATGGAGCCCTTGAAGCCTCTCCAACTCGTTTCTTGCCCATTTTATAAATGATCAATAGAGCTGGGCCCAAAAGTGGAGGTAGGAGTTGAAAATGGCAAGAGAATGGACAATTTCTTTCTCTACAACCTTCAACCTCAACAATGGAGGTGAGGATGTTAGAGACAGAAAGTGGGTTGTGGGGTGGAGTGTATTTGGGGTGAAATGGTGAGAAATTTTGAAAGAAAAGTGGAGGGAAGTGAAGGAGTTGAAGAAATTTGGAAAAATTTGAGAGAATTTGAGAGTTTTGGGGGAGGATTTGAGTGGGTAATAGTGAGAGAGAGGGGGTAGTTTTCGTGTTTTTAGAGAGAGAAAGGGGAGAGCTTGAATGGGGAAGGAGGAAGAAGAAGGGAATCGACCCTTTTAGCCGATTTTTAATGTGGCAAGGTCGTGCCACTAGGCACGGTGCCACCGTGCCACATCGCTGCCTTTGCCCTGCAGTGCTGAAAACGTGGCACGATCGTGCCACAAGCACCGTGCCACTTTTCTGAGCATTGACCCATGAGTTTCTTGCTCCCTATTTTTTTGTTCTTGAAGTCTTGAGTGGGTGACACGGTCATGCCACCCGGCATGGGGTGCCATGCCAACTTCCTGCCTCCTAATTTACTTTCAAGTAGCTAACTTCCTTTGTCACTCAGTTTTTTTCCCCCCCCCGCGTGGGCTTTTTCCTCTCCACTTTTTTTTTCATTTTCTTTTTTTTTTCTTTTTTTTTCCTTTTTTTTTCGAAAACAGTAAAGCTTGGGTTGCCTCCCAAGAAGCGCTTGTTTTAGGTCCTTAGCTTGACCATTACCTCAAACTGGCAGATGATGACAAGATGGAGGGAGGTGGAGATGGTGAAGTGATGAATGGTGTTGTCCCCAAAACCTCCCCATGGCAAAAGTTAGTGCCTCCAAGAGTAGTAGGAATTGGTGGATGTAAATCAGACACCGCTACAGACCTCATAAGCTGCGTGAGGGACAGAATATGCAGGGACCTCAGGAGGTGAAGGAAGTTAAGGAAGAGCAGGAACTGAAGATGGTAAGGGTGGAGAGAAATAGAAATTAACCCTCTCACTACAAAACTGGAAGGACATAGTTCTTGTCTGCACATCGATCACCACCCCTGCAGTAGTTAGAAACGGTCTCCCAAAGATGATGGGGATTTGAGAGCTCTCATCCATATCCATTACAATAAAATCGCAGGGGATGATGAACTTACCTATCTGGATAGGAACGTCCTCCAAAACACCCGCAGGTCGCCTGAGGGTGCGTTCCGCTAGCTGTATGAGTGGTGGTGGGTCATTGTGTACACTGACCATTCCACATGCAAGCACCTCCTAGAGAACAAAGATGTTAAGCCTCGCCTCATCCGGTGGATTCTGCTACTCCAGGAGTTTGACCTGGAGATCAAAGACAAGGCGGGGGCCGAAAATGTCGTGGCCGATCATCTCTCCATGCTCGTTATTGAGAGACACGACTTCCCCGTCGATGATACTTTTCCTGGCGAGCATCTCATGGGATCACCTCGGGACAAGCCCCATGGTTCGCCGATTATGCAAATTATCAAGTTTTGGGAATCCTCCCCCATGATTTATCATCCCACCAGAAAAAGAAATTCCTCTATGATGTCAAGATGTATTTCTGGGAGGAGCTCTTCCTTTACAAGCCGTGTAAGGATAAGATTTGCAGGCGATGCCTTTCTGAGGGGGAAATTCAGAGTGTGATCTCCCATTGTCATGACTCTCCATGTGGAAGACATGTTAGCACCTCCAAGACAGCCGCTAAGGTGTTCCAAGCGGGGTTCTTTTGGTCCTCACTCTTCAAGGACGTCCATGCATATGTCCGCGCATGTGATCATTGCTAATGGATGGGAAATCTATCAAGGAAGAATGAGATGCTTATCAACTTCATCCTTGAAGTTGAAATCTTCAATGTTTGGGGCATCGAATTTATGGGACCTTTTCCGTCCTCAAGGGGCAATAAGTACATCCTAATTGCCATAGACTACATCTCTAAGTGGGCGGAGGCAGTGACTAGCCCTACCAATGACTCTAAGGTAGTGGCTAAACTTTTCAAGAAGATTATATTCCCTCGTTTGATAGTCCCGAGGGTGTTAATAAGTGACAATGGGCTGCACGTCATAGAGAAGAAACTGGAAGTTTTTTTTGAGGAAATATAGAGTGCACCACAAGTATGGACTTAGCTACCACCCTCAGACTAGTGGCCAAGTAGAGATCTCCAACCGGGAAATTAAGTCTATTTTGGAGAAAACGGTTGCGAGATCTCGTAAGGATTGGGTGGACAAGCTTAATGACGCTCCTTGGGCCTACCGGACTGCATTCAAGACCCCAATTAGAATCACTCCGTTCCGATTAGTCTACGATAAGCCTTGCCATCTACCTGTGGAGCTAGAACACAAGGCCTACTGAAGCACCTGAACTTCGATTTGAAGTCCCCGAGGGAGAAGAGGATGTTGCAGTTGAACGAACTTGAGGAGATTCGTTTGGATGCCCATGACAGTTATCGACTCTGCAAGGAGCGAACTGAGCGATGGCACGATAAGTTTATCAACCGCCGCGAATTTCAGGAAGGCAACTCGGTTCTCCTTTTCAATTCCCGCTTGAAGCTTTTCCTGGGAAGCTTCGCTCTAGATGTTCGGTTCCCTTCAAGGTGTTCAAGGTATATCCATGTGGGGCAATTGAAATCGGCAACGAGACCACCGACTCGTTCAAGGTGAACGGGTCCCGCTTGAAATACTACATTGCCGATGAGTCACTTGAGGGGAAGGTCACACGTGCTCTCCCCGATGTCTCTTCTCCTTAGGGACCCTCAGGGTCAAGTTCGGAACCTAAAACAAGCACTTCTTAGGAGGCAATCCAAGTTTCAGAGCTTTTGAAAAAAAAAAAGAAGCAAAAAAAAAAGATAAAAAAAAAATGAAAATGAAAAACAAGGAGATGAGAGGAAAAAGTTCAAGGAAAAAATGAGTGAGAAAAACCCTCCCCCTCTCCCTCACCATTACTCACTCAAATCCTCCCCTAAAATTCTCAAATTCTCCCAAATTTTCCCAAATTTTTTCAAGTCCTTCACTTCCCTCCACTTCGCTCTCAAAATTTCTCACCATTTCACCCCAAATACACTCCACCCCACAACCCACTTTCACTCTCTAACACCCTAACCTCCATTGTTGAGCTTGAAGGTTGTGGAGAAAGAAATTGTGCATTCTCTTGCCATTTTCAGCTCCTACCTCCACTTTTAGGTCAAAATCTGTTGTTCATTCACAAAATGGGCAAGAAACGAATTGGAAAGGCTTCAAGGGTTCCATCCCAACCCAAGAAATCATTAAGGGCAATCTTCGCTTCAGCTGCAACCGCTTCTGCTAAAGGTACTAAGGATGCATACCCTCTTATTTTACCTGCTAGCACTAGGGGTTTGCAATTTGTCAGTAGTGAACAAAAGTCACGATATGAGCTTTTAGCCACTAGGAACACTAGTGAGCAAAAATATTTTCATGCTGACTCGTTGAGGTCTATGGGAATGTTGGATGACATGTTGACTCGGATTGGTAAATTAGGATGGTATGAGTACATAAACATGCAATGTACATCCTATGACCATCTTATGATTGAATTTTTGAGTTCACTACATGCCGATTGAAATGGTAGTTATGGTGGTCATGAGGTAGCCATTTATTTTTGTATGTTCAACATCGACGACCGGATGAACTTGAGGATGTTTAATGAACTGTTGAGATTCCCAGTGGTCAATGGGGCTTTTAGAGATGTGCCCTCGTTGCGACGACCTGATCTCGTTTGGTTGAGCATTACCTGCTCCAAACGGAAGGAATACACTGACGGTTGGGGTGACCTAGGATTTTTGACCTCCGACACGCCAAGCCACCGATATTTGTAATGTCAACATGCGGTACCTTCAGAGCCTAACCGTCAACATCATTTTCGGGCGCAACGACAACCAAAATAGTTGTTGGAATGCCGAGCTGTTTATTATCTGGTGCGCCCTGTCAGGCACCCCATGGATACAGGGGCATTCATAATCCGCCACTTAGTGTAAGTAGCCAAGACCAACAACAGGAATGTCACTAGCGTTGGTGGCAGTGTTACCGCCATTGCTAATACCCTAGGCTACGGCTCGAGAGTAGAGAGTCTCGAGTCCCATTTCTTAGGTGGTCACCTCGACCTCGGCACCCTCCACTATATGCATTTTATAGACACCCGAGGTGACACCATTAGGTACTCGCACCACAAAGTCATCCTTTTCACTATTCCCAGTGTTGAGCGCACCACGGTCGCCAGCAAAAGAAATTGGAATTGCGATCAGAGGATTATTAGGGCAACTGTTCTACCTAGAGAGGAACAGTTAGCGGCTCAGTATGACATTAAGTTTGATGAGGGGGGAGATGATGAGGAGGAGTAGGATATTGATGCGGGTCGAGGAGAGCCCGAGCCCGAGGATACCTATGTTGAGGAGGTGGCCATCCCACCAGCACTTTACCCACCGTTCGCCCATGCGATTGGTAAGTCTTCTTCCTCAGCGGCATACATGCCGCTCGACCCTACCTTTCTCCAACCTCCAAATTGAGGTTTCAGGGCTTCGGGAGGGTTTCACTGGTATGCGTGCGGGCTTCGGTCGCCTATCTGAGCGCATGGACTCCATTGAGGAGGGAGTCTCCTATTTTCGGAGTTTCGTCGACCACCAGGAGAAGCGGGAGTAGCGGCGAATTCAGATGGATGAGGAACGGGCTATGAGGGAAGCCCAGGAGTACGAGGAGTGTCGCCAGATGAACGAGCTACTGTGCCGCTAGTCGGAGTCCATTTGGCAGATGGAGGAGCGTTTACGCTTCTTTCAGGGCGGCTCCTCATCCTTCCCATCTTATGATCCCTCCGCATTTCTGACCACCTCCAGGGCCCGACGGCACCCAGTGACTGGAAGTGTATTCCCCCTTCCCCTTCTTTTCTTATGCATCACATTTTAATTGGGGACAATGAAAGGTCCAAGCATGGGGGGGATGTTTATATCTGTTTAGTGGGGTGTATTGTATATATTTACTTGCATTTAGCATTTTAGGTTTCATTCTAGTTTAGCGACATTCTTAGGTCTTCATTTCATTTCATGCATTAGGTAGGCATGTAGGACATTCCATTTAGGTAGATGAGGCATTGTGTATATTCCCTTCCTAACCATTAATCTGAAGCGGGAACATGATGAGTAGGGTCATACAAGACCACGAGGTAATCCTGTTCACCATTCTCTTTAGTTATCTGCTTATGGATCTTCTCGTTAGTTTTACTGCTTTCAAGAAAAAATAAATAAATTTGTGAAATAGTTGTGAAAACCCCTCTAATGATGACATTCAATGGGTGATGATGTGGTTGGTTAGTTGTGGTAGCTTGTGGCAAATGAGGCTCAATTTGGGCTAATATCTTGTGAAACGATTTTGGAAATGAATTTGACAGCTGGGCTTTGTGTACTTGTGTATTTACCCTTGATTGCTGTGATGTGAATTGACTGAACCTTGGTTGTTGGCCATCTGAGCTAGTTCTTGATTTTGGTAGAAAATCCAGTGAGATTTTTGAGCCTATAATGACCATTCACTCTACGTGGTCTTGAACATTCTTTCATGAGTGTTTATCCCTTTGCATAAACTTCTCTAGAACTTGGCCTAACCCTCTTCAAGGTCACGATTGGTATGTGCATGGTGTTAATATGATTAAGGCATTCGTTCATCGTGAGCCACATGAGCCAAAAAGCCACCCTGCGCTAGTATGATCTGTTTGTCACATCCGTTGAGCTATTCCCCTGTCATTTGATAAACTCATGTCTACTTAACCCATGGCTTGAAACGAATAATCCTATGCAGTGCCAAGTTAGTAGAGCAATGTCGTGAGTTACTTGGTTTGGGTAATATGTTTGCTGGTGCGTTCAGTAGCTGGCTTTGATTGGCTGTTAGTGTTGTACGGTTGGGAGTTGAAACAGTCCTTAGACCTTAGCCATTCTCTTGCCACGTTCCTTTAAAAACAAACAAAGAAGAAAAGTGCATGAATAAGATGTATGGTCAAGAGATTTGGCAAAAAGAGAAGTGTTTTCAACTCCCCTTTTCATTTGTGGTTTGAGTTGTGGGGTATGGGTAACGGTTGTATTCCTGGTGAGGAGATGGTTGTCATTGCTCTCTACTTGGCTTTTTAGCTCATTCCTCCTAAATTCTATCCTCTCTTACCTCTAGCCATAACCCTGATATAATCTTTGAAAAGTCCTTATGATTGGCACCTGCACATTTTGCCTCCATTGATGGAGAATTGAGAGTTTTGCCAAGCCTATGATAGAATGCGTGCATTGAGGGTGATTTTGAGTGATTGTTTTCTGTCCCACACACATGAGAGGAGTGTTTCAGCTCTTATTCCTAAAATGAGAGTCTATTGATCTAACTAGCTCACCAACGATTCAGGGGGAAGCACGAAGCCTCCCTATCCCTTCCTATTTATACATGAAACTTCCAGCCCAAATTAGTCCCCAATACCCATAATTCGGATGTCTTCCTGACCCTTTGCTACCCACCTCAACGTTTAGCAGATTGGGTTATTGCGGTTGTTGCTTACGGATGATGATGCACCTGGGATGAGAGGCTTCATAAACCTACTACACCCTTTCCTAATAGGCTAAGAAATAAGGACCAGACACATGTTGATAAGATTAAAGAGACCTTCTCTTAAGTCAAAATCAACATTCCCCTTCTAGATGCTATCCAACAGAGGCCTCCTTATGCCAAGTTCCTGAAATAGTTATGCACCACTAAAAGAACGACCAATGTCCCTAAGAAGGCTTCCTTAACCTCAAATGTGAGCTCTATTATCTCACGCCAAATCCCAACCAAATACAAAGACCCCGGTTGCCCTACCATCTCCATAGTTATAGGGGACCAGACTATTCATAGAGCATTGTTGGATTTAGGGGCCAGTGTTAATTTGCTTCCATACTTGGTGTATAAGAGGCTGGGATTGGGAGAGTTAAAACCCACTAGAACGATTTTCCAGTTAGCCGACCACTCCGCTCGAGCTCTTAAGGGAATAGTTGAGGATGTTTTGATTAAAGTGGGTGAGTTCATATATCTTGTGGATTTGGTTGTGCTAAAAACCGAGTCTGTTGTTAACTCTGAAACCCAAATACCTGTCATTCTTGGTCGACCTTTCCTAGCTACTTTTAATGCTTTGATCAATTGTAGGAATGGTATGCTAAAGTTGTCTTTTGGAAATATGATTGTTGAGTTGAATATCTTTAATCTGCAAAGACAACCTGCTATCTTTGATGGGTTTGATACTGTGAATTGGCTTGATGTGTATGCTTGTGATGACTCATATGTTGACGGTTTGGTTGATAATGATGTATGTGATGAGATTGATCCTTTCTCCCCTGATTCTTCTGATTCCCCTTTTTTTTGCGCATACTCCTGATCCCGTATTAGAGTTGAAATCTTTGCCTGATTCCCTTAAGTATGTCTTTTTGGGTCATAATGAAACTTATCCTGTGATTATTGCATCTGATCTGATTGAAGACCAAGAGAACAAATTGTTGAAAGTACTTAGGGAACACAAAGAGGCCATAGGGTGGACCTTAGGTGACATTAAAGGCCATTGTGCAACATAGAATTCGTCTTGAGGAGAATGCTAAACCTTATAGAGATCAACAAAGACGTCTGAACCCTGCCTGCAAGAAGCCTTCAAAAAGGTGGTCATTAAGTAGTTAGATCATGGGATAATTTACTCCATTTCTGATAGTGAGTGGGTCAGTCCCGTTCAAGTCGTTCCTAAGAAGACCGGTATTATCGTGATTAGGACTAACAAGAACGAGTTAGTTCCCACTAGAGTCCGGTCTGGGTGGCGTGTATGTATTGACTATAGGAAACTAAATGCAGCAACTAGGAAAGACCACTTTTCTTTGCCTTTTATGGACCAGATGCTTGAAATGTTAGTTGGACATAGTTACTACTGTATTTTGGATAGGTATTCTGGCTACACCCAAGTCTCCATAGCACTCGAGGACTAGGACAAGACCACTTTCACATGCCCATTTGGTACTTTTGCCTTTAGGAGAACGCCGTTTGCTCTCTGTAATGCTCCTGTCACTTTTCAGCATTGCATGATTTCTATGTTTTCTGATATGATTCAGCAATGCATTGAGGTGTTTATAGATGATTTTTCTGTATTTGGTTCCTCTTTTGATGACTGTTTGACTAATCTGACAAGAGTATTGCAAAGATGCATGGAGAAGAATCTGACTCTAAACTAGGAAAAATGCCATTTTATGGTAAAGAAGGGAATTGTTTTGGGGCATGTAATTTCACATGATGGGATTGAGGTCAATGAAGCAAAAATTGATTTGATTGCTAATTTCCCCCCTCCCACTTGTGTGAAAGACATTAGGTTATTTTTAGGGCATGCAGGATTTTATAGACGATTTATTCAGAATTTTAGTAAAATTGCTAAGTCTTTGACCAACCTTTTAGCCAAAGATATGCATTTTCATTTCTCTAAGGAGTGTTTAAAGGCATTTAATAGGCTAAAGGAAGTCCTGACTTCTGCCCCTATCCTACACCCTTCCATCTGAGAAGAGCCCTTTGAACTGATGTGTGATACTTCTGATTATGTTGTGAGGGTTGTCTTAGGACAATGTGTAGATAGAAAACCTCATGTTATATATTATACAAGTCATACCCTGAATGAGGCCCAGTTGAACTATACTACACTGTGACTGAAAAAGCGTTTTTGGTAGTTGTGTTTGGTTTTGAAAAATTTCGACCTTACTTGATTGGCTCTCATGTGATTGTACATACTGATCATGCTGCTCTAAAACATCTGTTCTCCAAGAAGGATGCAAAACCTAAATTGCGTAGATGGATTTTACTCTTGCAAGAATTTGATTGTGAGATTCGGGATAGAAAGGGTTCTGAGAACCTGGTGGCTAACCATCTATCCTGACTTCTTGTGAAAAATGAGAGTGAAATCCCCATTTGGGAGTGCTTCTCTAATGAACAACTACTTATGATTCAATTTGAACCATGGGATACAGACATTGTCAACTACTTAGTGACTGGAGACATACCCCTACGTTGGAATAAGCATGATAAGGACAGATTCTTTTCTCTGGTAAAATTTTTCTATTGGGATAACCCCTACTTATTTAAATATTGTTCTGACCAAGTTTTTAGGAGGTGTATCCCTGATATTGAGATTAGAAGTGTCTTTTCTTTCTATCACGACCAAGCATTTGGGGGGCATTTTAGTGGAAAGAAAACAGCCGCCAAAGTCCTTCATTGTGGTTTGTATTGGCCTACCTTGTTCAAAGATGCCCACTTGTACTGTAAAAGCTGACATAGGTTTCAACAGTTTAGGAAAACCAGTAGGAGAGATATGATGCCCCTTAACCCGATAATTATTGTTGAGATTTTTCATGTTTGGATCGCCTCTGGGGAATGAATATATTCTCCTTGCTGTAGATTATGTGTCTAAGTGGGTGGAGGCTGTGCCGACTAGGACAACTGAGGTTAGAGTTGTTGTCAAGTTCCTTCGGAAAAATATTTTCTCCAGGTATGGCATGCCCAGGGTTATTATTAGTGACCGGGGTACTTATTTTGACAATCATTCTTTTGATGCATTATTGAAAAAGTACTCAATCATTCATCGTTTAGCCACCACCTATCATCCCTAGACTAGTGGCCAGACGGAGGTTTCTAATAGGCAAATTAGGCAGATATTGGAAAAAAGACTGTGAGTAGAAGCCGTAAGAATTGGACAGATAAACCCATGGATGCTCTTTGGGCTTATGGGACAGCTTTTAAGACCCCTTTAAGCATGTCTCCTTTTAGGGTTGTCTTTGGTATGCCTTTTCACCTTCCTGTAGAACTTGAGCATTGAGTTATGTGGGCTATAAAGACTTCAAACCTTGACATAGAGGCAGTTGGGGTAGAAAGGAAGTTACATTTGAGTGAGCCGGAAGAGAGATCAGAGCTGAGGTTTATGAGAACTCCAAGATGCACAAGGGGGGAGCGAAATTGTTTCATGAGAAACATATTCACAGGAAAGAGTTCTTTCCAGGTAAGAAGGTCTTGCTTTATGGCTCCAGACTACACCTTTTTTCAGATAAGTTGCGTTGGACTAGTCCTTTCATTATTTCTCATGTTTTTCCACATGGTGCTATGGAGATACATGATCCCACGAGAGGTATGCATTTTAAGGTAAATGAACAAAGGTTGAAACCATTTCTGAAATTACCCGTAGAAGCGAGAGAAGTAGAGTGTCTAATGCTCTGCGAACCATAGTACAAAAATTGAGATGTGGAGATTAGCATGGATGCATCTAGCATTCAACCTGGTACTATTGTTCTTTCGTATAAATCTTATTTTGTATATATTTTTTTCTTATTTTTTTTCTTTGTTTTTTTTTTTGTGCTTCTCATTCTAATACTTTCACATGCAATAGAGACATTGTATTGTTTAAGTGTGGGGGCGGGCCTTTGAATTTCTGGAAAAAAAAAATGAAAATACCAAAAAGATTTTCTTTTCTTATCTTTTTCTTTCGTCTCTTTTGGTCTATTTTATGTTGGGGAATGTATATTATTTTGGCCAGATTTACTCCTTGTAAATTGGTATTATGTTCTATATAGGTGGGAGGTACATGATAAAGAACTTAATTCTAAGTGTGACATTTTGTACCCCACTTTTAACCTTATTATTTCATTATAACTATGAGTCCAATCCTTACTTTTAAATCACTATTATCGTAGGAGATTATGCTTCTATAGTTTACTCTCCCACTTGTTTGTGTACAATTATTTTCGGTTTTGCTTTCAGTTGCATTTTTTTTAAAAAAAAGAAAAGAAAAACAAAAAAAAGTGAGTAATAAGTTGGGAATGACAAGTACCTTTTGAGGCATGCGCTATTGGGTGCCACTCTTTGAGGCAATGCTATTACTAGGAAAATTTGTTTCCTATGACAATGAGTCAATAAAGTAGTTTGTGTTTCGTCAAGTGGGAATGAGTCGAACTTTGGTTAGCCTAATTCTCCTAGGATGATGGTACACGTACACACAGTGCACTAGGATGGATATGTGGTTATGTTGGTTTTCGTGGTGAAAAGTTGGAGTTAGATGTCATCGATGAGGACTTAAAGTCTAGAAGTGTACACCTTCTTTATATATAGCTTAATATCTTGGTTAATAAGGTGATAGGTTTTGTTGAAATTTTATACTATTTCCCATTTTATATTTTTGTAAAATTTTATTCATTTATTTATTTTTCTTTTCTTTCTATTCTGTTCTTTTTTCTAATAAAGATTTTGTGGATACATCTTCAGCAAATCCTCATGAGACCTTACTCGTTCACTAGAGGGAATTTGGGGGTTTAAAGGACTTGTTGCATATACTAAATGCAATCGTGATTCCTACAAAAGTGAGTTAGGATTTTCTTTTTATTTTATTTTTCCGTTTCTTTTTAGGTAGTTTAGTTGTTTTACTCGAAGATGAGCAAAATCTAAGTATGGAGGTATTTGTTTAATTGAAAAATCATGCAACTTTATGCTCCTAAACCTATGATTTTGGCTCAAAATCATAAGTTTAGGAGTATAAAGTCGCATGATTTTTCAATTAAACACTGTGTTGTCTTCTCTTCCTCTTTTTGTTTCCCTTCCGGACTAATGCCTATTTGTACGTAGACTTAAAATTAGCTACGCATTGCTTAAATTCCCCCCCCCCCTTCCCCGCATCAACGTCTGGATCTAGCTTTCTGCATTGATAACATTTTTGATTTCAGAATTCCTTGAGCCTTTGTTGTTGTTCTCTTCTCTTCCTCTTTTTTTCAGCTTTCCAAACTAATGCCCATTTGCACCGGGATTTTCCTAATGGCTTCGCTTCATATGGGTGACTCTGTTGAGCCATCTAAATGCATAATCCAAAATTTCTGAAACTAAGGAAATAATCCGTCCATCCCATTTTTATCTTTCTAAATATAAGAACCACACCTTTTAAAAAGACTTGTTATTGCTACGTTGGCAATTAGTTAGTAAGCATGTTTCCTATAATGCCGTTGTACAGTTAATGCTGGACTACCTAAACTGTTTCCTACCCATCTGATAGGGTAAAAAACTGGAAACTTTTTTAGTCATTATTATAATGTCCAAGAGGCTAATCATTGGGGACAACGAAACATCCCACCTAGGAAGGAAAAGGAGGGACAGAGGGAGTGACCCGTAAGAACTGTCCATTCTAATCAGCATCCTTGGGATTCCTTGTGTCTTCTCCAAGTGTGGCGTGGATTGCGTTATTTCTTTTCATACTACATAGCACTGGGTGACTGATGGATATGGATGGTTTCTTCCGTGGCACCCATCACCTTGGAATTAATAGAATTGATGCTTTCTTTTCCACAGGAACTGTCAAACCTGAGATACATGTTATGTCCTCGCCACTTGAAGGAGAGAGAATTTTGGAGAATATATTTCACGCTCGTCAAAAGCTATGTGACAGGGTAAGTGTTCATTCTGATAATGTATATTCATCTACCACTATTCACCAATAGCTGTGTGAAGCTTTCGTTATCTGAAGTTGGTCTTGTTCTAATTCTATTGTATGAGAAAACACCTAGCACAGGCTAAGAAGATGCAGTCTGATTTACCATTTTCTAATTGCATATGAGTTGCTTTCTGTTAAGATATGCTTTAGCAGATTATTAGTCACAGCAATGGTGTCTCTGTCTCTGTCTGTCTGTCTGTCTCTCTCTGTCCCTCCCTCTCCCCCCCCCCCCCTTCTGTGTGTATGTGTGTGGGCCCTCCTCCCCCTAAAAAAACAAAAAAGGGAAGAAACAAGAAAACAAATGTAGACTTAACAATGAGCTGGTTGATTTAAACTGTATCAGAACAGGTCTAAATGGGGATAGACATGCTGGATCAGGTTCAGATTGGTCATATTTGTAATTCTGGTCCGATATTATTCTCTCTGCGAAGTTTGTCAAGAAAATGAATCCAAAATTGGTCAAGCAAATTTCATATTGGGTTCGCTAGGGTTAAAATTAAGTTTACTTTTGAGTAATATGTTTTAGCTGATTGGGTAGCAGTTATTTCTGCCTGTTCTGCATATCTGGCTCTACAGGATAAGACCAATTCGGGAAATTAACTTTCCATTAAGCAAAAAATTTCAAACGCTTTATGTAACAATAGTGAAGGATTGAATTCGACATGCTTTTTGGAAAAAAGAAGGGGAGCCTTGGAGCAACGGTAAGGTTGTCTCTTTGTGACTAAAAGGTCATGGGTTCGAGCCGTGGAATCAGCCACTGACAAAGTCATATTAGGCTGCCTACAATTCACCCATTGGGGTGCGGCCCTTCCCCGGACCCTGCGTGAATGCGGGATGCTTGTGCACCGGGCTGTCTTTTTTATGCTTTTTGGAAAAACATCCCAAGCATAATGGGATTACTGTGTTTGCGTTAGAGTACAAGTCTTCCTTCCAGCCAGTCTTTCCCTCAATTCCACCTCTTGATGTTCAGGCATCAACTGCGAGCCATACAGCTTGATAAACTCGGAAAGACGGCAATGGAGAATGAGAAATCTTCAGATGCAGACAGAATCGAACTTGAAATGACAGAGGCAAGGCAGGCAAGTTACTTGGCACCTCCTTGAGAAAGCAAGTAGTGTCTTCCATCCGGCAAGGTATAGTGCAGGTGAGTCGTGTGTTTATTTACTTTCAACTAATTATTTGTGTAGAGGGGAAATGGGCAAGGAGAAGACCCAGAATGCCGAGGAATGAAACCCAACTTGCAGGCATGGTGGGTGGATGGTGGGATAACTGAATATTGTTTTGACAGGCTGGGTGGTTTTCACTTTTCACGTCCTGCAATAAGGGTAAGGTGACCCAGAATGCCAACCATGTAAGAACACAACGAGAAATGGGAGATAGAGCAAGCATGGAAAGAAAGCAGAACTGCGGGCAACTACATGTTGGATTTTCAATACGTAAAATTGAGAATTAAGAACACAAGAAGACAATTAATCTAGCAGTGGAAGAAAATTTTGAGAGAAAACTTTCATGTTTGTAAGTACTAATTTTCCATATTTGTAAAAAGTTCTCTCTTACACCCACCCTCCCCGTATATGTTTCCTAAGCAGTTCTAAAGTTTTATTGCTTCCTGCACACATTCCTCATTAGGCATCACCTAATTGGCTTTTATATAATAATGTTTGGCTAGATGCAATTAGCATTGTAATGCAAGTAAGTTTGTACTTGTGTTTTCATTACTTTGTTTGATTGTATGATTGTAATGCAATAAAAGAACTATCTTGTAATTATGATTATCACAAACTTAGTAATCCTGATTGTATTGCAAAATTAATTGTATTACATTACTATTACATTACATCCAACCAAATATCTCATTATAGTCAATTACTCTTGACTTCCAAGAAGCAGACAAACTTTCAACTTTAAGGTCTTTGTATCTGCCCATGTAAAGCTTGGACTTCGAACCAAAAATTTTCCTAAATTTTTGTTTCTTTCTTGCTTCTTTCGTTGATTTTTATCACTTTCCTAGCACTAGTATGTGCATGGACTTGGTGAAAAATTGTTGAAGTTGAGCTTGCTATATGAGATTTGAGTCATGGTTAGGTTGGTGGAATGTTGAGTCGGCCTCAGCTGGGATTCAAGTCAGGTTTGAGTCTTCCAATAAGCTTATTTCGGAAAGCAAGCACGAGCAATTAGAGAAATTTTATGTTGGTATAGTTCGAGTCCGGTTCGAATCTTCTAATAAGCTTGTTTTGGAAACCAAGCACTAGCACTTAGGGAAATTTTGTGTTACTTTAGTTCGACCAAATGAATTGCAATTTGGATAAACTCAGATTGCCCTAGTTCATTCTCTACTTAGGGTCTTACTTCAAAAAATTGTATAATGAGATATTGGTAAGTTCATAGGGTCTGATTCATTATTCATTTCATCTAATTTGTTTCTGAATCTGTCTCAAAAATTTGTAGGGAAACTAAGAGATTTTTAGTAGGGTTATAAAACTTCTAAAATCCATAAAGAAACACCCAAATTCTAGTATAAGCTTTGGAAAACATAGAAGAGTTCTAAAATGCTCGATAAAAATTCAACTTAAATTTGTAGGATGGCTGTTAAAGTTTCATAAATGAAACTACAGGATTGAGGCCCTATATGTTTCAATTGTATAAATTGTTGAAGTAAGGTGACGAACCAATTGGATTATTGATAGTGACTTCTTTCGATTTTTATTAGCCGGTATAATGGGCTTTAGAGGTTTATTTTTCTTTATGCTAGCTGTGTATTTGGAATTTAGCAGTTGTCTATGTACTTGCCTTATGACACTATTTTGGGTTTTACCCTACTACTAATCGAAAAAAACCTGTTGCAGTATGAAAGTGTGTGTTGTCTCACGTTGACATAAGGAAAGAATATGAAAGTGGGTGTTATCTCACATTGATAAAATTAAAGGGTTTGAGCATATATATAAGCTTGTGAATTACTTCACCCATTACCAATTGATTTTGGATTGGAACTTCATTCGAGCTTATATACATGAGTCTTTGATAATGACCCAGTTGATATAAAAAATTTAACACTGTATCAGAGTGGGTTGCTCGATCTTGATTTGTCATCGTCCCGGTTTGATTAAAACTGTGTGCCCGTGTTGGGCCTTGTTAGTAGCCAACACGTGAGAGAGTATGTTGAAGTATGAAAGTGGGTGTTGTCCATATTGATGAAATGAAAGAATATGAAAGTGGGTGTTATCATATATTGATAAAATTAAAGGATTTGAGCATATATATAAGTTTGTGAATTACTCTATCCATTGTCAATTGGTTCTGGGTTGGAACCTCATTTGAGTTTATATGTATGACTCTTTGTTAATGGTCCAATTGATATAAAAAATTTAACATAAACTAGTGGTAAGTTGTTAGTGTGCATTAAGGGACGATACAGAATGGTAAGGACCACTAAAGAGTGGCAAACAGCTCCAAAAGACTTTGTAATAGAGAAAACAGTAAGATTTTTAGCCCCTAATCTTCTACTTGTAATTTTTGCTGTTTGAGGCTATAGATTTCACTTTGGGCTATTTCATAGGGGACAACTTGCTTTTCGGCCGGAGACGCTATATACAACAACAATAACAACAACACCTCCCAGTGTGGGTCTCGCTTTCGCGGGGTCTGGAGAGATTTAGTTGTAGGCAACCTTACCTCTACCGGCATTCCTACCTGTAGAGAGGTTGATTCCAAGAGACCCACAAAAAGAATTTTGTGAAAATGATTTATATAAGAAAGCTTTTGTAAAAACATTTAAAGGGAAAAATTAGAGCCACATAGCAAGTAGTGACTAAAAAAAAATAAAATGACAAGATGTTGAAGCTGTAAAACGGCAGAACAATATAATAGAGGACGGTAACATACCTTGACAATCAGCGGTAAGCAAACGCTGTCTCTTCCCAGAAGAAAGTACAACCTGCATACGAGCACAACAAACCCTTACCAGCACTGAGCCACTCAAGCCAAAAGACCACTACAGAGTCGACTCTCTGCGATCTAAGATCTTAATCCTATCCCACCACAACCTCCTATCCTGAGTCATGTCCTCCGTCAAACCCACAACTTTCAAGTCCTTTCTAATCAACTCGTCCAAACTCTTCTTTGGTCGACCTCTCCCTCTTTTACCTCCGGAGATGTCGATCATCTCACATCTCCTCACTGGAGCATCCACACTTATCCTTTTCACATGATTAAACCATCGGAGTCTTGTTTCTCGCAACTTATCTTCTATGGGAGCTACTTTAGGTAAGTCTCTGATAACTCCATTCCTAATTCTGTCTATTCTCGTAAACCCACACATCCACCTAATCATCCTCATCTCTGCTACCATCAGCCTTTGAACATGTGCCTTTTTTAGAGGCCAACATTCTGATCCATAAAGAACAGCCGGTCTAACTACCATTCGATAGACTTTGCATTTGAGTCCTAGGGGCACCCTCTTATCACACAGCACGTCTGAGGTAAACTTTCATTTTTGCCAATCCACTTTTATTGGCTGGTTAATATCCTCGTCAATATCCCCATTCTGCTGAATGATCGAGCCAAGATACTTAAACTTATCAACCTTAGATATCGACCTCCCATCCAGGGTGACTTCTCCCCCCGCCTCTACCCTTCCACTGAAATAACAATGAAAGTATTCTGTCTTCGATCTACTTACTCTAAAACATCTTACTTTCAGCGTAAGCCGCTCCAACTTGTCATTAACTATACGCTTTGTTTCTGTCAAAATAGAGCCCGAAATGTGACTAGGGCACGTACACCAGGTATCCCAATGCTAAATTGGCCCCTGGTAATCAACAAGTAAGCGGTATATTACGGATGAAACAGACAGGGCTGTAAGTACATGATTGAACATGTACCATCAGTACATGTATAGGGTGAAATGGTGGTACCATTATCTCTGCGCCTCTGGCAAATCATAGCAGGACCCATGTGAAGATGAAATCTTTACCTCTGAACAGGTGAAGGGATGAGTGGCCCCCCAACTTTTGGATGAATTATCTGACATGAATGCATCAGCTGAAATGAAGGATGGAGGGGATTGCACTTGCTTGCACTCAGCCCAAACTCAACCCTCCCCTGGCATCCCTTTCTTTGGGCCTTCAATTCAATTCCTTCCACTTTAATTTCTCACTCATAAGATTCAATAAATGCCAGTGCTGGTGTCACTCAAAAAAGCTTTACTGATGCTTTACAGTGACAGTCATAATCACCCCCTTTCAGTTTGGGAAATTATTTGCTGACAGAGAAATTGGGGTTTTCTGTATTTACTATGTCTACACTCCAGCTATCTATCTATAATCTATCTATCTATCTATCTATGATTTTAGCCTGCCATTATTTCCGCTATGTTTCTCGGACTCTATCATAGCCATGTTGAATTGTCGAGTGTTCGGCATTGTATTGTGTCGGACTCATCAAGTTTTGAGAAATTTTGTACATTTTTTTCTAAAATAAACCGTCCAGTGTCCGTACCCATGTTCGAGTGTTTGAGTGTCCCATACAAGTACTCAGTGCAAAATGAAGAGTCTAAGGTCCTGTTCTTTTTGTTGATAAATCTTAATTTACCAACCTCAACCGACTTCAATCAACTTCAATCTCATTCACTTCACCAACTTTAATAAAAAAATACCCACTTCAGCCAAATCTAACCCACTTCCGACTATTGTAACTAACTTTTACCCATCATATCACAAAATTCAACCCATTTCAACGCACTTCAACCAACTTCAACCAAAAAAATACCTATTTCAGCCTACTTTAACTCATTTCTATCAATATCAAATAACTTTACTCATTTATCAATTCATATTTCCCAATGAAAAGAATATGCCCTAAGTAACATAGCATTTTAGGCTCTGTTCTTTTCGTGGGTCAATTCTAAAATATCAACCTCAATCCACTTGAATCCACTTCAACCTACTTCAATTCACTTTTATTATTTTAACTAAGTTTAATTTATCACATAAAAAAATTCAACCAAACTCAACCTACCTCAATCCACCTCAACCTACCTCAATTTATTTTATTATTTTACCAACCTCAATTTACCTATGAAAAAAATATGCTCTTATAAAGGGAAAATTGAAAAAAACAAATTAGTATGAGCTTATTTAATTTGACAAGTAAAACCTGCCAAAGCAGGCTGAAGCTGAACAGGGATTCTCTCTCCTTGTAAACCGTCCAAGAAAGTTTGAACAATGAACAGCCTCTGTGAGAAAAGACAGGCATGAAAGTAATGGCAGACTCAGCATTGGTGTCCTTTCTGAGAGGAGGGAATCCAAGAAGCTGCTTTTCGGAGTGTTTGATTAGTTGGTTTCAGGGTTGTGAAGTTGATGATCAAAAACTAATGAAGAGTTATTATTGATTCTGTTGGTGGACTGGAAACAAAGGTGCTCTGTCTATTTCAGAAAAATTATTTCTTCATTGTTTAATTTTTAGTAATAGTTTATGTAACAAATAATCAGAACAATCAATGTAAAGTAATCCAAGAGGACATTCATTGAGAGATGTGTGTTTAGATCAAGTGTCCTCATGTTATTTATGAACGTTTTCATGATCATATATTTCTAAATATTCTTAGAGCTTTTCCAGTGGTTACCTCGAGTGGAAAAGGTGGGACCCGTGTGGAAGATGCATGGCAAGAATTCTGGCAGCAAGGAAAATTGGGGGGGGGGGGGAACACGTGTGTCACCACGCCAGTGCAGTCCCCCTCTCGTGGCAGTTTTGGTAAATTTTTTATTATTTTTTTTGTTTTTCTTTTTTTTTGAAGTAATATATAATTTTTATATTATTAAAAAAATAAGCTGTGTGTTATAAAGTGAGTCCATGATAAATATTTTTATTGGATGATTAAAATTGAGTTTCATTTGTTGGAGAAGTGATAGAATGCAAGTTCCAAAATTGTGGAACTCTGCTGGGAATGCTCTTAAAGGTTATCGAAGATTTAGAAATGTTAGGAGAATATAAATCGTTTTTCGCCTTTTTCAAGAACAGGTATACTAAGTGTTAATATAATGTAAATTTAAGTTGAAAATGCTTCTATTTTAATATTTCTTAAAATTAAGTTTTAAAATACTCGTTTACAAGCGACAAGAGAGTGGAAAATGAGCTTGCAATATATATCCACAATCAACTTAAAGTCCTGTTTAACAAATAGTTGTTAATTGCTTGTATCAGTTATTTACTGTCAGCTGTTTGAATAGCTGTTTATATTAGCCGTTAGCTGTCAGTTATTTGAATAGTTGTTTGTTGAAAAATTATTTGATAAAATTAGTTGTTCCGGATAAAGTTGTGAGATAAAAAAACTCATAAAATTAGCCTTTTTAGATCTAAAAAATTTTCTCACCAAAAATTTAAATTAACTTTTTGGTTTAGTCAAATAACTAATTTTGATCCAAAATTTGTTTTAAAAACTCTTTACAAAACACCCCTAAATATCATGCTTAGGTTTGCTTTAGTTATTAAAATTATCCCATCATAAAATAGGTGATGAAATATGATGTTAGGATTTCCATGAAGAGAGTGGCAGAAAAAGGGCCAAGAGTAGTAGCAGATTTCAGCATCTACTGTTAGCAGTCACAGATTCAGAGGGAAGGGGTTAGCCACAGCTATTTAGCCAAGCCAGCCTCCAGTAGTCTAGTCTACTATTACCATATGCAGCCTCTGTGGTCTGTGCCTTTTAAGCTCATACCGTTATACGGTCCATTCATGGCACAGCCTTCCAAGATATATGAACAGATTAAATTAAAGAGGGTAAGAGAGGAGATCACCTTAACCACAAAATTATGCATCAACCCTACAAAATTTTGTATGAGAGACCGTTATGAACGAAGAAAGTTTTCCTCGATATTTTGGCGCAATATTAGATATAGATTTGTTTTGTAGTATTCTGACAATCGCCGTTACATGGTAAGATCGAATTTTTGTAAGCAATTTATATGTATTTCGCTGCTCCTTTGTGAGTCATAGTTCTAAATGATATTATGTTGATCTTTTTATTAACTAACTATAAAAAAACAACATTATCTTCTACTTGGATGTAAACTATAATATTGTCAGTTTAATAGTTAATATGTGCATTGCATGACTTTAAAAGTTAAGCCAAAAATAATCATTTTGATAAAAAAAAAAATGACCAAATGCTAAGGGAATAAATACTGTGAAGACTGTTATACATGGCAACAGATGACTTCTAATTAAACAAAGGCTCACCAGACGGGTTCAAATGTTTTATGACAAGGCTATAACCATCAAGTGCGAAGGAAAATTGAGATTGTCCTGCAATCTTGATGTGGAAAAACCAGCAAAAAATAGGGACCCCAACAATTAACACAATATACAACAGCTTGAAGAATTTTATCAAAATTCATTAATCCAACATGGTTATTGTTATCTATGTATATAACTATATATAAAAATGAGCGATTTCACAAGTTTTTGCCAGCACAGTCATCCCACTGTACAAAAACAAAGGGGATATCCAAGATTGTAATAACTATAGGGGCATCAAGCTGCTTAGCCACACTATGAAGCTGTGGGAGAGGGTGATTGAGAGAAGGCTGCAAGAGGAAGTAGAGATTTCAGAGAACCAATTTGGTTTCATGCCAGGCAGGTCGACTATTGAGGCGATCTACCTCCTCAGATGGCTCATGGGCCTGTTCAGGAACAGAAAGGTGGATCTCCATATGGTGTTCATTGACCTGGAGAAAGCGTATGATAGAGTTCCAAGGGAGGTACTGTAGAGGTGTTTGGAAGATAAAACGGTGTCGCTCAGGTACATTCGTGTAATCAAGAATATGTACGAGGGAGGACGGACGAATGTTAGGACGTCGGGAGGGGTCTCCAAGGACTTTGCTGTTAGTTTGGGCCTACATCAGGGCTCCGCCTTAAGCCCGTTTCTTTTCACATTAGTTTTGGATGAACTCACTAGAGGAATCCAGGACGAGGCGCCTTGGTGCATGTTATTTGCAGATGACATCGTTCTTATCGATGTGACCAGGCAGGGGGTGAATGACCAATTGGAGAGTTGGAGGCATACGCTTGAGGCTAGAGGCTTTCGGTTGAGTAGATCGAAAACGGAATACCTCCACTATTGTTTCAGCGAAAGGATAGAAGAGGGGGGAGAAATCGTACTGGATGGGAGAGCAATACCGAAAGTCGCTAAATTTAAGTATCTGGGCTCGATCATCCAGCAGAATGGGGACATTGATGAGGATATTAGCCAGCGGATTAGAGTGGGCTGGCAAAACTGGAAGTCAGCGTCAGAGGTGTTGTGTGACAAAAGAGTGCCCATGGGATTGAAAGGCAAAGTCTATCGGATGGTAGTTAGACCGGCTATTCTCTATGGATCGGAGTGTTGGCCTCTAAAAAAGACGCAGGCCCAAAGGTTGATGGTAGCTGATATGAGAATGGTCAGGTGGATGTGTGGGTTTACGAGATTAGACGGAATTAAGAATGGAATAATCAGGGGCTTAGCTGAAGTGGCCCCCATAGAGGAGAAGATGAGGGAATCGAGGCTCAGATGGTTCGGCCACGTGAAGAGGAGAAGTGTGGCCGCCCCAGTGCGAAGGTGTGAGATGATCACCCCCCCCGGTGGTAAGAGAGGGAGAGGTTGACCGAAAAAGAGTCTAGAAGAAGTGGTTAGAGAGGACTTGAGAGTTGTTGATCTGACGGAGGACATGGCTCAGGATAGGAGACGATGGCGGGATAGGATTTTTGTCTCTGATTGTAGGGGCCCGACTCCGTAGGTGGCAGTAGCTTAGGCGGTGTGGGGTGGGTAGGGTTTTTGGTGTGCTTGTCTGCAGGTCGTGCTTTTTTAGGTTGTGACGGCACCAAGTGCCCCCTGATTTGTTGAGGTATGTCTCTGATCCCTCTTTATTTTGCTATCCGGAACATTTCCTCTTCCTCTTTCTCTTACTCGGTAAATGGTTTCGCAATCGTTTTCTCTATAAACTTTTTTCACAAAACTATTTTTGTGGGTCTTATGGAATCAACCTCTCTATGGGTAGGAATACCAGTAGAGGTAAGGTTGCCTACAGTTGGATCTCCCCAAACCCCGCGAAAGCGGAACCCACACTGGGAGTTTGTTGTTGTTGTTGTTGTTTGTTTCTTTAGCATGCATACAATGTTTTTTTGTTATTATATAATCGGCAAGACCTTCCATCTTCTCCTTATTCAATTACTTAGAACTAACATCAATAACACTGAAATGCAAAATAGCACAAAAATAACACATGTAAACAATTAAAAAAAACAAACACAAAAATTGTTTAATTAATAAAATAAATTTGAATAATGAAGAAATCGGCGATTGAATATTCATAATTCTAAATATTGACATATTAATTCACTCAAACCTTACATCGTAAGGGAAATAATTCTAGCTTAGAAGCAAATTTGCGTCATACAATTTAATGGCTAGCCAACCGAAGTCTTTCTTCTAATTAACCATCCCTATGATTGGCAATTTGCTTCTTGAGTTTTGGGCAAATCTGAACACATCTTCATGACATCAATTTCCTACAGGACTGACACCATAAAATGGGCAACTTTTACAGGACAAGCAACCCTTCAAAAAATATAGCATAGTTTAGTACACGAGCACCCTAACACATACACAGCAGTAATTACCTATTGGAGCAGAACAGTACACTTGGTTGGAGTGAAATACTTAATGTCATGATATCCAATAGGACCAATACAGATAACAATGGTGTGAGCACCATCATAAGACTCTAACCTACAGAAATCTTACTTTTTTTTATCATCCTCTTGACATCAGTCTACATGCTAACTAGCTGGAGGGGTTAGGCTACAATTAGTCAGGCTCCTTTTATGTTACAAATCATAGATTACATATTTCCACTTTTTTTTTCTCCTTTTTTGCCCCCTTTTTCCTTTGCCCCTTTTCATCATTCATATCAGAAATAGAAATTGTGCACTCTGCTGTGGCTGGATATTTTTTTTGTCCATTTCCAGCTGCATAAATAAGCATAACTTCCCTCCTCTTAATCTACTCGTACCCATTCATACCGCCCTGGCAAAGGCAAGTCATTCATGATATCATAGTTATACCTGTAAAGTAACAATAAAAATCAAAGCAGATGATTAGTTCCAGAACAAATGCTAATCCAAGCAAAAGATGAAGAAGAATGGAGAAGTACTTCTCAATAAAGAGTTTCTGTTGGTGCAGTTCAAAGCCAGCAAAAAACTCCTCCATTTCTGGGGTTGTAGGAATCGCTCCACTTTGCATATTCCGAGCTCTTTGGCTTGCTGAAGATGAACAAGTAGGCCGTGTAGTTGAGCCAGGCGTTCCAATTGCTTCTGAGTCCCTAATCAAGCTGCATGGCGTGCTCTCACGAGTACTCCTGCATTTGCCAAGCATGTTTTTAGCCCTAGTATGTTTTTTTAAAATGCAAGCAAGCTTAATCTTGAAACAGCAAAGAACTCCAACCCCGCCCCGCCGGCCCCCCCCCCCCCCCCCAAATAAAAAAAAAAGAGAGGCATTGAGCACATAAAAAGTCATTTTTGGGCATTTTTTGACTTTATAGGCAACTCGAGTAAAATGTAAAATGTCTTACAAAACTGCGAGTTATAAGTACTATTGATAAAATAGAAGACAATTAAATCTTTTCAAATTTACAGTGCAACAAGGACAAGCTTTCAGAGGTTTAAGAATGAGATTGCCTACACCTAACAGCCAAAACCCCGTAAAACATCGTGTCCAAACAAATGCCCGCATATGGGTGCAGTTGGGTTAGCAAAATCCAAAGCCAGCAACAACTCACGAAACCAAATAGAATAACACCTTCCATCTTAGGTTATGCACAGGAACCAGGGGGTCATCTTGTCACTGAATGACGTCTTTATGTGCAAAGGACACAGCCTTAATGATAAAGCAGAGCACGACATCTGCAGCTGCTATTATATAGGATTAACATATTCATATCTGTTGAAGTGTGCCCCCTGTACTTGTATCAGGGTTTTAGGCTATGGTCCACATCAATAACACCCATAATTTTGAACCAATAACACAGATGACAGAGAGTTATTGCCAACACACCCTTCTTTTTCTCATTTCAATGTATAAACCTCACGTGTTATCTTAAGAAAACCAAGATTTTGTTCCTACATTAAAACCATTTTAGCAACACCAAAATCAATACAAATAGCTATAACTGTTCATGAATGACATATATGGAACAAATGGTGTGAACCATATAATAACTTGACATGAAAATGTAGCAGGTTCTACATACTACAGGCTACGTTCAATGTACCACCTAAAATCATTTTCCATACTTTGATTCTTCTCTTGAATCAAGTACCAGGGTTCTAGATACTCCAATACAGGTATAAAGTATAGACACTTGAGCTTCACTTTTGCAATACACAAGCAACAATCATCATTGCCGAGTGTGGAACACCTGCTTGCCCTGGCATTGCTTGAAGAGACATAGATGTAACTAGTCAAAGATGTTATTTTCGATTAAAAATGACACAAAATTTTCATAAAACAGTCGTCTAGACCTATGTGAGATACAGGACAATACAATTTTGAGTAACATAGCACCCACATAGTCAACCATGAACAGACAATATCAGAATAAAATTATAAGCCTATGCTTTGTATGCTACCTTAATATTCATTATAGACCACACCAAACAGGAAAAGAAAAAAAATTACATATGTATGTTATAAATAAAAACAGCATCCTAGGTGCCAATGTAAACAACAGTCACGGACCACAACGGTAACAGAAGACTATCATTAAAGCAATTGTAGATGGTACAATACCAGCCGACGCCTGGGGGCATTCAATGAACAGCAACAGCCTAAAGCACAAGGATTTTCTTACAGAGGAGGTGCTTTTCTCTTCTTTTTCCTTGTTTTTGTGGTCTTTTTTTAAGGGGGGATGGTACTTGGCATCCCCGAAGTTCTTGACTAAGAAAACACACACAGAAAGAGACTGCTCCAAGAACCCACATTTCTAGTTCAGGTTCCATAAATAAGGTAATAGCCAAAACCTTAAAAATGAGAAGAAGATTCACAAATATGTAATATACCATGCTTATACACTAAACAACTAGTCCAAAATTCATAGCTCATATCTCTTGAGGTAAAATTCCTCCTCCGCAAAAATCCTCCTTTTTTTCTTCTAACTTCAAAGAAGCATCAAGATGCTTCATTTTTCAAGGAGAGAAAATCAAAATGACAAATGAAAATACACCATTTACCCCAAATTTGGAAGGGGTCATACACACCTAAAAAAAAATTCGTAATCTTCCTCAAAAGATCACAATTTTTAATAATTTAAATCCCCCCCCACCATACCCCCCCCCCCCCCCCCCCCAAAAAAAAGAAAGAAGAGAGAGATAGAGCTGAAACCCAAAATTTGCTACTTTTTCAGTTCTTTCCTGAGGGAAAACAGGCCCTATCAAAAGGGAAACTTTTGGTGGATTCCAATAAGCCAAAAAATAAACCCTTTCAAAGTTGAACAAAATAGACAAGTGTCATACATGAACTAGCAGTGTTGTTTTCAGTATTCATCTTTTGAGAAAATAAGGGGGGGCATTATCAACAAGACAAGTAAAAGCACTCCACGTAAAAGCCCCAAATTCCACTCTCATCAGAGACGACCAAACAGTCACAGACTTAAAAAAGCTCCATATTCCAAATAAGCATACAAGGAAACAAATTCCCCCAAAAAAACACTCAAAACTTTAAAAAATTAAAAAAGAACAAAATTCCATAAAAACTCCTTGTAAATGAGAAAACCATCACATAAATTTGGGAAAAAATATAGGCAAAGAAGGGAAAAATCGAACCTTTCTCTGGCATCAAACTCCAAATTGTTCTCCCCGAACGAGGGTTCAAGACCCACATCATGAAACTCCTCTGCTTGACCCTGATGGCACCGACCCACGTTGTCAAAATGACCAAAACGGCCCTCGGACACCGACCCACGAGAGACCGAGTTGAGCGAGTCGACTAGGACATTGGAATTGGTGATACCCTGCTTAGGAAAGCCCTGTTTGGAAGAAGGGTATTGCTTAGGAGGGGGAGGCTGAAAGGGAGGCTTCTCAAGGCGGCGGCTTCGAAGCTGAAGGTAAGAAAGTTCCGGGTTGGGTTGGAGGGCGAGGGTTCTAGCCCGAGTTCTGACACCCAAAGTGGCTGATTGTGGGAGTTCCATCACTGCTACATCCCCTGTTATCTTCCCCTTCTTCATGTATTTCCCCATTTCGATTTTGATTTTCCCTCTTTCTTTCTGGGCACTACAATTTCATGAAATTTGAATCGTAGAAGAGAGAGAGAGAGAGAGTTTGAGAGAGAGAAATGGCGGGATGAAGAGGGATTTGTAATTGAGAAAAAGGGTGGAGCGAGAACGAGGAGGGAATGAATAAGAGAAAAGGTTAGGGTTTGGGCTTTCAACGCAGAGAGAGAAGGGGGGGGGGGGGGATTACGGGGAAACGGCGGCACACTGCGCACCACATAATATTGTTTATTTTTTTATTTGTCACGGCGTTTTGGTGATGTTAACGAAAACGGGGATGGTCAGTATCCACGTACCTCGCACGTGATTTGTTGTAGTAGGATAAGGTTATGTTCTTTTTTGCATTCGAGAAGATTTAGTTTACCGCTTATAATTTTTGACAGCTTCTTACAGCTTTTTATTTCTTTTTATATCTACTTATATTTTTATCTTGTTAAATCTTCTTATATATTATTTATAAAGTTCCACTTACAATCGATTTTATTCTCATAATTATATAGAAATATGTTTACATTTTTATATATTACCGATATAAAAAATCTTACAGCTTTTTTATAAATATAATATTTGTATAAGTTTAAAAAAAAATTTAACAATTTGAATTAATATTTGAGCTTTTCATGAATTATATATGTCATTATAAAGAAAATAAGTCAACATATTTTACAATTATAATACAAAAATTGCATTTTTGTTTGAGTTTCGACATTAATCATGCATGAAAAGAGTTAAACTATAGGTGACGAAAGTATTTTATTTATTTCACCAATAAATTTATCCATGACAAATTGATTGCTATTATTATACAATTAAACATTAGATTGAATTTAATTCCAAAATGTTGAATTCAAATAGGGTTTTATTTTTAGCGTTCTTTTCAATTTTGTTGAAAAAAATTATTTTTTTAAAAAATTTGCTGATAGGGAGTTAAAACTAATTTTAATACCAAACCACCTCAAGTGCGAAACTTATTTGGTTCTACATGTTTGTCGACTTAAATTTATCTTATTGATATTTAATTGACTTATTTAAAGGTTTATTTTCATTAATTATGCTATTTCAAGATTATTTTTTACTATCCAAAATGAATTGTAGAAAAATAAATTTTGTGTAATGTTAAAATATAATTTGTTTAGTGATGTTATAAAATTTATTTCATAAGTATTAGTGTTACACGTAATTTATTTTAATGAAATATTTTTTTTTTTCAAAATTCATACATTAAAGACCAACAATTATACATATATATCTAAAAATTATACTATATAATTTTGTAATAATTCAGCAACTCCTTACATCTATCGTTATAGCTCTTGTCATCTTCTTACAATTCCTTACATCTTTTTATATCTTTTTATATTTCCTTACAGTTTACAGTTGTATCTTATCGTGGTAAAGAATATACCTAATTCATTAATTTGTACTTCACTCTTGGGGCACACACAATTTTTGAGTATCCTCTAATCAATCCAAAAAATGAGAAATTAGTTCAACTGGCTTTGATGCTTAAGAAAATATATATTTGGAATGGGAACTGATTTAGAAGGAAGGCAAGACAATAACATTTTAGTATTTTCTTACCCTTTTTTGCTTCTTTTTCTTTTCGATTTCTTTTTATATGGAGATGAATCTTTAGAGCAATTAATTTAACCCAATCTTAGTGTATATACAACCATGCATGAGCTAAAATTTTGGCTCACTAGTAGGGACCTACTCCCTCCATATAACCCACGAGTCAATTTTTTAGCTCTCAAACTTTTTTCTCCGCAATGTAATGCTTGCAACTTTGGCACATCAAATAAGATAATACTTATAAACCCACTCTATAACACACAACTTCTTTTTTAAGATTCAAGAAAAAGGAAAAATCAATTAAAATTATAGAACAAAACAAAAAAAACGCAAGGAAAAAAGGTGCGAGCTAGCTCAAGGCCGCAGCTAGGCTAGGGAGCTGCTCGTCCACTACACATGGCGCAAGCTGCTCAGTGCAACTTCCAAGATGAACGAGCTGACCGCTGCTCACACTACAAGAAAAAGACGAAATAAAGACAGAATCAACGACGAAAATCGGTTAATCAGCGACGAAATTTTGACATCAGCGATAGAATACGACTGTCGAATTTTCGCTCGTCGCTGAGTACTCGGCGACGGAATTTCAAAATTCCGTCATCAGTGGCGACGGATTCAGCGACAGAAATTGAGACATACTTTTTTTGGTGGGGGAAACTAGCAGGGCAGGGGTAGGCGACGGAACTGAAAAATCCGTCGCCATCAGCGACGGAATGGACGACGGATTATCAATTCCGTCGACCCCTTGCCCAAATTTTTTTTTCTCCCCATCCGTTGTCATTCCGTCACTAGCTTCCTTTTTTTTAAAAAAAAATTACTTGTTTTTTATCATATTCGTACATACAAACGAATCCCTACAAGAAATTTACAACATCTTCGCACTCAATCAACATCAAATGGCTTCAAATATGGCTTCATTCGAAGCGTTGTCAACAATTTCAAGCCACACATAGGTGAATTTCACATCCAACGCAACACTTCCAACCAAGGGTTTTCAATTCACAAACCACAAGCTAAGTTCCAAACAAACTCTCTACATATCACAAACTATAAGTTCCAAACAAAGTCTATACATATCACAAACCACAAATTCAAACAAACCAGAAGTGAATTGCCAGCAATTGACAATAAAGTTATATATATGTTTGCAGAAGAGGAAGAAGCACGCGCAAAATGGGAGAGGAACGAACTAAGCACCAGGGCGAGGGGAGTGAAATAAGCAAAAAGGGGAGGGGAAGCAAGCAGTAAGAGATGTACTTCGTGAGCAATCAAGCAGAAGATGCACTAGCTGAAGGAAACCTGCAACCAATTCAATCACCAAGGTCTTCCTCTTCCTCTTCCTCTTCCTCTACCTCACCATCTTCCTCATTATGTTGCGAGTGATGAGTAAATGGTGGTTGAGATCCCGAGTCATACACCTGTTGCATTTGAAAGAAAGCTTGGAGGCGCTGATCGATGCTCATTATCTGTTGGTTCAGTTGTTGGTTGCTTTGAGTGAGCAATTTGTTGGATTCCTCCAATTGCTTACATTTCTCCATAACCAACCGATAGCTTTCAGCTTGTGAAGTTAGCTCACCCCCCAAGTTGGTTACTACACCCCTTAACTCATTGAGCTCTTGTTGCGAGGGCGTAGAACCGGTACCTGCTGACAGGCATTTCAGTGAAGTACGCATTAGTATTGCAAGTAAGTAAATTCAATGTATAACCATGGTCGTTGAAACGTTAATATGAAAACTGTACCGGATCTTTGAGTGGGACTGAAGTAACCGGATTCCCTCATGTTGACAGCCTCGTCCCCAATGCCATAAATACGACCCTTCTTGTTCTTAAACGTCTTCACCCACAACTCATTGGGGTTTTGGAAGTGGCTGGTTTGGATCTTGAGAATTGTCATCCCCGGTCCCTTGAGAGTTGATAACATTTTGAAAATCACTTTCAAAGGATTCCTATAATATCGCAACATACGCATGAAATCATGCATAGTAAATATACTTGAAATAAAGTATATAAGTTCAAGGGGACATTACCAATGAAGATTGAGAATAGTTAATTGCTTACATATGTTTGTTGTGATTTCTTGTCAACCCAAGGGGCATTTTCTTTGCCTTAGAGTTTGTGAGTACGACTGAATAATTCAACAATGGTGGGTTGCGTCCCAAGTTCTTCCCTCTATGTACGTGCCAAAAATAATGATGTCAAGCACAACACAAAATACAGTATTAAACTTAAACTCCTAAGTAGCAAACATTCATTTACCAGACGCCGCATATGCTCATACATAGGGATCGAGCCACAAGTGTGGAGAGATGGACCACCACTTTTTGGAGTCCCCAGTTGGTTCTTCTGGGCTGTTTCACGCAATTTCTTGTAATGTTTATTCACCCAGTGCTGTTAAAGTTCCTCCCATTGAGCATCACCGAGCCAAACAGGCTTCTTGTTATGCTTCCTTGCTTTGCCAAAGAAGTCTCTCAAGTGTGCATTGTCTCGGTTTTCAAAATTTCTTCTTATACGGTCCTCATGGATCGGATCCTAAGTAAACCACTTATGCAATCATGAAAACAAAAAACACATCAAATAATTCAATACTAATATATCACATTCACAAAAATTGTTAATACCAAGTCACTGTAGTTACCTTAAACTCTCCAAACCACAAATCTCGTACTGGTTTGGGCACTTTGCTCCAAGTAGGCCAAGCTCCGTCAAATTTGCTTTGAAATATGAGCGAAATCCTACTAACAGCACCATCATTGAGGAGGAACCTAATTGAACATAACACTTAAAATTCATTACTTGTTATGCAAAATTCATGTAGTATTTCATAAGATATAACAAGTGAAAACTTACCCATTACCATCTAGCTCAATCCAAGTCTTAGCTCAAGTGCTCCCATAACTGGATTGTGCTTCACTTTCACCACTTCCAATGTTCTCTTGGGACTGGTTCGTGCTAGGGTGAGTGGGTTGGGGAGTGGGCTGTACAGTGTGAACAACATGGGGGCTTGGAGGAATGTTGTAGGCAAATTGGCTGTACATGGTGCTTTGGTTAGGGATGTATGAGGTCTGATGATGGAAAGCCCCAAATGGGGGAGACAGTGGTCCTGAAATGCCTGGTATGTAAGGAACCATTGTTGCTCTTGGCTGAACTGGTATATGAGGTACCTGGGTGGAAGATGGATCAATGTCCATTGCGGTTGGATCAACGGCAGAGCTCCAACGCCCTCGTCCTCTACCTCGAGGGGAGGACTTTGCTCGACGAGAACTTGAATCCATACCTGAAATAGGTGACAACAACGCCAAATACAAATATATAATGATTGCACATGTAAACCGTTTTCCTCATACATCATAATAGGCACGTAAGTTACACATATTTTGCAAAGCGCATTCATACAATATAAGTAAAGTCACAACCAATTGTTTGACATGCAAAGTACTCATATACATAAGAATTCGTAACCACTCAATCATCTGCATCCTCATCCTCATCAATGTCATCGTCATCATCGTTACACAAATGCAAATTTTCTTCAGCTTCATCTGTTTCATTACCATCATCCCACTCCTCCTCTTCATCATCCTCATCATTCTCTACCTCATTTATCTGGTCATTACCCTGAATGAATAAAAACCCCATTTCATCATCAACCTCTTCCGGTGGTGCACTTTCATCCACTAATGATGTAGGGATGGCGTCATTCGCAGGTTCGACGATAGTCGTCATGTTCGTTTGTTGGTACGCAATAGGTAGAGTGTACTACTGATCCACTCTCGCCCTTGATTTGGTTGGTATGACAACAAGCCAATTGGTCCTATCCCTTGAGCGATCTGCATGTGGCATGAAGTATACTTGTGATGCGGTGTTTGGGAAGACAAATGGGTCGTACTTTAGGTACCTTCTTGTACGGTGGACCTCAATAAGGTTACTTAGTTTATGAGATCATGTCCCACGATTCAATGTGGGGTCGAACCACTCATAATTGAAGAGCACAAATCATTTAAGTGGTTCGCCTGTGTACTCAATTTGGACAATATCCTCTAGTACACCATAATAATCATTTTCAATATTGCTTTCCCCAGTGCCACAAACACCAATACCACAATTATTTGTTATCTTCCCAACATTTCGAGCTTCTGTGTGGAATTTGAATCCGTTTACTCTATATGTCGTCCGTGTCGACACACACATAAGGTGCATCTTGACCTCATTAGGTGTCAAGTACACCCTATTTCTGCATTTCACACAAGGACATCTATACTTTTCCCCATTCAGAAACTCTGTCTGTGTAGATGCAAATTGATCGAATTGATTGACTCTATCTAAAAATTCTTGCGTATAACCACTACGATAAGGCAGCAATCCATTATACATCTACCTGCGATGTGGAGGACAATTCATATTCTGCTCAAATAACAATAACCACATAAGATATTTGGTAAGAATTATTTTTTATCAAAATTATAATAATAACATAAATTACGCAATTATATATTATATATGACTACTTCAAAATTTTCACACGCACCCAAAAGTAAACTTATAAATTTCGACAAAAATACTTATATTCCCACGAATATCACAAAACTGATAATTCATACATATCTAGTTCACCACTTTATTCCACCAACATAACAAATTTGAACTTAAAATTAGCAAATCTAAGTGTACATTGCATTGGGCGAAATCTTTAAACAAACCTGAGCTACAACTTCATACGAACTAACATTTGAACAAAATTATAAACTAAAGCATCTCAATCTATCAACATATCAACTTTCAAGTTCACATCACCAAACCTA
Source organism: Selenicereus undatus (assembly GCA_017589665.1). Classification (NCBI taxonomy): domain Eukaryota; kingdom Viridiplantae; phylum Streptophyta; class Magnoliopsida; order Caryophyllales; family Cactaceae; genus Selenicereus; species Selenicereus undatus. Next base: position 88,369,443 of record JACYFF010031954.1, on the reverse strand, counting down.
GTCTCCAAATTGCATTTAGCAAAATCTCAAACCAAATTAGATCAATGACCTCACACGAACACCACACTTCAACAACATTATCAATTAAAACATTTCATTATACCAACATATGAAATTTCAACTTCAAACTACCAAACTTCAACCATAAATCGCATTTACCAAATTCTTGTAACGAATTAGAGCAATAACCTCACACAAATAGCACATTTCAACAACATTATCAATTAAACCATTTCATTCCACCAACATATCAAACATTAACTTCAAACTACCAAATCTAAACCCTAAATCGCATTTACCCCAATCTTGAACCAAATTAAACCAATAAGCTCACACAAACACCACATTTCAACATAAATATGAACTAACTATACAATTCTAACAATGTAATACAAAAATTTATACAAATTACAATTAATGTAGTTTAAAGACTTACCTCAAATTGGTTGAAAACCGGCAAGAGGGGCGGGGAGGGCCGTCGGCGGCTACCGGCGGTGGGGGAAGGGTGGCGACGGTGGAGAAGGGCACCAGCGACATCTGGGTGGTGCTGGCGGTGGTCGGATGGAGCTCCTAGCTCATTGGCCTTTCTCTCTCTCTTTCAAAATTGCTTCGACAATGCGTGAAACTAGACCGAGATCTGGTTTCACTTAAAGGGACTGGCGACGAAATTTCCGTCGCCAGCCTCGTTTTTTTTTTAAAAAAAAAATTTGGGGGGGCGACGGAATTTCTGTCGCCCATAAAAAAATTTGACGACGGGAATTCCGTCACCATTTGTCAATTATGGCGACGGAATTTTTAATCCGTCGTCATATCTGCCGCACAATCTGACTTTTTTTT
>JACYFF010031954.1:88330901-88348606 GCA_017589665.1 Selenicereus undatus | reverse complement strand
AGAACCAATAGGGGTTGAAAGGTGCAACTAACTTTCTAACTGACTTCTGTTTGGAAAAATAGATACATGATGTTAGTGTCCATTGTAGTCCCGAACAGAGTGTTGTAGCCAAACGGAAAAAAATAAACTCTTTAAGAGATGTTGAATGATATGCTTTTGTGTTTAGGCCTTTCTGATAGCATGTGGAGGAAAGTTGTTTTGTCTGCATGCTATATTCTTAACAGAGGGCCTCATTAAAAGCTAGACTAGGCCCCATATGAATTGTGGAAAGGGTATGCCCCGAACTCGGGTTTTCTAAAGGTGTGGGGGTATTTGGCTAAAGTTTCTTTACCTAACTTTAAATGGGAAAACCTTGGTCCTAGGGCTTTTGATTCAGTGTTTATTGGTCATGATCACAATAGTGTTACATATATGTTCAAGGCATTGAATGATTTTTGTATCCATGAGTTTAGAGATGTAGAGTTCTTTGATTATATTTTTCCTTTGAAGAAGAATGCCTTTATTGCTCTCTATGAAAATATGGAGGAGTATGAAACTGTGAATTTGTTTGCTTTTAGGTTTGATGTTAGAGACTCAGTTGATGAACCTGGAAGGAGTAAAACATGTAGGATTGAGACTGGTGATGGTCCTTCCTTTATTATCACCTTTTTGATTAAGGATTTCAATGTTGATGCTTTAACTGAGGAATTAGCATCTGTTTTTTTTTTTAATTGAGGAAGATCCTAAATCTTATGAAGAATATATGAAGTCCATAGATGCTAGTTTTTGAAAAGAAGTCGTTAAAAGTGACCTTAATTTGATAGTGACAAATTAAACCTAAGACTTAGTTGATTTACCTAAGGGTTATAGACCTATTAGTAGCAAATGGATGTTCAAAATGAAGTTGAGGTCTAATAGTTCAATACACGAAGACAAGGCCAAATTAGTAACTAGAAGGTTTGGCAGAGGAATGGAGTTTACTATTGTGCCACTTACTCCCCCGTGTTTGTTACTATTAGAACTCTAATCGCCACGACATGGTCTTGTTGTGTATTAGTTAGACATGAAAATAGCCTTTCTTACAGGTGACTTAGAGGAACGTATTTATATGCCACAACATGCGGGAAGTGTGGTTTTGGGTAGAAGAACAAAGTTTGCATTCTTAGAAGACCTCTTTATAGCCTAAAACAGGCACCCAAATAGTTGTATGAAAAGTTTGACAACGCAATAGTACAAATTGGGTTTGTTGTGAATGGCTCTAATTCATAAGTGTATTCAAAGTTGATTGGATTAGATTGTATGATAATTTTCCTCTATGTCTATCAAAATGTTGATTTTTGCTATTAATGTGCATATCGTTAATGCGATTAAGAAATTATTGTCTTCTCATTTTGAAATGCAAGACCTAGGAGAAGCTGATGTACTCTTAGGGATGAAAATTAAAAAGATAATGATGACTTTTTCATGTCAGTCTCATTATATTAAGAGCATGTTGAGAAAATTTAGTTACATTCATGTGATTCATGTGAGAATTCCCTATGATCCTTGTATATAGCTTAAGAGACCAAGGGTTCTAGCATTTCTCAAATTGAATATGTTACAATTATAGGAAGTGTGATGTTTCTCATGAACGACATTTGACCTGACACTATCTATGTTATCAGTAGATTGATTCATTATACATATGACGCTGGCAAAAAGCATTAGATTCCATTATTTCATTTGCTTAAATACCTGAGAGGTACTATGTAATGGTGATTTGGTGTTTGCGTTTTAGTAAATTTCTTGCCGTGTAAGAAGGATTTTGTGATGCAAACTAGGTCTCTGATAACGATGAAGTGAGTTCTATTAGTGGCTATGTATTTATCTTAGGTCGATGAGCTATTTTATGGAAGTCCGCAAAACGTACTTATATAGCTCGCTTCACCATAGAAGTTGAATTTATTGCTCTTAGGTTAGAAGGACAAGAAGCAGAATGAGAAAAAAACATCTACTAATGAATAAGCCATTGTGAGGAAGGCAAGATACGACTGTCTCTCTACATGGTGACTTATAGGCAACAATTAGAGTTGCACACAACATTGTCTATAATGGAAAGAGGAGGCATATCCGAATTAGACGCAGTGTGGTAAAACAGTTAACAAAACAAGATATCATTTCTTTGGTATTCGTGATATTCAAGATTAATTTAGTGAAACGACTAACTGAGGGCTTGACAAGGCGAGTTATTCTCGAGACACTAAGGGAATGGGATTCCAGCCTATGGATTGAGGCAATATGATGTATAGCCACTTGTGGTTAAACAAATCCATATTAGTTTTAATATGCATTGTATTCCCACCCTTATAACTAGACCTGGCAAAACTGACCCGAGACCCGAAACCCTAACCGAACGACCCGAGTCTATACCCGACCCGACACCCGAAATATGCTCACCAGAAAGTAGACTCGAAACCCGAGTTGACCTGAACTGAACCATACCCGACCTAAAATTTTCTACAAAGTTTCTTGTTTTGGCATTATGAGTGTATTTAACCAAAAATTGGTTGACCTGAAATTAACCCGAACCGAACCATACCTGACCCAAATCGAAACGACCCGACATGTCACTAAACCCGAACATGACCCTACCCAAACTTGACCCGACCCGTACCCGAATCGAATGGCCCATTTGCTAGGTCTACTTATGACATGCACTAGTGCTTTTGGGATGTTGACTTCTTATGCTTTTAATGAATCTACAACCCAATAAGGTATTACTATTGAGATGCACTTGATGGAATCCATTGCATCTTGAGTTTGAGGTTTAGCAATATCATGTAGGGCTGTCAAATATGTCAAGTCAGATCGGGTTCGTGTTCGGTTCAAAATTAAATGGGTTGGAGACCTTCCGACCTGAACCTGACCTGTTTAATAAACATGTTGAAAAATCCAATCTGAAACCGTTTAATTATTAAACCGGTCAACATGATTATGATCCAATTACTCGTTTAAGTTAAGCGGGTCAGAATCAGGTACCTATTTACCTGTTTAACCCACTTAATTTCTAAACAACCTGCACAAGTTCATGGGCATGTTTGACAGCCATAGCAACAATCAACCTGCAAGGCTGCAACATTCATAGGGCATGTCAGCTTATTCATGGGGAAGCCAACCTACTTACATGTTTACAGGCCATTCACAATGACTAAATTAATACCCAAAGTTTCAGTTCAACATCAAAAGTTCAACAAACCATATCAAATATCCAATTCAAGCACAAACCAACAAGCCTATGTTCAAAAGTTATATCATCAAATTCATAAGTTCAAACTTCAAAGGAATAGAGCATAGATTCTAGTTAACCAAAGCGTAGTTTTGTCCAAATCCATTACCAGCTACACTCTTTGATTGATCTTCACCATCTTCATTATCATGTAAGTTCATTTTCATGATAGTGGGTGAATGACCTTACTGATGATGGTTGTAGGATGAAGGCCTTTAACCTATAATTGAAAATTTCAGTCAGATCTAAAGAACAAAGAGAGCAAGACAGTCAGATCGACAAAGAGAGGCATCAACAAAGAGAGGCATTGACAAAGAAAGGCAGAGCAAGAGAAAGAGAGCAAGACAGCCAGATCTAAAGAACAAAGAGCAATTAGATCGACATTCCCACAACAAATCACAAGCAATTTAAGATTTTAATCTAAAGAACGATTAAATCACAAGCAATTTCAAACTTCAATCTCCCCAAAAAAATCACAAATTTGTGGATCGATATTCCCACAACAAATAACTTGAAAATTCACAAGCAATTTCAGACAGATGAGACCAACATGCCCACGGCAGTAAAAGCTTGAAAATCAAAGCAAAAATCCATGGGAAAACTAGATCGTACCGTGGTTATCGACTCTTGGTGCTGAGGTTGTAACAATTCTCGACTTGGTGCTGACTTGGACCACGAGTTGTCACTGTTGTAGAGGTGTGGTGGTCGACTCTTGGGGCTGAGTTTGAGAGTTTGAGAGTTTAAGAGTGTGAGTGAGAGACTGAGAGTTTGACAGAGTCAGAGAGAGAGACTTGAGAGTTGAGTACTTGGGTGAGGTATGCGTTTAGGCTTTGAGCGAGCAACGAGATTTTGAGAGAAAGAGAGAGGCACTGAGTGTCTGAAGTGTCAGGAGGAAGGAATTGATGCTTTGAGGGTTTCTTACTTTCTGATATAGCTAGGGTTTAATTGGTCAAATGGTCAGTTCACTCAGTTAGGGTTTTCCAGTCCCTTAAAATGAAAAATACCAGCTCCCTCCCAAATAAACGGGTTAAATGGGTTGGAATTAAACGGGTTAAACGGGTTGACCTATTAACCCATTTAATTAAACGGGTTAAATAGGTATTTTTTTGTGTCGAAAATCTCAACCTGAACTTAACCCGTTTAATTAAACGGGTTAGTCGTGTTGACCTATTTAATTAAACGGGTTGAAAATCTTTACCCAAATTGGAATAATTTCGTGTTTGGTTTCAGTTTATAATCGTGTCGGGTCAGCTTTTGACAGCCCTATTATCATGCTATTAATAATTACATAGTCATCTTTATGGTGGTCTATGTTAAGATAGACTTGACGGAATAACCTATATAAGTGTGAAGGCTTGGCTGCCTTCTAGAGAGACCTGAGTTGTCTCTGTAAAGCACCTATGAGACTCGGGGTGTGCGTATGACCGCAAAAGGTGCAAGTTCCTCATTACAGAGTACGCAGACACATTATGGGTCGATATGTGTTGTATGGGTCTTGACCAGGGTCCATAAAGTTCAAGATTAGTTCACTTGGCAGACATGGTTGTTGCTTCACTTCACTACGCTTCAATTTACTCCAAAGATATTGATGCCTAAGTATTTGACCCTTTCTTTGCAGAGATGTTTGTGTTCTTTAGTCTGTATGTCATCAATGGGGGATTGTTGGAAGTAATGACAACATAATAGACTTTCTTTCTTTCCTTTTCTTACTTTCCTCTATCTCAAATAGGAGGGTTAAAAACGTTTTGTGGAATTTATAGCCATCCTTCTTTCTTGACATGTTGAATTGCCTTTGGGCTCGGTTTTGCTGTGGAGGGCCATATTGGTATGGGGCTTTCTTGTGAGTAATTTTTTGGAAAAATCCTTTGCATGTCATCATAACTGATAACGCAGATATTTTCCCCGTTTATCTCCACTAAATGGCTAATTGAAGTGGTCGGATAGGCTTCAGTTCTTAATTTCCAGCTCTTCTCGCTCTCCTTATGTAGACATTATCCCCCTCCTTTAACAGTTAGTTTTGCTCTTTAAATACAATCCTTCTCTAGTTAACCTTTGGAGCGGCCGACTATTTCAAATTGAACACCTATCAAGCCAAAATCGCTTTCAAGTTGATGAGATGCCATGATATAGCTTTCCACATTAACTTTGCTTATGCCATTGATATCTTAAATTTTTCCTACGGTTGTGGTTGTCGTTGTTGTTGTTGTTGTTGGTTGTGTCATGGAGCCCATTGGATTTGAATATTTAGGGTGATTTTTTTGGGGGGGGGGGGGAAGGGCGGTGTTTAAAGACACCTGAGTCAGCTAGTTGTCAAACAACTGATATCCTAATAATCAAAGAAATTTAGTCGTTCCCATGAATTCTACATGAGTGGAGTACATGGCCGATGAACTCCATGCCACTATAGTTAGTGACACTAAGTAAGTGACATGTTATTTATTGATCAAGTTTTACGTGTGAAGAAACATGTGATAATAAAGTAATATCTCCTATAATGAAGTTGTATTTCTTATATGCAAATATAAGAAATCTTTAACTTATAAAGCGAAGAAGTCAACTTGCTATTCATGTACTATTTCATTACTATTCATTGGCTAGCTATTCGTTTCACTTGGAGCCTTGGCCCCTGTTTTCTTGTAAAAATAATACATTATTCATTTACATTTCAAAAATTTTTTTAAGAAAAAAAAAAAAAACAAGAAAAGGCCAATCACATGAAATATTATACAGCAAGCTAATTTGATTAAAAAGAATCGACAGCAAGTTAATTAGGTTCTCTTTTCTTTTTCTGGGGTTAGAGAATGCTATGTAATTGAACATCTTGTTTGGGCTTGCTTTTTAATTATTTGCTATTGGTAAAATTATTTTTGTTAAAGAAAAATAAAGGTAAGAGAATGACTTAACATCTTTCTCCTCAGCGCTTATTGCTGACTTCTCTTCATTTGAATTTTGATATACAATCAGCTCATCGATTAGCATTGGTGTACTGCTAGAATTGATTTATATCATTTTAGCACATTTAATTTACTCTACAACAACGTTTTTCTCATGTGGCTAACTAAAGTAAAAAAAAAGTTTCTTTTTTTTCCGAAAATCATTACATTTTTCATTGATAATCATGAACAATGTTATTATTAATTAACTAGATCATTTTTTATTCTAATTACTATGACCCTTGACCAACAATCTAATAAGTGATGATTCATCATCAAAACAATATATTTGAGACATTTTTGATAACTTGAAAACATGTATGCACTTTCTCTAATCATAAACTCATATGATACTCGACCAATTTAGCCCATACGCTTTAATAATCAAGTGTAAATATGCATGAACTTATACGGAAAAAAAGCTTATGTAAAACAATTGATATTGTTTGTGTTTGTATGTTGCCTTTTAAACTACACAATTAAATTTATACATTCATTTATGCTTTTCTAGATGTATTGTAATTGTCCTTAGTTACAAAAAGTAACATGGCTGCAAAAATCTTATGATCGACCCTTTCATTTCTTCTATACTATGTAGACTTACCATGTTAACCACGTGCATCGCATGGGCTTTAATTTTAGTAATTGAAAAGGTGGAAAAAAGATTAAATTTCTTAAATCATTAAGTTTTTTTAGTATTTTTCGTAGTTCACATTTTGTCTCTCTATTTGTGAGAGTTGATTTCTCCTTCTCTCTGGATAGCCTCTTCCGTACGGGGTTCCTTATGGAGAGTTTCACTAAATTTAACTTCACATTTGTCAAATGTGGTATAAAATTTTCAATAGATGCTAATTCACTGGAGATAATCTATAATAAGTGAGTCATAAGAAAGAGCATTATACTAGATTTATAGGTCTCCTTCCTGAAGACTACATCAAGAAATAATAAATCAGCAAAAGATAAGCAATCACTGTGATAACAATTATTTTTCTTGGGCGAGAGATTTCTTATATTATTTTTATATGTTCGTTTGAATTTTATATGGTTGTAAGTGTCCTATAACTTTAATTTTTTTTTTCCAAAAACAAAAAAAAGATTGGCAACGTGTGGATAAGCCTAACCAATCAGGATTGGCTTTGATTTCAAATAGAGCATTGATTTCAAATGGAGACAATGATGAAGGGCAGGCTCACCACAGATTTCCATGCAGGGGTTCTTTCCCTCTCAAACAAATCTATATTTCCATCATTAGAATATAACCTATTCTTTTATCCAACCTGCTGAGCTATGCTATCTCAATCTCCTTAGATTATTTCCATCAGTGAGCCAAATTTTGGACTTATCAGTGGAGGCCTACCTCTACTACATCAATTTGTAATCTAATTTTTGGCTCACAATCCTCCTCTCCAGTAAAAGGCTCACTACTTTGGTTCATCAAATAAAATAATAGTCATGAACTCACTCTATAACATACAACTTCTTTTTTAAAATAAAAAAAGAAAAAATCAATTAAAATTAAAAAAAACAAAAAAAGTAACACAAGAACTCACGAGTTGGCTCTTTGGGACGAGCCTCCTCACGAGGGACGAGCCTCGGGGCAGTTGCTGCAAGTCATTCCTCGCCTCACCAACTTTCTCTCTCTTGCTTTTTGCCTCACATGCCAACCGTTGGCGAGGCTCTTATCTCATCTCCCCACTCTATTTTCTCCGTCCCTCATGGGCCACAAAATATTATCATTCATAGTTAGCACTTTTTTAATGAGCTTCCTCAGGAGGTCATTAGCTTATTGTATGCAAATCGGATAGAGGTTAAATCCCTCAGAGTAGTTGTGAAACAATAAAAGAATTTTTGGGGCTCAACCCTACTTCTGCACCCAAAAAAAAATAGTTAGCATTTTTTCTCCTTTTAAAATTCAAAATCAATTCTAAATGTCATCCCTAATAAGATGATTTACTCCAAATCATGAAATTGGGAATTTTTCTTTTCAATTGTGTAATACTTCTCTCTGGCAATAGAATTTATCATAGAAATTATAAAATCCTCAATTAAAGGGGATTTGAAATTGTAATAGAAAAATCAAAGTTTATTTTCAACTGAAACATGTTACACCTGCATATATGGTAGATGGGAAAGTTGATTACTGTACATTATAAAAAACATAAAAATATATATATACAAACGCACACTCATGCATACTCACTTGCAATATTATATCATGCTGTTATAATTAGGCATGTTTGTAGACATGGTAACTATACACTAATTGACTAACAAAACATAGACTTTGTTTTCATTTTGCAACGTTATAGAATTCAATTTCTCACAGGGACACTCTTTCTATCATCTCCAAAGAACCCAAAGAACCCTGAAAAAGAAGAATGCTTAAATTTTGATGCTTCTCTATTTGTTTCTTTATTTTCTGTATACCCCTTTAAAACAGCCTACATATGTCGAGCAGAGAGAGGAGGGGAGAGATTCCCCCAGCTGGCCTGCCTATCCCCATTTCTGCAGTTCCTAGTTCCTAGGGTTAATTCATTGAATTCACGCGTAAATTCGTTTCTCGTTCTCATTGGAGGAGAGAGAAAGCTTGACATGATATGATTTGATCCCTTTTACAGTCACCTTCACTCCATTCTAATAATCCAATCTTCCCTGCCCTTTTTTTTGCTTTCTTTCATGACACGTACTGTCCATGCATGCCCTTGTTTTCTGCATTTTTGTTTTTGGGTTTTGTTGAATGAACCTCTGTTTTACTTGTGAATCTAACCAATGAGGGCAAATAATTGGCCTTGTACACATCAAAAGCTTTTGAAAATTCGAGGGCATGAAAATGAAAAACACTACTGACAAATTTCTGCTCTTCTTTCATCCATATTTTCTGTGTCGTTTGGGGTGCCCTTTTGACCGTTCTGAGAACCTAGCTATAGCTAGGCTTCTATTTCAAACTTTAATTCTATCTTTTCCCTTTCTTTGGGGCCTTGGAGGTACAAACTCAATTTTGGAAAATAAATCTAGTCATAAGGTTCAATATGGCGTTTGATTAATTCGAATTGGTGATTTTCTTTCAATATCGTTTGGGTTAGATCAATTTTTGTTTAAATCAATTAACATTTGGTCAAATAAATTTACTATACGAAGAAAAACAACTTTGATTAAAAATTTCAATTACATTTAGTGTTATTTGGGTCAATTTGAATTAAGATATAAATCAGATTGTAAGTTCAAGATTAATTTTTGGATCAATTTTTATGTCTTCTCTAGGTATGTGTAACACATACTATAAAACGCACATTCCCATAACTTACCTAAATCAACAAACCAATGTTGGGGAAAAGGGCATTCATTATCTACTTAGATTATATATCTCTCCAGCAAGTTGGATGAACGAGTGTTTTCCATAAGATTCATCGCTTAGCTATATCATCATAAAAATTATAGATAAATTAGAGATTTCAGCCAATGGTGTAAAAAATGTTGTAAAAATTGAGTCATATCAATTCAATCTTCAAGCAACACCACCACCACCAATGTGGATCCCACTTTCACGAGGTATGAGAATATCCAAGATGCAAGTAATCTTTGCTCCTTCAAGCACTTGCACAAACAGAAAGACTAATTCCAAGAAATACACACACCAACCAAAAAAAAAATATTTAAAAAGGATTTTCTTGAGTTTGTGCAATTGGTCATTTAGCCTAAGGCCTCTTCTGCTTCAATTTTTTTGTGTATGAAATATGAAACCTGCAGTTGTTCATGAAAAAATTTGCTCATGATATAGACGAACGTACGGCAGCTATACGGTAGTGTTGACTGTTGAGTAAAACCAATGAACTGACCGCCCAAACTAGGAGTGGATGATACTGCCGTGCTGGTAATAAGATATCATGGTCCAAACTCCAACACGTCCCTTAGTCTAAAAGAAAATTCAAAACTTGAACACCATTACACAACATTTTCGAACTGTAACTAGACAGCTGAGATACTGTTCCTTCAAGAAGTATCCATAGTGCGTTAGATACATAGATTGCAGAAAGACAAAAATAAAACCTGACACATTTCATTGAGGATGCTGACAGGCACCGTATCGCCTTATTTTCATACACTCAGAATTCATACATTTTCAGGGCGCAAGCACACCTGAACAAACCGAAAAACCCACACAAATGCTTCATTACCAATGTTGGCATTCCCCATGTCGCCGTTTTTGAAGATAATAACTCAGAATTTTATACATGTCCAGGGCTCAAGCACACCTGAACATACTGTATATGAGCTGGCAGTTTCTTTTCATTACAAGGAAACATATTTACAGAGACGATAGAAATTGAGTAGCAATACATGGCAGTTTGCTTGGCAGAAAAGGATGCCAGCAAGCAAACCTGGTTTCTGCGCCAAACTAAAACGCAGTTTCATCAAACAGCCACCAAAATAGAACAATAACCATATAGGTAGGTGTCCCAATTTAAAGGACAGCAACCTTCTCCATACAGCAAACAAAACCAAACCTACCAAACAACTGGACAACAGATGTTCCACTCGGGTGAGGAGGCCGAGCAGTAGGCATACGTGTATTTTTGTTTCTTTTGGGGAAGATGGGGAAGTGGTTCAGATGTACATAGCCTTAGATTTAGACATGGCTGCCAACTACTCCACAATGGAGGCACAGCATCAATGAGTTTATCAACACTTACTTTCTACAAGCTGAAGGTATTGACCCATAATGACACTTTCAACAACCTGAAAAGTAAAAGTAAGGACTAATGTCGATAAGACTAACCAATTGCTCAGATTCTTATCTTCAAATGCGAATCCAGACTCCACTTAGCAGATGTTTCACTCATGGAAGGGCCTACCAGTGATAATTGTTCTGCTCTCACCGTTGTCCGACAAAACCCTAATTTTGGGTTGTCAATGGACAAGGTGCTGGAGAAAAGATGTCAACTGAAACCAACCTCTATGAATAAGGCAATGTCCAGAATGAAAACGTGCATGGTAAACGACCATCAAATGAGCAGAAACAAGATCCAATGTTTTCCTTGTTTTTGGAAGTAAATGCTACGTGAAAATCCTAACAAGATCCACGTGTTATTAATCCATTACCCATGTGTAAATATCATAGCAGGTAGAATCCAGAGTTGCTGCCATCTTGCTCCATTTATTCATCTTGATCAGCAGCGGACGATGTGTTATTAAAAGGAACTTCTGAGGTATTGCTGAACTCCACGGGAATTGAACCGTCAATTGTGAAGTTGCATGCTATAAAACTCATCATCATCTGAGACAACTGGTGGAGCATCGACCGATTGAATGACAATTGAACTGTCTTGGGACTCATCACCAGCAGTAATAGCCAGAATTGGAGTTTCAGAAGTTATCTACCCTTTGCTGTCTTGTGAGTCGCAACATTATGTGCCGGAAAAAATCAGGCTGCTTCACAAGTTGAAATCTGTGATCAGGTGTATGCTGCTGATTAAACTGGCCTGGTCGTTTTGGAGCGAGTGTTATAGCAATCTCCACAAAGGTCGAACCCCATCCGCTCCCTACAATCTTGGCATTTGTATCTATCTCCTACTATTGGATACATCTGCAGAGACAAAATACACCCCAATGTCAGTAATGCCTGTAGATGTATGTTTCCTCTTGAAGTGTCACAAGATTATATAATGCCGAGGACCAGGACCATCAGAACTGTAAACCACCACATGCTGACAAATAACTTCCTACAGCAACTCTATGCCCAAGCTGTGTTCAAAGGTAAATTAAGATTACAACACAACATCATCCGTAAGTGCTGGCACTGGCAAGGTTTGAAGAGGCCAACTGCGCATCATTTTCTCTCTGAAGATGTTCCCACAATACCCATGGAATTAGGCCTGGTTCCTGAAGGCTTCAATAAGATCTGTAAATTTGTTTTATATACATGATCCAAGTAATAAGCTCGTGTAGTCCTTCCATTGAACAAACTCCACATCATTTGCTCCGATTTTTTCAGTTCATAACTTTTGCTCCAAAGAACCTGCTTGTTGGTTCCATTTATTTGCTTTGACTTGAGGATATTGAATGGTTTAACAAAGCCTTTTGCTGAAGCAAAGCTCTATCATGAATGCTTTCATGCTTTGACACTTAATGAAATTTACCAGCAATTTTCTAAAAGACGTGTACTTGGCATATCAGAACAAAAAAAATTTCATGCAAATAATTTTGCATAGAAAGTTTACAGCTTAGAACAGGACGGAAAGAACCTGTTTCTTAGGCAGAAGCTCTGAAGCAGCTTAACAAATTCCATAAATTAAACCCTGTGGAGAATGTTCTCTTAGTCTTTCGCATTATCATATCTTACCAGTATTCTGCTCTCCAGAAGAATCACATCTTACCAGAAAGAAAGAAGACAACCTAGCAAATTAAGTTTCTCTTAATCCATCCAGTCTAGTTGCTTTTTCGTATATTCTAAAGAATTTGATATGAATGTCTGCTATAAAACTATATGATTAGGACGCCATAACCCCCCATAAGTAATCAACAATGTAGCACAAAGAACATCAAAGAAAGCAGAATTCAATTCAAAAATAGACAAGGTAATACTAAAACAGTGAGATGAACCTGAATGTGTGTTCCTTAACACGAAACGAAGCATAGGATATGGCATTTATTCAAGGAAGACAAATCTAGTGATATTTCATTTGACAAGTGGCCTTTTTTTTGGGGGGGGGGGGTATGCGAAGGCACTTACTCCACAATAATCACAACCAACTCCTATATGAACCTTAGAACCATGCTCATTCCACCATGGTCTGAACTCTTCACCAGACAGGAAGGCTTTAAAGATATCTTTTTTAGCAGACTTCATTGAACTAGAGCCTGAAAAGATGGCAATAACAGTGGTTAGGTCAACTTGGTATACTGCCCCTTAAACACACACGAGAGCAGACAATTTTTAAATGTCATAAAGACCACATCCATTGGGCTAAAACTTTTTCTCTTGGGGGGGGGGGGGGGGGGTTATTATAAGCATCCACATATCTTAGCTGTGAAGGAAGACTTCACTGAGATGGAATGCTGCTCATGGACACTAATGTGCCACCATGAATCATATCACAATCTCATGCCCGACGGTGTCCTTCACAGGATTTTGCTTCAAATGCGCATCATAATTCATCGGGAAGCATGACGCTGAGTTCTGACGGAGTAGTGATCATCAATACAGTTACATCTCATTTTCATTTTGTCTCAATGTTACTTCAAGATGATACTGGCCAGGGCATGCGGCCATTCAGTAACCCAGACCAGAGAATGGATCGCCCAACCTGGTTTGGGATCCAAAAATATGAAGGGCCCAAAGACCAAGCATGATAAGCCCTTCACGTACACCCAATTGCAAAGACTAGGACCAGACCAGTTTGACCAAACCCCTCTCAGCTGTGCCTTTTTCTTACTTTTTCTTATGATTCACATTTTTCATTCTGATATCTAAACTGCATTAATCAAATATTTCAGAGTGGTACATTTTAAAAGTTCCAATGAAGCTATCATTATTATTATTATTATTTTTTTTTTTGGTAAGTAATCAAAGATGTATATTAAAAGGACACCAAGGGGATGTCACCCATGTACAAAAGGGGCATTACAAAAAACATTATGCCCTTAAGCTCTCATCTACCATGCAATTGATGAAAGCCAAAACATTTAACTCTTTGCCAACACTAAGCCCCACACTCCAACTATACAACAACCTCAAAAAATAGAGTTTGAAATCTTGAAATGACAAGATTTTGTCCTCGAAAATATGGCGATTTCTCTCCTTCCAAGTAGCCCACCAAATAGCTAAAGGAATCATGTTCCAAACTCCAAGAACCCAGCTCTTCTTCATCCTTCTCCTCCAAGCCACCACCACATCTCTTACCTTAAAAGGTTGAACCCAACTAATCCCCATAAGCGAGAGAGATAAATCCCAAAGCGAAGAAACCCACCTGGCCACCGACAATGTACAAGAAGATGATCCACGGTTTCTTCCTCCTCCAAACACATGGAGCATCTACTTGGACCTCTAAAATTTCTTCTCTTAAGCATGTCATCCGTGGGAATCTTGCCTAAAGTAGCTGCCCAAACAAAGAGACACATTTTTGTTGGAGCTTTAGACTTTCAAATGAACTTGGCAGGAAAGTCACAACCGTCCAAGTCTTCAAATTGTGTGGAACAAAAGCTCTTGACACTAAAGGAACCTTTAACGTTAAGTGGCCACACAATCTCATCATTAACTTGGGACAGAACATTTTTGTCAGCAAGTATGGCTAACAAATTACAAATACTATCCTCTTCCCAATCATTAAGGCTCCTTACAAAAATCAAATCCCAATGGCTCACGTCACCATTCCAAGAAACAACTTCTTTAACCGTGGCATGCTTTAGACGAGCTATCCTAAAAAGATCGGGAAAAAGATTTTTTAAAGGGCGATCCCCACACCAAACATCGTGCCAAAATAATACCCTTGATCCATCCCCCTCCTCAAAATGCACTAAAGATTTAAGACGCTTGAGACCTGCTAAGATAGATTTTCAACACCCAACCCCGTGAGGATAAGGACTCTTTTTACTCCACCACCCCAACTCATCAATCTCATATTTTGCCTTGATCACATTTTTCCACATAGCACTATCCTCTTTGGCAAACCTCCACAGCCATTTGGTCTTCAACGTTTCATTCATATCACGAAGGGGTCTTATCCCAAGTTCTCTCAACTGTTTAGGACGACATACCTCATTCCAATTGACCCAGTGGAGGCCGTTACCATTATCGTTGGAATTCCAGAGAAAATCTCTCATGATTTTCTCTAACTGGGATAGTGAATAAAGACATGAAGTAGATGGGCAGACTACACAAAGTGCTTCTCAAAAGAGCCAATCTACCCCCTATAGACAAAAGCTTTGACTTCCAGCTTGCCAATCTTTTATGAAACCTCTCAATGACTGGATTCTAAATTGTTGTGCTCTTATAAGGAGCACCAAGAGGAAGACCAAGATATGAAGAAGGCAGATGATCAACTTCGCACCCAAAAAAACGGGCCAACACATGAACATTGGGCACATCGCCAACCGAAATGAGTGCACTTTTGAAGAGGTTGACCCGTAGTCCCGACATAGCTCCAAATAGGAGAAGGATGCACCTTAAGTAGCCCAAATTACTCTCTTCCGACTGGCAAAAAACAAGGGTATCATTGGCAAAGAGCAAATGGGATATCATCAAACCCTCGGAATGAGGATTCGTAATATGAAAGCCGTTCAAGAAACCTTCCTCACCTGCTTTAAAGATCAATTTACTGAGAGTCTTCATAACCAAAATGAATAATAAAGGTGACAAAGGGTCACCTTGTCTTAGACCTCTTGAGCTAGAGAAAAAACCAAATGCTTCACCATTAACTAAGATAGAGAAGCGCACAGTGGAAATACAAAAAGAGATCCATTTCCTCCACTTGTTTGGAAAGCGCATTTTCTCAAGAATAGCCAAGAGGAAACTCCAAGAAACATGATCATAAGCCTTCTCAATGTCAAGCTTACAAAGAAAACCAAAAATCCCAGAAGATAAGAATTAATGCACTCATTAGCAATCAAGGTAGCATCCAAAATTTGACGACCGGAAACAAAAGCATGTTGCAAGGGACCCACAACTTTTCCAACCACTCTCCTCAATCTTGAAGCGAGGACTTTGGCAAGAATCTTATATACACTTCCTACTAAACTGATGGGCCTAAAGGACTTAATGTCATCTGGGAATCAAGGTAATAAAAGTAGCATTTAAACTTTTCTCAAAAACACCCTTATCATGAAAGTCAGCAAAAAATCCCATAATCTCCACCTTGACAATAGACCAACAGTGCTGAAAGAAAGCTATATTGAACCCATCTGACCCTGCAGCTTTCTCGTTACCTAACTCAGAGATGGCATTCCACACTTCATCTTCAGTAAGAATTTTTACAAGATCGCTAGCATCGTCAGGGCTAATAGGGGCAAAAGCGATTCCATTAAGAAAGAACCTTGATGGTTGATCTTCATGATACAGATTCTCATAGAAGTTGACAATCACATTTTTGGCAGAGGCAGCATCAACAAAAAGCTCGTCATCCACTTGAATTTTGTGAATAGCATTAAACTTTCTCCTCCTATGCGCCACCTAATGGAAGAATCTAGTATTACGATCACCATCCTCAATCCACTGTTGCTTTGCCCTTTAGTGCCAAAAGATATTAATGGATTTTCGCACCATAGAGAGTTCCTTTTTAACTCCCAATCTCTCAAATCTATCTGCCAAGAGAGAGACTGTTGTTGCTCCTTCTCATCTAAGAGCTTCACTTTATCCACCATACTAGCCATCTTAAACTCTAAACGGCCAAACACTTCCCTATTCCATTGTTTAAGCTTGGTCTTCAAAAAGTTGAGTTTCTTTGCCAAAATAAAACTCAAATGGCCAATAACATTCAGTTCATCCCAAACAGATTTGACAAGATCGTCAAATCCATCCGCCTCAAGTCACATATTCTCGAATTTGAAAGGACGTCTACCTCTAGAGACTTCCCCAACCCTCAGAAGAATGGGAAAATGGTCCGAAGTAATCTTCAGAAGGGTAACTTGATGAACCCCCTGGAAATGATCTTCCCACTCAACCGAGAAGAGAAATCGATCGATGCGAGATAACACAGGAACATCCTCATGGCTGGACCAAGTAAAGCGAGCACCTTCTAAAGGAGGGTCAACCAGATTGCAAGAATCAATAAAACTAGAGAACTCTCTCATTGCCCAAGCCGACCGACCGCCTGTGGATCTTTCTGAAGGACACCTAATGACATTAAAATCCCCACCCAGGCACCACAGAATGTCCCAAGAAGACGTAGAGAACGACAACTCCTCAAATAAAGCTCGTCGCATATAGTCGTCATTAGGCCCATAAACCCCAATCAGACCCCACTCAAAATTGTCCTCCAGAGACTTAAACCTACAGCACACAGAAAATGACCTAATGCGAAAATCATCGAGCTCCAAGACTTGAGGATCCCAAATGACAATAATGCCTCTTGAGCGACCCACTGAAGGTAAGTAAACCCACTCAATCGGTTGACAGCCCCACAAAATAATCGCTAACGACTGACTAACCACCTCCAACTAGGATTCTTGGAGAATAGCAACATTGGAAGCAAAAGTACGCAATACCTACTTAACATCCCCCTGCTTATTTGGGCAATTAAGCCCTCTAACATTCCAAGCAAGCAAATTAATAGCTGGCCCCATCCGAAAACAGCCTAAACCTATCAACTTCATCCCCCATCATCTCTTCAACCGATTGTTCCCTTCTCACTCTATTTGCTTCCAACCAAGCAAGGAAAGAAAGCAACTTCGTTTCTCTATCTTCAATGGCTAGACTCATCTTCTTACAAAAAAAGACCATTCTTTCCAAGACCCACGCTGGCCCTTCACTAACATTCCCTGAATCACTACACTACAACAAAACAAGCATTTAGAAACCGAAAGTTGAAACGGAA
>JACYFF010031954.1:88294090-88315901 GCA_017589665.1 Selenicereus undatus | reverse complement strand
ATTATATGAAAGTTAAAAGTCTAAACAAAATACTCATCCATTAAAAAAAGGCATATTGTAGAGAAATTATTCAGAGTTGTTCATGAAATTTTTAATGAATTTAAACATAGTTTCTAACTTCAAAATTTTTTTACAAATTAATTTGATCGTCCCAATATCGAACCACGTATCCAAGATTGTACCCTCTCGTACCCGATTCCTTGTAGGCAGCGTCCCACGTTCCCGTTCCCGTACCACGTACCAAAGCGAATGGCGATCCGGGTAACTATGGTTGGGGCAGAGACACGTCGAGGTGGCTTTTGGGTGGCCCACCGATGACCGGCGAAGGTGGTACGACGGCGACAAAGACGAGGCCCAACTGTGGTGGTCGGCGAGAGAGAGGAACGGGACGGGGGGTGAGGCTCTGGTGGAATTCAAAATCGCTAGACTCCCATGCGAAACTGTGTTTTTTATTATGTATCATTATTATTATTATTATTATTATTATTATT
Source organism: Selenicereus undatus (assembly GCA_017589665.1). Lineage (NCBI taxonomy): Eukaryota > Viridiplantae > Streptophyta > Magnoliopsida > Caryophyllales > Cactaceae > Selenicereus > Selenicereus undatus. The sequence continues at coordinate 88,315,410 of JACYFF010031954.1, read as the reverse complement.
ATTATTATTATTATTATTATTATTGGATTGGAGACACTTTCTCTCTCTAACTCTCCATTTCAGACAAGGAGACATTTTTTCCCTTTTTTATTATATTATATTTGCAGTAATCTTTGACTCGCCGAAAAGTTGGGGGCCGGCGGCTGGTTGTTCCCCGGCGATGGTTGTTGGCCGTTTGATAATCTCAAACGACGCCACCTGGTAGCATCAAAGTGCTAGTTAGTTTCAACTTCCTGAAGAATTTTGTTCCTCCACAATCACCGAAAATCCAAAATCTTGATGAAAGTTCTTAATTTTCTGAGCTTCCTCCGTCGCCGGAGACGCGAATGAAGCCCGCCGCCTTTCTTTCTCTGCTCTCACTCAACTCTCAAAGAAGGCAGTTTTGCTGCAGTCGTCTCTCACTCCATCTGATATCAATCACCATGCACTGTTCAGGACTTACCGGTTGTGGCAATTTTCAGCGTCTCCCTGTTCGGGTCATCCCTCTGTTCCTTCCCCAACCTTCTCCACAACAAAACAGAGACCTCAATAGATTATACAATTGTCAAATATGCTGCGACAGTGGGCAGCAACCAACAAACCCAGACCATCGTAGGATCTCCGAGTCTCTCTCCTCTATTTCTCATCAACGGTATCAGCAGTGGTGACAGCTTCGACAGTCACGATGGTCACGACTGAGGTAGGGGTGGAGAACAGCTAGCCTGGTAGCAAGTGACCGTTGGGTGGTCTGATTGAGAGCTTGGGTGTGACTCTGAGGTAAGGTAGCCAAGGAGTTTCCACTTTGGTGCAAAGTCCCGTTTACAGGTTTGGGTTTCTGTCATCTTTCAATCTCCTCTTGCTTCTCCTTTCATTTATTTCCCTTGGCAACCTTTATTATTATTCTTGGCAATCTGAGTGGTAGGCTTTATTATTATTATTATTATTATTATTATTATTATTATTATTATTATTATTATTATTATTATTATTATTATTATTATTATTATTATTATTGTGATTGCTACTGTTAATATTATCATTTTCTCCCTTAATAGTTGCATTGGTTCTAGTGTCTATTTATTTATCTAGCTATTTTATTTATTCTATTATTTATTTATTTAGTTAGTTAAGCCTTAACTAATAGTAGTATTGTTAGTGTTACCCTAGTATTACTATTACTATTGTGGTTGTTGTTGTTTGTATTTTAGGTAATTTATTTAGTTAGTTAAGCCTTAGTATTGATTTCCTTTTGCGTAATATATTGTTTACTCCCTTTGTTTTGTTACCATTGTTATTAAGAAGGGCTAGTGGCTCATTGTATTTGCTCATTCATCCTTTTGACTAGTTGTATTCTGGCCAAGTAGATTACTAATCTTGTTAACTAATTTTGTATTTCTAGGTAGCGTCTCTTTGCCTTTTGGTTTCAGTACTTTGTTCCTTTCCTATTAGTTGGGCCCACCCAATTATTTTTTTGGTGTGCTTTGATTGTTTAAATCCCTCGTTATTGTTGAGTGCAAACTCAGTTTATTATTAGCAGTAGTATCTATTATTAGTGTCGTTGGGGTTGGTATTGGTTGCTTAAGCTAGTGGCGAGCAATGTAGTCGCATCAACCTATCCTTCGGGGGAAAATAGGGGTAAGACGTGTGTAGGGTTTCGAAAGGCGCGCCTATCGTCTTGGAATATTGAGTCACTTACCGGTAAGTCTATAGAATTAGTTAAGTCTTTGCATAGGCGTAGGATCAGCATAGCATGTGTGCAAGAGACTAAGTGGGTGGGGGCTAAAGGTAGAGAAGTTGATGGGTATAAGTTGTGGTACTCGAGTTCAAGTAAGGCGAGAAATGGTGTTGGTATTTTGGTTGATAAAGAGTTGGTCGACTTTGTTGTTGAAGTGAGGCATACAAGTGATTGGATTATGGCCATTAAGGTGGTGGTGGGTTCCGAAATCCTTAATGTGGTTAGTGTTTATGCACCTCAAATAGGTTTGCCGGACGATATTAAGAAGCAATTTTGGGAAGATTTGGATAGGGTCATTCAGGACGTATCGTAAAGCGAGAAACTTTTCGTAGGAGAAGACTTTAATGGACATATTGGGGCCGAAGCAAACGAGTATGATACGGCTCACAAAGGTTTCGGTTTTGGAGAGAAACAATGGAGGGGTTTCCGTCCTGAACTTTGCGATCGCTTATGATTTGTTGGTAGCAAACTCCTTTAAGAAGAAGGATGGCAACTTGGTGACCTTTAGGAGTAGTCCCTTAAAGACTCAAATTGATTACTTTCTTATTAGGGCAAATAGTAGAAGATTATGTAAGGATTGTAAGGTGATACCAAGTGAGTATTTAGGAACTCAACATAAATTACTAGTGTTAGATGTGGAGCTCAAAGGTTCAAAATGGAAGAGGAGGAGTGCTAGAGAGCCTAGAATTAAGTGGTGGAATCTTACTAGGGAGAACGCTATGAAGTTAGCAGAGAGGATTTCTGATGAAGAAGTTTGGAAGAAGGCAGAGGATGCAGCTACAATATGGGAGGCAATGGCAAAATGTATTCGAAGGTCGGCTAAGAAAATCCTTGGTACATCTAGAAGAGGGGGTAACAAAATAAAGGGAATCCGATGATGGAACGAGGAGGTAAAGGAGAAAGTCAAGGAGAAAAAAGAAGCATACGCTGCTTTCGCAAACTGCGGAATGGATGAAGAGAAAGAACTTAGTAGAGTTAGATATAAGGCAGCAAAAAAGGTAGCCAAGAAAGTTGTTGCTGTAGCAAAGAGCATGGCTTATGATAAGTTATATCAAAGACTGAAGATCAAGGAAGGTGAGAAAGAAGTCTTTAAACTAGCGACGGCTAGGGAAAGAAGAAGAAGGGATTTAGGTGTTGTGAGGTGCATCAAAGATAAAAATGGTAGGGTGCTATGTCAGGATGCAGAAATCAAGCAGAGATGGCAGATTTACTTTTCTAAACTCCGAAATGGTGAAATGATGGAAGATTTTCAAAGTAGGAGTAGAGAGAGTAGTGCGAGTCAACTTGATCCTCGTATTTGTGAACCTATCAGTAAGGATGAGATTAAAGAGTCCCTAAGAAAGATGACAAATGGAAAAGTCGAGGGACCAGATCAGATTCCAGTGGAAGTTTGAAAGTGTTTGAGTGAAGAGAGATTGAAGTGGCCAGCAGAGCGTTTCAATGTTATTTTGACGACTGCTAAAATGCCAAGAGAATGGAGATTTAATACAGTCATCCCATTGTACAAGAACAAAGGTGATATTCAGGATTGTAATAATTATAGGGGTATAAAGTTGTGGCGTCACACCATGAAGTTGTGGAAGAGGGTAATTGTGAAAAGGTTGCAGAAGGATATTTTGATAACAGAGAACCAATTTGATTTTATGCCTGGCAAGTCGACCACAGAGGCAATTTACCTTCTTAGAAGGCTCATGGGATTGTACAGAGATAGAAAGGTAGATCTTCATATGGTGTTCATTGACCTAAAAAAGGCATATGATAGAATCCGCGTAAGGTGTTATGGGGATGCTTGGAAAAGAAAGGAGTATCTCCAATGTATACTCGACTTATTAAGGATATGTATGAGGGAGGTAGGACGAGTGTTAAGAAGCCAAGAGGGGTTACCAACGACTTTTACGTTGGTATGTGCCTGCATCAGGGTTCCGCTTTAAGCCCTTTTCTTTCCACTCTAGTCATGGATGAACTTACAAGATGGATTCAAGATGAGTTACCCTGGTGTATGTTATTCGCGAATGACATTGTTCTTGTTGATGAGACTAGGAAGGGAGTTAATGGTAAACTGGAGCGATGGAGACATACACTAGAGTCTAGAGGCTTTAAAATTAGTAGATCGAAGACTGAATACCTTCGTTGCTGTTTCAGTGGAAAGGAAGATGCGAGGGGAGTAGTCACCATTGAGGGGAGGCAGATACCAAAGATCGAGAAATTTAAATATCTAGGCTCGATCATTCATCATGAAGGAGATATTGACGAAGATATTAGTCATAGCATAAAAGTAAGCTGGCAAAAATGGAAATATACTTCAGGTGTGCTGTGCAATAAAATAATGCTTTTAGGACTAAAAGGCAAAGTTTATCGTATGGTAGTTAGACCTGCTGTGTTATATGGATTGGAATGTTGGCCTTTAAAGAAGACTCGGGTCCAAAGGTTAATAGTAACAAAGATGAGGATGATTAAATGGATGTGTGGTTATACGAGAATGGATAGATTAGTAATTGGGTGATCAAAGACTTAGTTAAAGTGGCCCCCATCGAATATAAGCTGAGAGAAATAAGACTCGGGTGGTTTGGCCATGTGAAAAGGAGTGAGGGCGCTCCAGTGAGGAGATGTGAGAGTATTAGCATCCCGAGGGGTAAAAGAGGAAAGGGACGTCCAAAGAAGAGTTTGAACGAGGTGATTAGAGAGAACTTGAAAGTTGTAAGGTTAACGAAGGACATGGCTCAAGATAGGAGACTATGACGGGATAAGATTAAGATCTTAGATCGCATAGAGTTAGCCTCATAGTTGGTCACTCGATTGCAATAGAGTGGTTTTGGTTGTGGTTTTTTTGTATGTTATGTTTGCTTGCAGGTAGTTTATACGTTTGGGAGCAGACATTGTTTGCCTACCTCTATTTGTTAAGGTACAGTATCTCCCTCTGTTTGCCCTGTTGCACTTATGGTCACATAGTTACTGCCACCTGATTTTTTCGCTTTTTTCGTATTTCTTAATTCATTCCCTGCTACTTATTCTTAGTTTTTCCCCATAAAATGTTTTCACAAAATTCTTGTTCCATACTATGCTTTCACAAAATCTGATTTTTGCGGGTCTCTTGGAATCAGCCTCTCTATAGGCAGGATTGCCGGTCGAGGTAAAGTTGCTTACATCTAGATCTCCCCAAACTCTACGAAAGCGGGACCCACACTGGGAGTTGTTGTATTATTAATTTTTTTGCCTCACTCTTTGTTCATCCCTTCCTACTTATCTTTAGTTTTTTCTATAAAATGTTTTCACAAATCCTTGCTTTATAAAATGTTTTTTAAAAAAAAATTTGTGAGTCTCTTGGAATCAGCCTCTCTACGGTCAGGAATGCCCGTAGAAATAATGATGCCTACATCTGGATCTCCCCAGAACCCGCAAAAGTATGACCCACACTAGGAGGTGTTGTTACTATTATTGTTTTCCTCCCTTTTAGAGGGTCTGCGGTTGACAATAAAGCACATATATTATGAATTCCTGTTTTCAATTCAGTTCTGAGTTTCTTTCTGAGTATGGATAGGGCTGGACCAACAATTGAAATCCATAAATTCTTGGACCAATGAAAGGGCCAAATCAAAGTTGGTTCAGTCTAGTACTCTAGTCTACCATGAGGACCCATAATCAATGAGAAGACCGAAGACAGTTGCCTTGGCAGCAACCATAGAGCCTCAAGGCCAGGATGTGAAGGGCCTGCTCCAAGGATCATGAGATCAGTATCATAGTTACACGGGACGCCATTCGTTCCAGTACATGGTACGGGAACGGAGACATAGAACGCTATCTCTAGAAAATCGGGTACGTGAGATACATTTTTAGGTACGCGGTACGATTATACATTTCGTGTGTGTGTGTGTGTGTGTGTGTGTGTGTGTATGTATATATGTGCGTGTATACACACACACACACACATACACACACACACACACACCGAGATAGAGGAGTATTTCCCCACCAAAATTTTAGTTTCTTTTTAAAATTTGATGGTAGTAGATATTAGCATACTAATTAAGTAATTAAGATATCCTTTCAATTGAAAAGTCATACCTCACTCAGATGAGTAAATGTCCAAACATTGGAATCTGTGTAAATAGGCTGGCATAATGCCATGGATACAGAGCATATAGGCAGCAGTAAATGAAGAGTCAAGCCCTTGTTACTGTGCTTATCTGAAATAGGATAGATACAAACACAGGGTATTGAAGAAACCTCAATTACTCTCCCTTTCTGCCCACTGTCATCATTAAATAAAAAAAAACAACTATATCAAAGTCGGTCCCTCTTCCAGTCTCCTTCCATTCTATTCTCTCTCCTCATGCCAAGTTCATTGCCATTGCTACAGGAGAAAGAGCTCCATTTGGGACGCCGGCATCAATGTACTGGGTCGCGATCGACCCCAATCCGGCTCGTCTTTGACCCGCATTCTCGGACGCACGAACCGGTTCGTGGTTCCAAGGGACGACCCGTGAAGCGGGTAACTATGATCAGTATTAGCATTCTGACTCAATGAATTCAATCTCAGCTACCATCTCTGAGTGCAATTAGCTAAACGTCCTTAGAGGCCCTCTAAATCCACTAAGCTACCAGTGGAAACCATGACCTATATCTTCAGTGGCTCAGGCTTCTAGGCTACCCAAACGTTCACCTGTGTCGGTTTGGATGCTTCCTTGAGCATGATGTATAGGCTTTATATCCTAGCACACTAGATTGCCTGAATTTGGTTACTTTTCTTTTTGTCCCCATTGTGGGACAAATTGGTTTCACCATGGAATGACAGACACATACGTAAAACATCGATCTGCCATACATAACTACAAAACCAAAAAAAAAAAAGAGCAAAGACAATGCAAGGCTGATGTTTCGCATCTTTAATTAGTATATTTTGGGGGTCCTTTGTCTTCTATTGATCTGGCAAGTAAATAATATTTTTGTTAATAATATGTGTTATATTTTTTATGAGTTAAACATTGAGTATGTAGGATCCTCTGGATTTTGGCATTACTGAAGTTCAAGCATGGTTGCATTCATGTTCTAAGTGACTGAGCACACTTGATGTATCAAATTCATTTCACATGATATGAAGTAAGTAGTAACTTCCAATATCCGCGTCCAAATTCTGGACAGTGTCCCCATTACCTAGACTTAGAACTTAAAAGAGTCGACCACTTAGATCTACACAAGGGTTGAACTTGTACCTGAGAAAAATGTAACAGTTACATTCCCCAAATTGAGCTACAAACTCTAGCAGTCCGGCCCAAGCAGGTGTTCAGGTTGTATGCCATTATCATTTTTTGCTTTGGCTCAAGGACTAGTCTAACAGAGCATGTGATGTAGAACGCTCTAAGAACAATTTTTACAAATGGGAATAATTGATATAGGACGCTCTAAGAGCAATTTACACATCGAGAAAATTCACAAAAGAACTTTCACTTAAATTCAATATTAATTCTTATTCATAATCTGCCTTCTTCAGTTACATAAAGGGGTTTATATATCCAAGAGGCTAACTAGTATTGGAAAACCTAAATAATACGATATAAACTAGAAAATGATAAAAATATATAACCCAATATTATCCTAATAGACTAGGAAACTAAATCTTAATAAATATCACTGAATATCCTTATTTTGGCTACCCTAAAAGATGCTTAAAAATAACCTATAAAAATAAAAAAAAATACGAAAGATCTTCAATATCAAAATATTCTAGTTTCCTAAATCTTTTGACCCATTCTTTACTCTTATCCTGCATCATTCCCCCTTGGTTAGAAAAAACTCGTCCTTGAGTTTTGTATAGGGATAGAAAGAAGAAAATTTTGTTTGAATTTTCTTTTTTATAGTGTGGCAGAAATGAGATAAAAGTAAAGAGAAGAAAGAAGGAAAAATGGCAGTGGCTACATCGATGAAGCTCTGATACCAAATTTGATGTAGGGCGCTCTAAGAGTAATTCCTACAAAAGGGAATAATTGATGTAGGCCGCTCTAAGAGCAATTCCCATACCGAGAAAATTCACACAAGAATGTTCACTTAGATTCCATATCAATTCTTATTCATAATCTGTCTTCTCCAATTACATAAAGGAGTTTATATAATCAAGAGTCAAACTAGTATTAGGAAACCGAAGTGATATGATATAAACTAGAAATGATAAAAATATATAACCTAATATTATCCTAATAGATTAGAAAACTAAATCTTGATAAAATATCACTAAATATCCTTATTTTGGCTATCTTAAAATATGCTTGAAAATAAGTTAAGAAAATAAGAACAAAACATAAAAAAATCTCCAATATCAAAATATTTTAATTTTCTATATCTTTTCACCCATTCTTTTCTCTCGTACTGCATCATTCTCTCCCGGTTGGAAAAAACTCGACCTCGAGTTTTGAAATGAGCACAAGTCGCGAATGAGAGAGAGAACCGATTCAACTTTGTTAAAGATGTTATAAATTGCATGCTTCAAAATCTTCTCGAGGAACAATAACGAAGGGAATAGTAGATGAACTTCAGTTTTCTGAAAGAACTTTTTAGGTATTAAAAGTCCAACATCATATTCAACAATTCTTGGGATGATACAAATATCTTTTGGCAACTCTTCTTTGTTATTTGGATGGTTGGGAAGGTTGCCTTCATCAATATTATTGGAGTGCTCAGTCAATATTGGATCGGAGTGCTCATTCACTTTGGCTAGATTCTATGTAATATCTTCAACTGAAGAAGCTATGCCATCTGTTGCTTGGTTGATCTAATCAAAAGAGTTGCCCTTAACATCAATTGCATGTTCAGATCTATTCCTGGGACATGCTCTCTTGTAGGCTCATCGAGGAAAGTTTCCTTTTTGATTTCCTCAATGACTGCTCCCCTTTCATGTGTTTCTAGGCATGTTAGATTTCTCTCTTCCAAATAAGAAATTGATTGTTTCCTGGAGAACTTTTGGGAAGAAACCTGATAGTCTTCTAGAGAGTGCTGCCAAGGTATTATTGGAGTTCTAGATCGTTCACAATCCAATTTGTAGCTAGGAATATACGGCCTATGACCACAAATGAATTCACTAGCAAAATAAAGATCCAACTCATAGCAATCTTCATAAATTTGACGCCCTTGAAGCTTGCAAAAGGCGTTCATAGCATCTCTTGGAGAATAAAAATTCAATCGAGCATGAAATTCACCAATTGTCCGGAACCTAGTGACGTTTTCCACATCCCCATAAGGAGAGAAAACATGATAAAGAGCAATTGTTGTCACAGGCCATGGCTTGTTATGTATGACCACGAGAAAGGCGCGATGGTAGTTGGTGTGACCAAACCATTTTCCTTGTAGTTAATATTCACCCAGACAAGACAAAAACTTCATGCCTAGATCGAACGGGTAGCAAACTGATCTAGACCATTGGAAGTCTAGAATATCAAATCAGAGCAGCAGATTCTAATACGAAAAATTTTGTCTGAATTTTCTCTTGCATAGTGTGGCAGAAATGACATAAAAGTAAAGAGAAGAAAGAAGGAAAAATGGCAGTGGCTAGATCGACGAAGCTGATACCAAATTGACGTAGAACGCTCTAAGAGCAATTTCTACAAAATCGAATAATTGACGTAGAATGCTCTAAGAGCAATTCCCAGATCGAGAAAATTCACAGAAGAATTTTCACTTAAATTCAATATTAATTCTTATTCGTAATTTGCCTTCTTCAATTACATAAAGGGGTTTATATATCCAAGAGGCTAACTAGTATTAGAAAACCTAAATAATAAGATATAAACTAGAAAAAGATAACAATATATAACCTAATATTATCCTAATAGACTACAGAACTAAATCTTAATAAATATCACTAAATATCCTTATTTTGGCTATCCTAAAATATGCTTAAAAATAACCTATGAAAAAAATAAAAAAAATACAAAAGATCTTCAATATCAATATATTCTAGTTTCCTAAATCTTTTGACCCATTCTTTACTCTTATCCTACGTCAGCATGCAAATTTCCCAAACTAAGCCTCCCAGTGACACAGCTGACCGAGACAACCATAAATCTGACTTAAAAACCTCTGCAGGCTTCGTGGCTGATACATGAGCTGCAACTCTAAACCAGGAAGAATGGGTGTGGTTACACAATTTTAACTTCTAACCACTCAATATAGCCCTAGTGTACGGAGTTTGAATTCATACGAGGATATCCTTTCAGTGAACTCTACACTAGTCTATAAACGGTAGTTTCCCTTCACCTTATTGGGAAAATGGCACACATTGGCCGTTGTATGCTTGTCAATGACAAAAGCTAACCACGACTTGCTAGAGTTGGGGTGGCTTACAGCTTGTATTGTGCTATTTCAATCCATAGAGCTCCTAAAAAACAGGCTAACAACATCATACTTTCCCTTTAAACGATCAAAATCTTGATGAGCGATTCCTGAGCGGACCTTTTTGTGAACTATCCAACAAAGACATGACTCATGGACTTGGTCCGATTTCCCATTCATCATTGACCTTTGACTAACCTGAATGCACAACTCACACCACATCACCATGCTTATAAGTAAAATGTGCAAGGTAAGATACTTTCACACTTGCATAAGACTTTGTTAGTATGGCAATTGACACGTACAGCAACTTATGACTCCTTGGAACTAAGTCAACAATCACTAATTTTCACATATAAGACCTGTTATACTTCAAATGTAAATGAATAAACAGCTAGAGAAGTTCAAATACAGACTACTATCCTGTACCCGTCCATAAGCACAGAAAGGAAACTGGAAAACAGAACTCAAGACAAAAAAGATTGTTAGCTATTTCAAGTTCGTTCTTCATTTCTACCTTGTTTCTAGGAATGTATACAGTACTATGACAGCAGCACAAAAGCCTTTCTAAGCAACAACAGAAGAAGAGATGATCAGTTGACAAGCAAAACATACAGGCTGATGGATTGTTAGGTCGAAATTGCAATTGCTTGTGTTCAACATTTTTTCTTTGCACTGCATATTCTTCTGGGAATTTTTCTTCCAAGATATTGCTGAACTCCAAGCAAACGTTTGGGACTTGACCTGGATGTGGGCTCTCACAAGCTGAACAGATGATTACTTCGTCTTCTGGAACCACAATGCAAGATTCACAATACACTGGGCACATAAAAGCAAGGAAAAGAATTTACCAATCAGACAAACATTGAAAAGGTAATTTTTGCCAGCAGAGAACCCCCCAGCCCCCTCCCCCCAAAAAAGAAAAAAAGAGAAACGCAGTCACACACGCACGCATGAACGCATGCACGCACACGCACAAGTGCTCGCACATGGAGAGAGAGAGAGGGGCTCAAATGGTACCATGGCCACAATTAAGAACTGCTGGATGGAACAGAAGTTGCTTGCAAGCAGGACAGAGTACGTCAGTTCTTGAAACCATATCAGAGGTTCTGTCATAATCTGAAGCTGACATGCTATTTTCCTTGATAGCTGCTTAGACTTTGCCATCGGCTTTTGCATCATTTGAAGCTTTTGATTCATCACCTTCATCAGGCTCTTTGTTATCAAGCTGCGGTGAGAAGCAGCCCCTCTTCTTTTCCACCTCTTGGAAGGGGGGAAATAGACGACCAATCAGAGTTCAGGAGAACAAAATTCATATATAACAGTCTTTTTAAACGCTTAATTCCACAACAAAACCACAAAACAATCCTGGATCCTCAAATTTAAGGAATTCTAATCGAAACATTCAAAAGTTTTCATCTTAGAGGCCAAAAGAGTTTACAGTACTGCATGGACCATACAGAAATCAGAGCTTAAAGCAGAATTTTGGCTATCAAATATATACATGAGCATACTTATTGAAGAGCTCCCCTATATTCATCTTTTAGCTTCCCCTGTCTGAGAAGCGGTGCTTGCCTCACAACACATGACCTGATAAATGTCGCACAGCAGGGTATGGCGAAATCTAGAATATGCAACCATACACACAACAAGCAGAAGGGCTATTTCCAAAAGACCCACAAAATGAATTATATTTTTTAGAGACATCAAAAGCATTTCAACAGCAGTGACAGATGCCCGCAAAGAATATACAAAGTACATGTTAGGCATAGAGGATGAAATAACGTTAAGTAGCATTAAAAGTCAAGTGAGCAATGTTGTTCTTAGGTAAAGCAAAGAAAAAAGGGGTAAATATTCTTACAAGCAAAGCAAGTACGTGTGACACATCCGGGAGGTGAATGTGTAATTTTAGAGTTGACGAGGAAGCAGTTAGAACATGCCAGGTCTGCTATTCTTGTCCTAAATTGCCATATACCCTGTCTAGGATCATATGTGCAGTGAACAGTGGAGCGTGGAAGACTGAGTTACCAACAAGACAGAAATTAGATAGGGTTCATATCCATTCCAGGAGGTTAGGTTCCAAACTGGTCAACCACTCAACCCCCAAATCATGCGGACTGCTTCAGAGAACTGTTGGCTGGTGCTTTGTATATACTCTCTGAATGTGCAGAAAAATTCAGCGATTGCTATCTGTCTAAATGCTGGACAATCCAAAGACTGGTAGGATGTGATCACTTAACAAGAAGCTTTCGCGGTCACATATTTGAGCAGCTATTGTGAAACACTGAGGTTGGTAAAACCAAAAGAGACTCAGTGAAGAGACTCAGTGATAGCCTCTTATGATCTCTTTCCATCAACCCTGAGTGCGCGATCTAGAAATGGAAATCTTCCCAAACAAAAATATATATATTGGGGAAAAAAGGAAGAAGAGGCACAAGGGCGATACATAAAGTGAAAGTACACAGGCACTTACATGTGTTCTCTAGTTGGTAATAATTGGTTAATGTAGCATAAGTCACTACTTTTCCCCTTTTCTCCCCCCTTTTGGCGGGGGATGGGGTGCAGGTTCAGTTTTGATGCAGAATTAATAAAGACAAGAGACACATACACTGAACCATGAGAAATGAGGTGGACCTCACTACTTCCAATAGCAAAAGGCAAGTCATCTATTAAATTATTCACGGGGCTAGCTTACCAAGAATCTGTTTTGCCCTTCTCTTATATGCAAGCGGATACATCTTTAAAAGCACGAAGTGTAACATTTCGCAGATACTTGGGAAGTGATCGTATGCATTCCTACAAATTGGGCAATGAGATTCACGTAGAATGCTCATGGATCTATGAATGCACCAAAAACAAGAAACATGACCGCACTCTGCAAAAAAATAAATAAATGATAGCATTAGCATAGGATACAAAATTTCACAATCATATCTTCGGACGACAAAATGTCACACCTAGCACAACAGGCTTGTACAGGATATCCCTGCAAAACAAAGGAACTTACATAAGCCATAATGACATATTAAAAGGATACACCTCCCCAGGACAAACAATGGCCACAGGGCCAACCGAACTAACAGCTACATGATGATTTTTCTTTTTTTGTGGGCAAGGTTATATCTCATCACCATAGAAGTAGGAATTGGAGTACAAAGATCCAGTAACCTAAACAAGATGATAGGGCAGCACAGCAGCACACAACCAGGCAAAAATGCAAAATTCTTTCATAATTAGCCAAATTGATCCAGTCTCAAATTTAACGCAGAAACTGAAGTTAATGACAGACAGTGGATTGAACAGCTCAGGCAGCACACTCTTCATGGCTTAGATAACTAAAGAAGTACTTCTTCAAGATCCATAAACTCGTATGAAAAGCATCTGATCTTGTCCTAGCAAACATAAATTAGCACTTGCGAATGAGATAAACTGACAAAATTTGCATGGAAGATAAAAACACACAAATACACCAGTAGTTCACATGAACTGTAAATAAGCCAGAATCTGTGTCTAAAAAGGCTCCATATCCAAATAGTTTTCAATCACAGATTTTATTCATGACCCAAAACTCACAGGCTGGAGTGCTTGTGGCTGGGTTGCAGCTTTAGGTGAAAGTTTATGAACCAAAACCAAATAGATCAGTTCCACTCCATAAGCTTATGTGCAATTGTTGAGAAGAAACTGGGAACACTGCTTTCTCATTGAGGAGGAGCAGGACATCTGAGCCATAGGAATTGACAGATGATAGAAAAGTGGACTTACTGAATTAATAAGTCGGGACTTAGCTCACAACTCAGGGGCAGATTGATTATCTTCGGGTGTACACAGCAGCAGTGAAGATAAAGGAATTACCATATCTTTCCTAAAATCCTCTAAACTTTTTAATTGGCCACCCCAAAACTGACCGGTACTTAGCATAACTCACCAAAGTTACAGCACAACTCACCAAAGTTAATAACGGACACACTTATTGAAAGCCACTATCATAACTCACAACCCTCCTTCAGTGTTTAGATAGCCCTTTTTGGCAAGTATGTTGGTTTTATAGATAAAATGTAGCGGCAGAATCTTACAGAAGAATGCTTCAGAAACCTACATATGGTAATGGCTTCTCACCCTTATCTGCAAACTCGGGTAGATGTAAAATGCAGCTATTTTGGGGCACTCTTCAAAAGATATACTGCATGATTTATAAGTATTTTGGAACTATTGGTCCTCAAAAGTTGCAATCATTAATTTTTTATTTCATATTAATAATAATAATATCTCTTTTCTAATTTATTGCCATTGGACAATGATACACCAGTCACCAGTATACCCTTTCAAAAAATTTGTTATGAATTTTTCCAGTCATAAAATAGAAAGTAAGACAAATACTACTAAATGATATCCCTAGGTTAGCTGGACACGTAATCGTAAACAAAACTCTGAAGCTTACACATAACATAGCATAAAACCCGAAAATAGCTTTATCAGATTATCAACAGTCTCAGGAAACACATACTGGCACCACACAAGATATCAAGACAGTACCTCCAAGTGCAGAGACAGTGTTCCATTAGCAAATTATAGGAACAAAATTACAAGCGCACTATCCTCAACTGATTAACACGAATAACCATTAAAACACAATTAAAGGCAGGGACAGCATCCCATCAGCATATTTTAGGGAAGAAATTACAAGCGAACTATCTTGGACCAATTTACAAGGACAATTACTACAATTCACTTAAAGACCGCACAAATCATTCAGTTATCAGAATTCCAATACATACACAAGAGAAGCTCACTTGCTATCTGCTTACGACCAAGATTAGCTGACACAGTGATCAAAGCATCCCAAATGACAACACGGCCAAATTTAATAGATAAATGACACATAGAAGGATTCCCAAGCAAATAATCACATTATATGTTGATTTGGGAAAAACTCAGACGTTGCCCTTTGGGCCTGGTTCTAGGGTTTGCCTAATCAATTAGGCCCACATACAGGCCAAAAGGCCTGAGGAATGTCAGCCTATACTCACCTGCAGGGCCACACTCAGGGGGGCCCAGGACGTAACCCTAGAGGCTTTCTCAGGGCCCAGCGACCCTAGGACCGGCGACCTATTCGGCCTATTTAAGTGAAATTACAATTCTATCCTTTTTTCCAAAAGAGAGTTATAAATAGTGACCTACCTTCTTGGGAAAAGGGAGAGAAACAGTGAGAAATTGACTCTAGCATTTACACTTTTTGAAAACAGACAACTGACTTGACCGTAGGAGAGGCGCTCCCCGGACCACATCCCGGGGTTGGCCTTTTTTGCAGGTCGGAGTAGAGAGAGACGAGGAAGACGTCGTGTTGATCGCCAGCTGTCAGATAAACCCGTTCTTTCGCCCCACGTCATCAACACAACCACAAAACAGATTCCCGGCGGAATCAGATTGGCGCCGTCTGTGGGGAAAGAGCGGTAGCGATGGTGGTCAGCGATGCGACACGAGCGCGGACGCGCAGAGACAACACACCAGCCGTAGGCACTTCTGCGCCTCCCGCGATTGAGGATGCCAACGAGAATTCTAGGGCGAGCCCTCAGCCAGAGAGGGCCTTGCAACAAGAGCCTCAAGCTTACGTTACAGTGGACGCATTCAAAGGGCTCATGTCCACCATGGCGGACACTATCACGAAACAGGTCACCGAGCAGGTCAAGAGGGCTTTGGAGATGACCGGCGTGGATAACCCTTCCAACCCTCCTGGGCACCTTACGCCGCGGACAGGCTTCTCTCGCCAGTATCCCTGCGCTCATATGACCACGCCCGTGAAGGCGTGCGATCGTACAAGACCAACCGCCTCCAAGACGAACGGCAAAAAGACCGTGCCACACTTGATATCGCTTGCCGATCCGAGTGTGGACGCACCGTAGCTTCCGCTACCGCCTCAACTCCCTACGCCACTCACTCACGGAGATCCGGTTGGCTCGAGGAGCAAGAACAGACCTCCCGGCTCAGACGGGATAAGTCACACGGTCGTCGCCGTAGTCCGGAGCGTCGCACTAACCGAGACTGGGCGCGGAGTCCACCGGTAAGGGAAGTATGCGGCCAGGAGTTCCGCATGAGAGACCGCTCCCCGCATCGCGGACTACGGCCAGTCCTGGACACGAGGAGTCCTTCGGTGATGGAGGTCGAACGGCAACTTGGCACCCCCATCAAAGTATCGGGAACGACAACCCGCTTAGCCGTCCCCTCTTTTTCGACCCCTTTCTGCCCCGAAATCGTAAACGCCCCAGGATGCGGAAAGGTGAAGATGCCGATGGTTGATCTATACGATGGAACAAGCGACCCAGAAGAGCACCTGGGGGTCTACAAAGCTCAGATGTATGTCCAAGACGTGGACGATGCCTCTTATTGCTGCTACTTCCCTGCCACCTTGAAGGGAGTAGCGCAGTCTTGGTTTAACGGCCTGCCCCAGGGGAGCGTAGCCTGTTTTCAGGATATGGCCAATAAATTCGTTGGTCAGTTTATTGCGAGTCGCAAGGAGTGGCGAGCTAGCATCCACCTGTCAAAAATCAAGTAGGGGCCGCAGGAATCCCTTGCCGAGTTCGTCAGACGGTTCCATCAGGAGGCAGTACTAATTCCGGAATTGGAAAATGGTGTAGCCTACACCTCTTTCCTGAACGGCCTCAAGAGCGGACGTTTTAAGTTCTCCTTGGCGGAACAGAAAGAAACTACGTTAGCTGAAGCCTTGAGAAAAGCTGCGGACTTCATCCGTGCCACTGAAATCTGCGCCGAGGGTTCGGACGCCCCCAAGAAGGCAAAGGCTCCTGGGGATAGGGGTTTTATTCGCGGTGAAAGGAACCCCGTTCCCCGGGATAGAAGGCAACCGGCGGAGACTCTGGACGCCCGATTCACCACTGACGCCAGGAATATCCTCATGGAGGTACGGGGGCATCCGATGCTGCGTCGACCGCCTCCTATGGCCACGGCCCCCTGGCCACAGAACGCGTAGAAATACTGTGAATTCCACGAACAGAACGACCACACCACGACCGAATGTAGAGAGTTGAAGAAAGCTCTCCATGAGCTCGCAGATAAGGGGCAGATCGATCGCTTTCTAAAGAGGGGGCCGCGCTTCCTTCGGCAAGAAAAGAACCCCGAGCCATCCCAGCCACGGGACGACGAGTGCTCAACGGAAATTGTGGCAACTATCGCGGGCGGCCACATGGCGGATCTGACACGGTCGGCATGGAAGGCACAGCTTCAAGGCGCGCAGCAGGTGCTCACCATGGAACAGGGGTCCAACCTCGCGGCACCCACAATGATCTTTAGGGGTAAGGACGCCCCACGCCTAGCCTCCCCCCACAACGACCCACTGGTGGTTGAAATGAAGATAGCAAATGCGGTCGTGCGCCGAATCCTTGTAGACACTGGCAGCTCTATGGACATCATAACGTGGGAATGCCTTCAAAAGCTTTCCCACCCAGGGCGCGAGGTTGTTCCCATAACGAATCCTGTTTTGGGGTTTGGAGGACAAGAAGTAATTCCTCCTGGAACGGTCCGCCTACCGGTGCGATTCGGAGACAAGACCCGTTTCAAAAGTCTGAAAATCGACTTTCTTGTGGTTGATGTGCCTACGGCGTACAATGTAGTCCTCGGACGGCCCACGCTCCATAGGATTAAGGCCGTAGTCGCCCCATATCTTCTCCAACTCCATTTCGAGACAGACGACGGGGCCATAGGAGAGCTCCGGGGGGATCAACGGACGACACGGGAATGTTACCTGGTCAGCATAAAACCCCTCATCGGACGACCCCGAGGTCAATGGGCCGCTCATAACGGCAAAGAAGGCGAAGGAAAGTCCCGCCATGCTGGGTCCCGAGACCTTGGTAATCCACTTCGTCTCCCCTGAACCTCCGCAATCTCGGCCAGAAGTCGAAGATGCGGTGGAACACATACACCTGGAGGAAAAACGGCTAGAGCGCACGGTACAACTTGGGCGCGACATTGCAGCCCCGGAACGTCAACCCCTTGTCTCCCTTTTGCAAGAATATAAGGACATTTTCGCTTTTGGCCCCGATGAGATGCCCGACATAGCCGCCACTGTAATAGAGCACCGTCTGAATGCCAATCCTAGGCACAAGCCGGTCGTTCAGAAGAAGCGCCACATGGGCCCCGAGCGCGCGGCCGCGACAAACACGGAGGTCCAGAAGCTGCTAGAGGCCGACTTTGTCCGGGATTGCCAGTACCCAGAATGGGTCTCGAATGTGGTGTTGGTAAAAAAGCCCAACGGCACTTGGAGAATGTGTGTGGATTTCACGGACCTGAACAAGGCCTGCCTGAAGGATAGTTACCCTTTGAAGAAGATCGACAAACTGGTGGACGCTACGGCCGGACACGCTCTGTTTAGCTTCATGGATGCCTTCTCAGGGTACCACCAAATACCCCTCTGTCTCAAAGAGCAGGAAAAGACGGCGTTCATAACCGACCGGGGCCTCCACTGCTACAAAGTCATGCCTTTTGGTCTAAAGAATGCAGGGGCCACTTACCAACGCCTCGTCAACAAGCTGTTCGAACCACTAATCGGACGGACCATGGAAGTATATGTGGACGACATGATCGTCAAAAGCAAGCTCCAGAGCGACCACCAAGCCGATTTGTGGCAAACATTCGAGATTCTCCGAGCGTTCAATATGAAGCTCAACCAGAAGAAGTGCATCTTTGGGGTTCGATCAGGAAATTTTCTCGGCTTCATGATCAGTCATCACGGCATAGAAGCAAATCCGGACAAGATTCAAACCGTCCTAGACATGCAACCTCCCAGAACCATACGGGAAGTTCAGCGCTTGACAGGCTGCATAGCTGCCCTCAGACGTTTCATGTCTCGTTCAGCTGACAAGTGTCAGCCTTTCTTCCGTGTTCTACGCCAGCGGGACAATTTCCAATGGGATGAGAAGGCCGACGAGCCCTTTCAAGCGCTAAAGTTGTACTTAGCTCGGCTACCACGGATTGCTAGTCCCGTTGAGGGAGAGGCTTTGGTTTTATATTTGGCCGTGTCGGAACATGCGGTCAGCGCGGTCCTTGTGGCCGAGCGAGCACGGGAGCAGATACCAGTGTATTATGTAAGTCACGCCTTAGCCGGCGCAGAAATGAACTACCCCCTCATCGAAAAGTTCGCCTATGCCTTAGTGATGGCCAGTCGGAAGCTGCGGCCGTACTTCGAAGCCTATCAAATCTTGATCCTAACCGACCAACCCCTCAAAAGCGTCCTTCAGAGGTTGGATGCCTCAGGCTGCCTCTTGAAATGGGTCGTAGAGCTCTCGCGTTACGACCTGGTCTTCGAGCCACGGTAGGGCATCAAGGCGCAGGCGTTAGCTGACTTCTTGGCCGAATGTAAGACCCCTGTGGAGGAAGCCCCCCAACCGCGCCCATGGAACTTGTTCGTAGACGGCTCGTCCACCAAGGATGGTAGTAGGGCCGGTCTCATTGTGGAAAGCCCCGTTGGAGCTCGTCACGAGCACGCCCTCAAATTCATGTTCAAGGCATCCAATAACGAGGCCGAATACAAGGCCCTCATTGCGGGAATAGAACTCTGCCACACCGCAGGGGCTGATCACGTCCAGGCTTTCTCTGACTCGCAACTTGTCGTCAGTCAGCTCAATGGAGCTTACGAAGCAAAGGACGAGGTTATGGCCGCATACGTCAGGAGGGTTCGTGAGGCCACCAAGCTGCTTAGGCATTTCTCCATAACACACATCCCCTGCTCGGAGAACCGGCAGGCAGATGCCCTGTCCAAGCAAGCAAGCTCTTCTGATGACGGCCGACCAAAGAACATTCAATGGGAAACTCTGACAGGTAGGAGGATCGACATACATGAGGTGGCGTGGCTGGACCGGAGTCCCACGTGGATGGAACC
Organism: Selenicereus undatus; assembly: GCA_017589665.1. NCBI lineage: Eukaryota > Viridiplantae > Streptophyta > Magnoliopsida > Caryophyllales > Cactaceae > Selenicereus > Selenicereus undatus. Next base: position 88,295,491 of record JACYFF010031954.1, on the reverse strand, counting down.
TATTCGCGCATATCTCGCTAATGGCACGTTACCCACCGATACCAAAGAAGCAGAGAAGATCAGGAGGCGGTCAAATTGGCTCGTATTGTACGAAGGAATTCTCTACAAGCGTTCCTTTGCCCGGCCACTTCTGCGGTGTGTACCCCCAGCGGAGGGAAAGCAGATTCTGGAGGAGTTGCATCAGGGCGTTTGTAGCTCGCACGTCGGGGGGCGGGCGCTCGCCATGACGGTGCGGACCGCACCTCGGGGGGCGGGCGCTTGCCATGACGGCTCTCCGCACCGGCTACTACTGGCCCAGCTTACGGGAAGATGCAATGACGCTGGTCCGGACTTGTGACAAGTGTCAACGGTTCGCGCCCGTCCAACGAATCCCCTCCACTCTCATGACACCGATAGTCAGCCCACTGCCGTTCGCCACCTGGGGCATGGACATCCTTGGACCCTTTCCCAGGGCCACGAGCTAGCGTAAATACCTCTTTGTGGCCATAGACTACTTCACCAAGTGGATTGAAGCTGAGGCCGTCACCTCTATTACCACTGCAGAAGTGCGTAAGTTTATCTGGCGAAATATTATCACTAGATTCGGCATCCCTCGCACAATGATCTTCGATAACGGCCGACAATTCAATACCAGTAAGCTTACTGATTGTCTCAGTAGCTTGGGCTGTCAGGCTCGCTTCACGGCCGTGGCGCATCCCCAGACCAATGGTTAGGCCGAGGCAGCTAACGAATCCATCCTCCATGGGATACAGACAAAGATCGACGACGCCAAGGGTAACTGGGCGGAGGCGCTGCACGGCGTCCTGTGGAACCTCCGCACCACCGAAAAGACAGCCACGGGAGAAACCCCGTTTTTGCTCACCTACGGCTCTGAAGCCGTCCTTCCCGTGCAAGTGGCCCTCCATACTTACCGGCTCACCACATTTCAAGCAGCAGCAAACAACGCGGCTCTACGAGAGGCTCTGGATCTCCTCCCCTCCATCCGCAGCGACTCCTTGCTCCGAGAGGCCCTCTATAAACTTCGAATTGCACGATTGCACAATCGTACAGTCAGGATGTCGCCTATCCAAGTCACGAACTTGGTACTCCGGCGCACGGAGAGCGTTGCCCGTGCCACAGAGCACGGCAAATTGACGACCAATTGGGAAGGGCCCTACAAGGTCGTCTCGCAAATTCGTCCCGGCACATATCGGCTAGAGACCCTCACGGCACCCCTGTTCCCCAGGCATGGCATAGTAGCAACTTAAGGAAATATCACGTTTAAGTTGTAATTACTCACATTCGTGCTCCTTGAGAAATGAATATTCTCACCGTTTTCTATGCAACTTGTGTCATGAGCACGGCCTCAGTGCCGGTCGCTACGCTCTTAGTCCCTCTAGGGGCTAAGGGCCCCTGAGCACG
>JACYFF010031954.1:88249818-88294080 GCA_017589665.1 Selenicereus undatus | reverse complement strand
GTCGCTACGCTCTTAGTCCCTCTAGGGGCTAAGGGCCCCTGAGCACGACCTTACGGCCGATCGCTACGCTCTTAGTCCCTCTAGGGGCTAAGGGCCCTTGAGCACGGCCTAAGTGCCGGTCGCTATGGCCTTAGTCCCCTCGGGGGCTAAGCGCCCCTGAGCACGGTCGTACGGCCGGTCGCTACGCTCTTAGTCCCTTTAGGGGCTAAGAGCCCTTGAGCACGACCTTACGGCCGGTCGCTACGCTATTAGTCCCTCTAGGGGCTAAGAGCCCTTGAGCACGGCCTTACAGTCGATCGCTACGCTCTTAGTCCCTCTAGGGGCTAAGGGCCCCTGAGCACGGTCTTACGATCGGTCGCTACGCTCTTAGTCCCTCTAGGGGCTAAGGGCGCCCCTGAGCATAGCCTTACGGCCAGTCGCTACGCTCTTAGTCCCTCTAGGGGCTAGGCGCTCTTGAGCACGACCTTACGGCCGGTCGCTACGCTCTTAGTCCCTCTAGGGGCTGAGGGCCCTTGAGCACGGCCTTGGTGCCGGTCGCTATGACTTTGGTCCCTTTAGGGGCTAAGGTCCTTGAGTACGGTTTTATGGTCGGTCGCTACAGTCTTAGTCCCCCTTTGGGGATATGCATCCTTGAGCACGGCTTTATGGCCGGTTGCTACGGTCTTATGACCGACAACCGCTACGAACCCTGAATCGCACGCCTTGTCCTTTTGTTTCAGGGCCTCCCTTATACGAGTAAGTAAAAAACGAAACATACACAAACAAAAGGACAAGGGAAGCATATCCTTTTCATTAAAACAAACATTGCTTACAGCCATTATGAAGGCAATTCAAACCAAAAGAGACAAAATATAGACAAGGGGACACCGACTATGCATCAGGCTCGTTCCCGTCCGCCGGCTCCTCTTCAGACAGGCCGCCCACCTCCAGAGGATGGGTGGCCTCGTCAGCAGTGGCCTCGCCTTCAGAAGGAGGGACGAACTCCACTTCGTCAGGATCGCGGCCCTCCACAACAACGCGCTCGCCCTTGTCAACAAATTTCAGATAAGCTTCGAAGTAACGGTCATCGCTAAATTCCCCCGCGAGAGTTAGCAAGACCTTGCGAAGATAGGCCAAGGTATCGGAATGGCCCTGCTAGTAGCCTCGTTCCTGTGCTTTGGCCGTTTCAGCCACGACCTGTTCCAGCTTTTGCTACAACTCCTTTTTCGCAGCTTCGCAGGCCACGAGGATCGACTGAAGCCGTTCACAACACCGCTGATACCTGGACACCATCCCCTCTAGGCGTCGACATTTGGCCACAACCTTGACGCCTCAGGCAAAAGCCTCCGCCATGCCAATCTCCTCCCCAGATACAGGCGGCGGATCCGAGACACCAGGAGCCGACAGATCCCATGATTTAACAATGTCTTGAACAAGGGCAAAGCGGATGCCGGGGTCAGCCTTGATGAAGCTGCCTGAGGGACGAGAGGACAGAGGAGCAGTGCCGCTCGGAGCCGTGGCAGAAGTGCCTGCGGCTCGAGGAGGGGTATGGCGTCTCTGCTCGGCAGCGGCCCGCTCCCCCGAAGACCGGCTTGCCGACTGAGCGGTGACCTCATTACTAATTTCCCAGGTCAACTCCTCGGTTCTCTACTTCTTACGCGGCGGAGGCAGGCTCACAGTAGGCCTCTTCCCGCGTGGTCTAAGGGAAGGCGCCTGCAAAAGCTAAAGTTATCTCCCATGACCACGATGGCAACCAACAAAGGGGGTCAAGTATCATACCTTCCTAGCCTGCTGGACGACGGCAAGCTGCCTCTCCTCCTCCCTCTTGCGCTCGGCGGCAGCCGCCACCTGCTCAGCTGTCGCATCCCCGGTCTCGAAGACCGTCAATCTGGCCCTCGCTTGATCTGCACGAAGATGAACAGGTCAGGTCAGCACAAAACGTGTAACTAAAAAACGTCTGGACAACTAAGTACCCTTTGTAAAATTCTTAAGGATCAGAAGGCCCGCCGCGGCAAGAAAGAAGTCATTAGCAAAAAATTTTAATTTCGGCAGCCAGTTCAACGGCTCTCAGTCACTAGACTTGGTCCTCCTCTTCTCTGGACCCTTCACGGCCTCAATCGCCTAGCTCATAAATCTTGGGATGGGCCGAGGGCGATCACCTTCACGAACGTAGAACATAAAGTAACGAGCGGTTCGTCGCTCCTCGGCCGTCGGTTCTTCAAATGGATTTCGAACCGGTTTTCCTTCATTCTAGTTGGGGACGTCGCCCTAGCCCGACACCCTGCGTAGGAACAAGAAGTCATATTTCCAATGTCTCACTTTGGACTTCTTCTCGATGGACGTCATAAAGCCCGGCCGGTTATTGAAACAATACCATCCCAAATCTCCGGTCTCTTTGGGGGCCCTCTTAACTGTGTGCGCCAGACTGAACGCGCGTGCCGAGCAGGTTAGACCACGCAATTCACACGTGGCCACAAATGAGCAGATGTTGTGCCAAGACGTCGGCACAATTTGAGCAGGCGCTAACTCGTACTTGTTAAGAATCTCCTTGATCACCGGATATAGAGGAAACCGTAGGCCATAGTCTAGGGCCGCTTTATACACCGCTATACACTTGGCGGGCGGCTCATTCACTATATCGTCCGGCTCGGGCATTACGAAGGAGTACTCGGCCGGTAAGAGATACTGCTTGTCGAGCACCGACTTCTTGAGTTTGGAAACCACTCTTGGGTCGGGGAAGTGACTTCCCGGTCCATCCTGCAGGTCCGAACGGGTTGGAGCCCCGGGAAACTCTAGCCCCTCGGCCACAATCTCGGTCATTGGCAGCGCACGACCTCTCCGGGAACACCCCAAACCGCCCGGACCTGATGACTCGGAGGAGGAGCTCGTCGAGGCTTCCTCGGATGATGAGCGGCACCCTGAGGCCGAGTTGGATGAGTCAGACCGAGAAGACGTGCTAGAACTGGAGGAGACAACCCGGACCTCCACATTGGACTGAGGAAGAGCTGAACAAACATTACCTATCGAGCCCTCGGCCAGCAACTCGTCTGGAGTCCGGATTCGTGGAGTCGACTTCGTCTTCGCCATGCTGCGGACCTGGAAATCGGGCACAAAATTAGCAATGGTAACCTCCCAAGGATACGTCACAGTCACCTCGGGACTCAGAATACTAGGAGTAGAGGAATACTCGCAGCTGAACCACGAGGTCGTGCCCGGTTCAAAAAATGGGTACGGCATAAGGAACCTTTTTCGGCTCCCTTGACTTATTCTTTCGGGGTAGTCCAGCCACCACATGGCCATCAATAAAGACCGGGAGGTTGAGGAGTTGCGGATGTCGGCCCTCCATGAGGAGGCCGACCTGCTCCTCGGAGACGCCCCCACTGGATGAGCAAGATGACATAACATACAAAGAATGCGGCGAAAGGGGCGAGCGTGTACCTGTGGATGTCGAGGAAACAGAAATTTGGTTGGAATCAGGAAACTCCAGGCAACCTAGGAAGGAAGAGGAAGAAGGATGTCAAAGCCTCTCTCTCTAGAATCTTTTTCTCTCTCTAAAGGATAGAAAATGTGTAGCACGAATGATCAAGACGGCAAGGGGCTCATCCTTATATAGAGCCAGAAGGCGGTTCGCATGCCCCGACGCACCTCGACAATCGCGACTCCCCAAAATGGGTGCCACGTGGCCTCCAAGGATCAACCATGTCACCAATGAAGTGGAAAATTAAGCTAGCCAGGCATTAGGTTTCAAGAAGCCCCTCAAGGGCCAAGCGCCACCACCACGGCTTTAGTAACGGTCGCAGCGCCTTTAACCCCTCCAGAGGCCATGAACCCTTAAGCGCGGCCTTAGTCCTTCAGGGGGCTAAGCGTCCTTAAGCACGACATCAGGGTCGGTCGCTACGCCCTTAGCCTCTCTGAGGGCTAGGTGCCATTGAGAACGACCTTACGACCGCTATGCTCTTCGTCCCCCTAATGGCTAAGGGCCCTTGAGCATGACCTAAGTGACGGTTGCTATGGCCTTAGCCCTTCAGAGGGATAATCGTCCTCGAGCACGGCGTCGGGGCCGGACGCTACGACCTTGGTCCTTCTAGGGATTAGGCGCCCTTGAGCACGGCACCAGGGCCGGTCGCTACGCCTTTAGCCCCTCTAGGGGTTGGGCGCCCCTAAGCACGGCCTCAGGGCCGGTCGCTACGACCTTATTCCCTCTGGGGACTAGGTGCCTTTGAGCATGGCCTAAGTGCCGGCCACTACGGCCTTGGCCCCTTAGAGGGATAGGTGTCCTCGAGCATGGCACCAAGGCCGGTTACTACGCCCTAGCCCCTCCGGGGGCTGGGCGCCCCCGACCACGGCCTCAGGGCCAGTCGCTACGACCTGGTTCCCTCTGGGGACTAGGCGCCCCTGAGCACGGTGTCAGTGCCGGTCGCTACGCTCTTGGTCCCTCTGGGGACTAGGGGCCCCTGAGCATGGCCTCAGTGTCGGTCGCTACGGCCTTGGCCCCTCAGAGGGATAGGTGTCCTCGAGCACGACACCAGGGCCGGTCGCTACGCCCTTAGTCCCCCTAAGGACTAAGGGCCCCTGAAGACGGCCTTATGGCCGTTCACTACACTCTTAGTCCCCAAAAGGGGCTAAGGGTCCCTGAGCACAACCTTATGGCCGGTTGCAACGCTGTTAGTCCTTCTGGGGACAAAGCACCCTTGAGCACCGCCTAAGTGTCGGTCGCTACGGTCTTGGCCCTTCAGAGGGATAATCGTCCTCGAGCACGGCGTCAGGGTCGTTCGCTACGCCCTTAGACCCTCCGAGGGCTGGGCGCCCCCGAGCACGACCTCACGGTCAGTCGCTACAACCTTGCTCCCTCTGGGGACTATGAGCCCTTGAGCACGACCTCAGTGTCGATCGCTACGGCCTTGGCCCCTCGGAGGGATAGGTGTCCTCGAGCACGGCACCAGGGTCGTTCGCTACGCCCTTAGCCCCTCTGAGGGCTGGGCGCCCCCGAGCACGGCCTCAGTGCTGGTTGCTACGACCTTGTTCCCTCTGGGGACTAGGCTCCCTTGAGCACGACGCCAGTGTCGGTCGCTACGGTCATAGTCCCTCCAGGGGCTAAGAGCCCTTGAGCACGACCTTGTGGCTGGTCGCTACGCTCTTAGTCCCCAAAAGGGGCTAAGGGCCCTTGAGCACAACCTTATGGCCGGTCGCAACGCTGTTAGTCCTTCTAGGGACAAAGCACCCTTGAGCACGGCTCGAGGGCCCGGCTGACGGAACAGCAGATACACAGACATGGAAAAGAAAACAGGGTTTCATTACATGAAGGTTCCCTACAAGCGCCCTGAAGGGCGCACATTCGTACAAAAGAAAGACTGCTAAGCTTCCTCCTCATGACTGGAGGGGGCAGGGGGCCGCCTAAGCCAGAAACTTCTCCCTGACCGTCTGCAGCATCCGAGACTTTTATTTCGTCAGTCGGACGATCCTGTTGAGCTGCCCTTAGAGTATCGTCCATACAGTATATCCACTTCTCAAAGGATGACCACCTTAGATCCATGAGCACAGACTTCATCTCGTCCCCTGTGAACTCATGAGCCACGCCCAACTCGACAGCGTCGTTCAGCAGCATCGCGTAGAAGGTCGCCTGAACCATTTCGGGGAGTCCAAGCTCCGCCGCTACAATCTCAGCCTCGGGTAAGGAGAAGCCCAGGCATAGTCCAGAAAAATCCTCGGGGAGAGGGCGAGGGGGGCGCGATGCATTCCTTCGATGCCAACCGAGCGTTTCCCTCAAGAAAAGTGCCATCTCCCTGGTGTTGCGGATGAGAGGGAAGGCCATGACTTCTCAAGAAGATGGTTTGTTTGCTCTTAGAAGATTACACTCACAAGCATCTTCTCCAAAAGAACAACGGGGTATTTATAAGAGAATGCATCTATAAACGACAGTCTCGGCAACCGTCCATCCTAGGGGTGCGATTCCCCATAACCCCTGGCTGAGCGGTGGGTGACAACTATGTGCCTATCTCGCTTTATCATATATCAGTGAGCAGAATTGTCATAACGATAAAACCCCTGGGTCCACATCTCACCTGACTGTCTGCTAGACTCGAAGATCAGGTAAAATGTGAGGGGCTAAGTGATTTGGAAAAAACTTAGACGCTGCCCTTTGGGCCTAGTTCTAGGGTTTGCCTAATCTATTAGGCCCATATACAGACCAAAAGGCCTGAGGAATGTCAGCCTATACTCACCTACAGGTCCACACTCAAGGGGGCCCAGGACGTAACCCTAAAGGCTTTCTCAGGGCCCAGCGACCCTAGGACCGGCGACCTATTCGGCCTATTCAAGTGAAATTACAATTCTACCCTTTTTTCCAAAAGAGGGTTATAAATAGTGACCTACCTTCTTGGGAAAAGGGAGAGAAACAGTGAGAAATTGACTCTAGCATTTACACTTTTTGAAAACAGACAACTAACTTGACCGTCGGAGAGGCGTTCCCCGGACCACATCCCGGGGTTGGCCTTTTTTGCAGGTCGGAGCAGAGAGAGACGAGGAAGACGTCGTGTTGATCGCCAGCTGTCTGATAAACCCGTTCTTTCGCCCCACGTCATCAACACAACCACAAAATAGATTCCCGGCGGAATCATATGTTGATGCAAAAAAGAGCCCTATACAATTCTAGCAGAAAATTGCCCACATAATTTCGAATAAGCAGAAACTGCAACGTGAGGTGAAAGAGAAGAAAATTACGAACAAACGCAGCAAATAAAGGAATCGTATATGGTTTCCTCATCGTCAAAATCTGGAGACTTGGTCTCCATTGTTGATGAAGAATTCAGAGATGATATCTGAATTTGATAAAGAATTTGGCGAATAGGTATTAGTAGAACCCTAAGGTGAGGGAGAGACAGAATCACAGATGAAGCGTTGGGAAAGACTGAGAATCCGGCAAACTAAGATTTTTTTATATGTTGGTCACTTGGTTGGATTTTTTTGCTCTTGTAAAATTATGTGGTTGATACTTGATAGTGACCCGCCAACCGGCCGCGGCCCCTGGCAATGTAACTGTGTAAATGGTCTGTTCTCGTGCGGCTTGTAAACAAAATACGGAGTTAAATTCAAAACTACGGTTTACATGTTCCTCAAAGTCATGTCCGAGTCAAATTCGATAACATTCGCAGCTAGAATTTCACTTTACTGCATCAACGAAAATTTTATTTTTTAAAATTTACATTTCTTTATTTTTTTAATTTATGAAACTCTAACTTAAATCATCCAATAAAATATTTATCATAAACCTATATCATAGGATACAACCCTTTTTTTGAAACACGTAAACAATATTTTTGCGGAAAAAAGAAAAACAAACAAATAAGAACAAGAAAAAAGGGGGGGGGGAATGCAAGTAGGAACGGCCTAACGTTCTTACACGCAGGCCAAAAATTTTCTAAGATAACCTGCTGTTAACATGTGGATGGAGGGGCCTACGAGTGGAATGCATTCCACCTAGACCTAATGAATAGTTTGGGGCTCCGCCTGACCGCGCCGACACTCAAAAATAAATGTCAAGATCAGCTTTTCATGTCTCTGACCCACCCGACCTTCAACTTGAGGACACCCAACTATGTTGAGGGTCGGACTCGAGTAGATGTTTTGGCCCTTTAACCTGACCTTTGGCCCTCGTGTTTTTAAAAAATAAATTAAAATTTAAAACAAAAATAAGATATTTTTAGTTTTATTTGTTCAAAATTTTTTTACTTTCACTTTCCTGACTCCTCTCAGCCTCCCCCTCATTCATCTCTCCAAATATCACTGACTCGTAACCTTCTAACGATCCCTCTCTTATGTTTGGAATAATTGTTTTAGTGAACTACTTATTGAATTACTAAATTATGCATTAGAGTGCTTGTAAGTGCGATACGCTTCATTGAAGTATTATATTATCGTTTGGCATTTTGTTTTATATGATGTTTAATGTTAAACTTTATAATAAAAAGGAAACTTAGTGAAAATTTTCATTTTCTATATAAGAAAAATTAGGGGGTTGGATCTTACTCGATGATCCAAGAGTACCCGCAGGGTCAGGGATATGCCGACCGACATAAGGGTCGGGTAGGTTGACTGGTTGAGTAGTGTCAGGGTCCAGAAAATCCTGCCTGCTGACATTCATGACTCAACCCTCAACCCGATTCGGCATTCAATTTGATCAGGTTTAACTTTCTATAGCTGGGAGTGCTTTGATAGAGCCTAGTCATGACCAAACCAAACTATTACGGTTGGGTACAATATGGTTGGCAGTTTACCAAAGTTTAATAAAACATATATTTATGATGAAAATCAAAGCTATAATTATACTATGATCAAAAAGATAAAATCACACCCTTGAATAAATATACAACTTGTGAAGACATTGTGCGCAATCGGCTAATTAAGTTGCTCAATAAAAATGAAAAAAACATGAAGGGGATGATTACGTAACTTTAATCATTAACTTACCGAATAAAAAGAGAAACAACAATAATTAAGAAGTTTAAAATAGTTTGTAATTTGCTTTGATACCAAAACTTATAAAAAATCAAACCAAACCATAAGCCAAAGTTTTAAAATTTTTTAGACCAAATCACATACCAAAGACCAAAGACCAAAGACCAAAGACCGAACCAAAAAGACAAATTTCGATTTCCAGTCTAGTTTACGATGTGGACTTAAAACTTATACCACTAACAACGTCATCTTTCGAGAATATTGACCTATTGCCTAGCTTAACTTGAGTTTGGGTGGGAAAGCCTCATCCGACAACATAACACGACTTGAACATTATAGAGAGATAAGCACAAATTCATCACGAGCAGAACTAATTTCTGCTTGAAGTCGATACAATATGATGATTTAGTATAAAAACATGTTATTTTTCAAGTTTTGCGAAAATCTAAGTCATTTTTAAGGCGGGCATGAAATTGACCCATTTATTTTTCAATTTTACAATATGCTTCATTGGAGTATTATATTATCGTTCAATCTTTTGTTTTGTATGATGTTTAATGTTGAACTTTATAATAAAAATGAAACTTATTGAAAAATCTCATTTTCTACATAGGAAAGATTTGAGGGTCAAGTCTGATCTAATGATTCGAAAGTACCCGCAAGGTCATGGTGTTCATACCCGTATAAGGGTCGGGTAGGGTTAGGGTTGAGAAAATCCTGTTTGTTGACCCTCATGACCCGACCCTCAACCTGAACTGATCTTTAATTTGATCAGGTCTGAATTTCCATCGCTGGGGTGCTCTGATATAGCCTAGTCAGGACCAAACCAAACCATTACGATTTGGTATGTTATTGTTTACAATTTGCTAAAGTTTAATGAAACATATGTTTATGATGAAAATCAGGGCTCTAATTATACTATGATAAAAAAAAAGGTATAAAACTACATCGTTGAATCATATCTCATATATATACCATATCATATATATCATATAAAATTGAATGGGTTGAGTGAATTGTTGGTGTTTTGATAAGTGTCAATTTTCTACTAGTTCTTTATGATTATTCTTTATTCAATGAATTTAACTATCATCAATTTTATTAACTAGATTCAAGCATCAATATTAAATAATTTTTTCTTCCTTCAATTGTTTTAATAGTTACAAATTTAAAATAAAGGAATATTACAAGTATAAAATATAATTTAAATTAAGATAATAATGGAGGCATGTATAATTTATCCAAATTTGAAGAAACATCCCCTTAACCCCAAGCCACATTACATTAAACACATACTAAGAATCAAAAAATATGCTTCCTTTGTTAAGATGAAGTATAAAGAGTCAGGAGAACAAAATTTATATTAGATTTTTTTTCAACTCAAAAAAGAGGGAAAAAAGGTACATAGGGTAGTGTTAAATGATACACATATTTAATGATTGTATACGTAGCTTTGAAGTACGTAAAAGCATTTATCGTACATGATTTGATATTCTTTATATTTGGCTTATTCCGATGGAAAATAGGTCCATTGGAATCTCCAACGGAATTCTGACGGATTCTGACAAATTCGATGGAATTCCGACGGAATATTTTCTGACAGAATTCCAATGGAATTTCCGTCGGAAAATATTAAAAATTCCAAAAAAGTTTTTTTTGACCCGACTTGAATGGAGGAAAATTTCAAAATTATTTGAATATTCCGACGGAAAAATCCGTCGGCATTCCGTCGGAATTTCCGTCGAAAAATATTAAAAAATTTTAAAAAAGTTTTTTTGACCCCGACTTGAATGAAGGAAAAATTCAAAATATTTTAAATATTCTGATTGAAAAATCCATCGGAATTCCGTTGGAATGCAGACGGAATATTCATCGAAATTTCTCTTATAAATTTCGCTCCATACTTCATTTTTCGGTGCTCATTTCGTAAAATAGAGAGAGAGGGAGCACCACCGCTTGCGATCGCCCTACCGCCGCTTGCCGCCATCACACTGCTGTTATCTCCTCTCGCCGTCATTCGTCGTTGACTTTTTGAAAATATTTTTTCGTGTGTAATTTGTACAAATTTGTAGTGAATTAAGTATATACGTTAAATTTAATAATTTGTATAGTTAGTTTGCATGTAATTATGTAAATTTAATAGTTTATATAGCTATTTTGTTACAGTGATGTTAGTTTGTTAGGATGATAATTTGTTTGCAATTTTGTACTTTACTGTTAAAGAATATAATTTTTTATTAATTAAGCATAATTTAATGCTAATATCAATTTAACATCATTGATATGAATTCATTGTGTATTAAATACATTGGAAAATGTTTTTGTAGTTGGGTACTATATTTTTTTATATTTTTTAAATAAAATTTAAAAATGCATACAGAATCCGACGAGTTCCCAAAAAGAAAAATCAATTTTTTTAAATTTTTTCCGATCTTTTTTTACATCTGACGGATGAATCTATCGGCCGCTCAATTCCGTCGGAGAAACGATCTGACGGACTTGCGATTTCCATCGGAACGCATTTCTGACCTGGTTTGTTTTGATGGATACTATTTGCCAGAATATCTGTCGGACATCCTTTTTCTGACAGAAAATGTTGCTCTTTTCATTGGGAAAAACTGATTTTTTAGTAGTAAAATAACCTTTAAATAAAAATGTTTATTTTACAAGTATAATAGGATCATTGGACATTTATATTTAATTGTGAGATTTATTTTACAAATGTATGCATAAGGACTGCTAACTAAATTATAGCATTTAGGAATTGAGAGGTAAACTTTCCTTATCTTCAAAATGATCCTTATATCTTTTTAACAACTAAATACAAATTGATACATTATTATATATATTAAATTACATACAATCCTTCAACGATAAAACGTTCAATTTTGAATTCCCTATTATATGATATGTAATAACCCGACCCTAACCCATATTTATTTATTTAATTAATCATGTTTATTCATTTAATTTATCATGTTAATGGATTTAATCACTCATGGTTATTTGTTTAACCAAATCATGTTTATTAATTCAATTACACTCAATTTGTGTATTTACCTAATTACCTTATGCCATTAAAATTTTTCGTTTTTAATCATCCTGGTTTGAGGATATTTCATTTGGGTCCCATTTTGCAATTCAAGTTTCATTAATTGTTAATTCAAGTTTCGTTGATTGATTAAATTTCAGATCAATCGATATTAGGCCTCGATGATTATGATTGAGCATTAAATTATTTTTCATAATGTCACAAAAATTTAATGTTTAGCCATGCTAAAATATTTGAGCTCAAATTCATTAAGTTCGGCCCAATTCATTTGGCCCCAATTTTACGGTCCGTTTCATTTTGGGTTAAAATTTTGGCCCGAAAATTTTGGTGTGGTTAAATTAAGTTAATTACTATCATTTATGCCTAATTTTAATTAGCAAAAAAGATATTTTGGAAGGATAAAATTCAGCTAAGTATTTTTGGGGTCATTCTAGCCAAGCAAACATAACAGCACATACACACCCTCTCTCTTCTTTCTCCCTCTTCATGGCAGCAGCTGCAGGCAGCCCTTGATGGGTGTTTTCCGGCCAGTCCTGGTGGTTTTTGACCCCCCAATATCCTAGTACCTCAAGCTATCATCCTCCACCATCAAAACCCCCTAAACCTCATCTTCATCTCAACTTATTTGCAATCAAAGTGAGTAATTTTGAAGTTTGATCTTGTTGATTTTGATTTTGATTTTAGTTTTGATTCTTATTTTGATGTTTATGATCATTAATCATGATGTTTTGATTAGAAATAAGAATTATTTTGGTGTTGATCATAGTGAAGTTGAGCTTGAATCATGCTAGGGTTTAGGGATGATCATGTTCATGCAAGCTGAAGTTAAAATCATGTTTATGGATTGATTATGATGATTATTTTATATTTTATTTTATAATATTTAGTTTTATTGATGATTATGATGATGTTTTTGGTGATTTGGAATGATTTCAAGTGAGGATTTATGTGAAAAAGGAAGAGAAAATTAAACCAGTGAGGGCTGAAAATTTCAAGAAAATAGGGTAGATCTTGGCAATAAACTGGTAATGCACGGCTTAACCAAAAATTATGATTTTTGGTGGGTAGATAGTTCAGTGTGTCAGCTTTCAAAGGGCTCTTGAATCGCCTTAATCCGAGGTCTATGGAAAAAGTTATGATCGTTTTACCAAAACTGTGCAGATTGGACCAAAAACTGACACACTTGTGTTTTAGCCCCATTTTGAAAACCCTATTGTGGGAATCACATTTTATGTTGTACATGAAAGTTTTTTGGGAATTCTTTATCTTTTCATATTATGGTTTTAGGTCTCCATTTGAGGTCTAGGGTGAAAGTTATGAATTTTTGAAGTGAACTTAACTGCTTTGGTGCAAATTGGGATGTTATTGCCATTTTTGTGCGGCATGTACTTGGAGAAAAATTTAGAAAATTTTATTGTAGATTGGCCATATTATTTTAAAATTTTCTATAAGATTTCATGAATTTTGGCTGAGTATTTTGAGTTGGGTGATTTTTGAAAGCATTTTGAGTAATTGTGTAAAGAGCAATAATGAAGATTGAGTGAGATTAATAATGCATTCATTTTGTGTATTTGGACCAAGTAAGATCATTTAAGAGGGAAATGAATATTCATGGAGCTTTTAGCTTGATCAAGAAGAAAGAAGAAGACAAGTATTACAATTTGGGAGCTTGTTTATGAGTTTTGAATTATTTATGGATTTTACAAAGAAAATACCAAGCTTAGTGAGCTTAATAGCTTCTTTTGAGTTCAATTATTCATTTGGGGTTGAATTCTATATCTAATGGATTCATGAATGAAATATGAGAAGTGGAGAGAGTTGTGACTCAGAAACCATATTTATCAGACCAAGTTATTGCAGTTTATGCTATTTTGAACCAAGATATATCTCTCTTGACATCAAACCTTTATTACTTACTCACTTCAGAATGTATCAAATATATTTATCAATCAAGCCAATCTAGTGTACTCGTTGTTGTCTTGAACCAAGCTATACATCAGCGAGCCTTAAACCCGTATCAGCAACCTATCTAAAAAAAGGCCACAACCACTCCCTCATTTTTCACCATCAAGGCCTTTTCCTTTGTAATCTCATTTATCTTACTGTTGCCTATTTTACTTTCATTTACTTTATATCAAATTTAATTACTTTCACCAATTAAGTTTTGAAGTTATATTGAATACCAAAGTTATGTATACCATTTACTTACTCAATTTCTATTATGCATACTTTTACTTACTCAATTATGCGAGTAAGGATCATTTACCGACTACACATGCCTACAATGACATTTATGAAGCAGAGTCGCGGCCTAGTTATCGTTCCGTATTATGCATAAGTGTTATCAAGTCAGAACATATTTATCAAGTCCAATGACATTTTTAAAAACTCAAGGTACGTCCATTGCCTGTATCTTTAGAAAGCAAAACATGTTTATTAAGTTACAACTCTTAACGAGTTTATCAATGAATAAGTTTATACAGTGATTCGTCATTTAACTTGTTACCCTGTCAGTTATCATCTATTGGGCGTCAGCCCATCATTTACCCGCGCGGCTTCAGGCTAACTCTTGATCAGATTGGTAGGTGTACACCTATGTATAGATCATACCATTGCAAGGGGTTTACATCCATATAATAATGAGCAATTCAGTTTCATATTAGTTTCATTTTCATTGTTATTGCCAATCAAATGAATTGCAAAAGCGAGTACCCATCAACAGTTTTTCTATGCTCATTTTACAATACAGGAATGTATGTACTGAGTTTTTGCTCATATTTTCGAATTGTTTTCATGTTTTTCATTTTAGGTGATGAAGTATCACATGTTTCTCTTTTTAATAAGCCCTTTTCGAAGCTATCAGATGCTCACAGTGGATTCAGCATATCATGAATGTTGGGATCGCCCTCAGGGTCAACTTGGATCTATGCTCAATATAATTGTGTAGTGTGAGTGGAGTTAGCAAATGGTATGATTAAGTTGATTGTATTGAAGTTGAACTATTATGGACTTCGGTCTTGGAGTATTTCAATTTAATAGATATTGTGATTTGAACATGAGTTGCAAGATCAAACGGATTCAGTGAGCCCTGTCCTTATCAGGACGGCAGTAGCGCCTTCTATTATTAAATCTTCCGCTGTAATTTTTCGTAAATCATGTCATTAGCATTTTGGAGGCGTTACATGATAAATGCATTTACATGCTTCAAAGTTACATGTCCAATTATCATATGCACACCGTTTGACACTAGCCACTTCAACCTTTTTTCCCTCTTTTTTTCTTTTTTCTTTTTAAAATTTTTTCAATATCAGAGTTGTTATCTTATTATGGTGAAAATAGCATCCAACTCAAAACTTAGTTGTCAATCCAAACAATATATCAAAAAATAAAATAGCTCATATGGATATTTTTTTAGTACCAATTAGTTAAACAAATTAGTGTTTCCAATTATAATTAATGATAGGACTACAAACTCTTCAAAGAAAAATGATAAGATTATAAAATTTCGCGCATGCTTGTGTAAAGTACAGGATGCACACTAGTAAAGATATAAGAGTTATACAGATTTTGTGCACAATCAGCTAATTAAGCTGCCCAATAAAAAAAATGAATAAAGGGGTTGATTAGGTTACTTAAATCATTAACTTATTGAATACAGAAGGGAAACAACAATAATTAAGTAGTTTAAAACGGTTTGCGATTTGTGATCTGCTTTGATCCCAAAGCTTATAAAAAACCGAACCAAACCCTAAGCCAAATTTTTAAAATTTTTTAGACCAAATCATAGACCAAAGACCAAAGACCGAATCAAAAAGACAAACTTTGATTTTCGGTCTGGTTTACGATGTGAATCGAAAACTCGCACCACTAACAGAGTAAGCTTTCGAGAATATTTACCCATTTGATTGCTCAACATGAGTTTGCGTGGGAAAGCCTCATCAGACAACATAACATGGCTCGAACTCGACCTGACATTACTGAGAGATAAGTACAAATTTAGCGTGAGCCAAACTAATTTCAATCCGAAGCTGATACAATTTGATTATTTAGTACAAAAACATGTTATCTTTCAATTTTGAGAAAATCTAAGTCCTTTTCAAGGCTGGTACAAAATTGACCTGTCTATTGAATAAATCAACTTGAGAAGACCAATGTCTCAGCTCTGAAGTTGAGGTAGTCTGAGTTGAACTACCCATTAAGCAAGATAATCTCTATTCTTATAAATGAAAATACGCGACTCATTATGATTGGTTCATTTTAATTTTTTGCCATTCAAACCCTATATTTTTATAAAGATATTTTTCAACTAATTACGTCATATGATGTTAGTAAAAATTCAGTATTTACTTTGTTATTATACTTAGGCCATGTTCTTTTCGTTGGTAAATTCCAATTTATCAATTTCAACTCATTTCAACCCACTTCACGAACTTCAATAAAAATACCAACTTCAATCTACTGTAACCAACTTCAACTCACTTAAAAAAAAAAAAAAATACTCACTTCAACTAACGTTAGTAATTTCTTAACCCCTATTTCCCAAGGAACAGAACATGCCCTTAGAATGGTTGATTAACCAACCTTTTGGTTTTTTTTGAGTGGCTAAAGCCCGCAAGGAAGAAACAAATGAGCTCAAATCTCTAGTCATTCTTGGTGAAATTACATCTAGAGCATTTTTATACAAAATTTTTAACAAATCTAAACGGAGAAATCAAAGTTTTTGAAACCATTGGAAGGAGATCCTCCTTCATTAGCTAACCAATTAGCAGCCACATGACAAGCCTCACTATAATAGTATCGAATCTGAATGGTCCGATCGTCAAATTCTTAGGAAGTCTTTGCATTCCCTAATTAGATAGTGGTGGGAATCAGTATTCTTTATTAAGCCAACTTGCAACCAAAGTAAGAATCAACATGGATCACCAGTCTTCTGACTTGAGCTTGGATTATCAGTAAGACTAAGTTGAGCTAGAAAACGAAAATTAGATATCTAATCGATTTCCGTATATAAAAATAAAATTCTTGGCAATTATCTTTGGAGATTTAGATTTAAAATTTGTCTATGAAAACGTTTGTGCCTCTATTTATACTAGAATTGCTCACATCTTTTCACAACTTGTTTTAAATTATTCAGGCTGAAAAAAATGAAATCAATCAAATGGGATTATGTATCGGATTAAATGAGTTTTATGTGAGTTTCAACTAAATTATGCAACTTGTTTATGTGTCATTATTACGTACAAGATTCAATTGGATGATTAAAGATTCAAAGTAGAGCAACAACCAAAGTTTCAAATTATATTGAAATTGTGACATGTGAATCAAGAAGTCAAGAGCATTATTTAAACAATTATAGAGTTTACTTACTGTCACATGCATCAAACAGTTCATATCGGATAACTGGCAAATTATATGTTGAATTATATGAGCATTACCTGGTTTATTTTGTAAAGTTTTTTCAAGCTAGTACTAATGACTTAGTTTTCTGCTCACATGTGTTTGTGCCTCTTTTACAAAAATAAAGTAACATAAGATTCCAAGCAATATGGTGGACATGGAGGTTTTTAATATGGATCCCAAAATTGAGATTTGATTTTTGGGGAAAGTTTGGCACTTGGGAGGGGTTGGAAAAAGCTTTGGCTCTACAATTGTTAAACCTAACGTATTTTATCATGTCAAATGAATGGTTTGTAAATGCAAGTTGCAGTAGATGCCCTCATGCTTGAAGGTGTAAAAAAATTTTGGATTCGGGTTAAAATTGGCAAATCAGTTAAATTACAAGACTCGAATGAAATATTTCGTCCAATATTTGGTCTTTTAGAATTGCACGCTAGACAAGTTTAAACTAGTGTCAAAATTTGGCTCAAACAACATAATATATGAAATGTGTTACATCTAGTTTTAAAATCCGAATGAAAAATTCATGATATCAAAATACTTCAAGTCGCACAAATTTAGATAATTTAGTTGGGCCAATATTTGCCAGCAAAACTCATGCCTTACAAGTTACAAAGTGTGGCGCTCAAGTTGCTCAGATTTCAAATATCTTAGGGGGTGTTCGGGTGAAGGTATAGGAATGGTTTCATAGCTATGGCTACTTGCATGGGTTCGAGAACCCTAAATCCACGAAGTCCTGTGAAGGGCCATTTCATCAAAGAGGCGAGAGCAAGTCGTGCCTCATGACCTCCCTTACATTCTGTCTGGGTTCACATTTCTTGGTTTTCATGACAGTGATCTTCTTTGACCTCCTCACTAGGACGTCCACATATCTTCTCTTCTGTATAGGACTACCCTAAATCATCTGAATCTTGTTTCATGCAACTTATCATCACCCCTGCCTCTTCTCTTTTATTCCCCCCCCCCCTCCCCCGTGAACACTACATTCAAGAAAACAGGCATCTCCCATTGCAGGTCTTCTTCGAAATTGTCAAACATGTCTTCAGCGAATCTCCTGTGTTCCTTGTTTACAAGTTTACAACCTATCCCTCCACTTTCAACCGTAACTCCATGCGTCAGGTTGACTTGGCACCTTGACACAATACCAGAGCCCAAATGGTATTAAATTCAAATATCAGCAAACAGTATTGAATTACTGCACAAGGCACGAGGGGAGCGACGTACCATCTGCACTTGAGCACAAAAGGCATTCACATGAGAGGATATTTTAGGGTGCATAAAGAAAGCGTATTCTTTCACCTTCAACCACCAAATTGAGCCTTTTTGGTTTGGTTTTGTGAATTCTTTGATTCTCTAATGCTTCATTTTCAAAGCCAGGTCCCATCTTCATGCCTTGGCCTTCATAAGTAGGTGCCTAGACAGGGGGTCCGTGCCCTGAGTTACTGCCCCCACCTCCAGCAAACTCATTTCAGCAAACTTATCCTTGTCAGCAAACTCATTTCAGGTTAACTTATCCTGTTCTATCCAGCAAAACACTATCCTGTTTAAGTCTGTTACTTTCATTTGATCACCATCCACAAACATGTCAATCAATAAAAATATTGCTGAACTATCAAACCAAAAATAATTGAAACTCTCAGACTTTCTGCATTATTATTCACAGCCCAAGCTTCATGGATCTTTTCCCCACATTCCCATGGATGACTTGCATCTTCAAATACAGCCACTAAAGCAGCTCAGCAGGTTTCCTTGAGTTTGAATTTTCTATGTTCATATTCCACATAAGACGATACCAAAGAGCAAGCCACTACCTGATCTAATGTGATCAGTAGTGCTGATGAACAACTAGGATGGAACTGATTTCCTGTTGAGCTCAGGGACACAATCCCTGAAGCCAAGGACCATAGTTGTGTACTTGTGCTGACTGGGCAGATAGATACCAAAGGATCTCCATTTGCATCTCAACAGATGAACCTTACGATACCAGAATGTAGCTGTGGACAACGATCAACTGTAACATGTTTAGAAACCTTTCTTTGACATTGTCAACATCGGGAAGGATGGACGGAATCCCCACGCTTCATTTAGAAAATTATGTTCATGTCAAAATAAGTAAAACCAGAACCAATCTCATAGGTTTGTCTGTCCCAACTTCAAAAGAGAGAGTCTGTTTTCTGATAGAGCTACTATAAGCAGCTGGCCATTCTTGGTTAGAATCTCAATTACCTGCCTAGTCCAACATCGACCATTCTTTTAACCCAAAAATTTAAATAATAAAAAATAAATAATGCTGCGGAAAGATCAATCAAGAAAATGCAGTTTTTTTTTTTGGGGGGGGGGGGGGGGTTCCACCTTCGTTACCTTACCTGTACAATTGTGTCAAAAAGAGGCTGTTTACGTGTTTTCCTTGTACAACTTTGTGGCAGTCAGGGTACACACAAGTGAGCATAGGTAAGAAGCCACTCTGCCTAGTTTTAGTCACTCTTCTTTCTCTCTAGTTTATACTTCATATCTTTGAGCTATCTCCCTTGATAGCTATGATTTAGTTGTTCTGCTAATGAACAACCCCCCCCCGCCGGGAATTTTTTTTTTTTTACTTGAGTACCTCACATGTTTCTTCTCACCCCCTTCTATTTTTTTTTTCCCCATCCATTTTGATGCCTAGCAAACTTTTTATGTACTTTCAATGTACTCTTGACAAGCTTTTATGTACTTCAAATTCCATTTTCAACAATTGAAAGTGCAACATGTCAATGGCACTCGATCTAAAACATGTACAAGACTTATTTAAGGTGGAAAAAAGTATAAACATGGACATATGGAAAAAATTGTCCAAAGAGATTCAAGCCCAAATTGAAGCTGCATTATATTTGTGAAAGCAAAGCTTCTAATAAGGCAGAAATGATATCTAACCTAGTAATACAACATAGAAAATGCCAAACCCACAACAGAAATCACAATAAAATACAGTACATTTTGCCTAGTGCCACGAGCAGAAGCAAATCACCCAGCATCGCAAGAAAAAATTACGCCAAGCTGCTTTTGGTGGGTGTGCTTAGAAAAGACTTCATTTAAACAAATGAACCAGTATCATAACCATTTCTAAGCCCATTTTAGACTTCAAAAGGGAGCTGAAATGATGCAGAAGGGGACAACAGAGGAAAAAATAGGAGATTTATCCTGACAACCAGAAATGTCAAAAGCTGAGCAGCACTTTGTTTAGCTCTCTTAAGCTCTTTGACCCCCCTCCCCCACCCAAAAAAATAAATAAAAAATCAGTCAGCCATCTCTATAAAATGGTAAGATATGCTCATCAACAGGGACCTAGCCCAACATTGAAATAGACTTCCTTATCTGCACGATCTGAAGAGGGCAAAGATTCTGCGTCCATGTTTTGTGCAGCTTGAAAAAGCCACATTTTGGCATAATTTTTAGCTTAAACTATAGTGGACCACAACATAATGTTTCAACATATTGTCCTCTACTTCTTTGTTTTGGATGTAGTAGCCAGTCCATAGAGGCAACATATCTGCAATTGAAGGGTATGTCAATGTGCATCCTCCCACACCAATCTAAGCTAGACTCTGGGTTATGGGTCTGGTTGTTTCCTAATGCCCAACGAGATTTATTGAGAAATGTCTCAACAACAGGACTTTAAATATACTAACATTAACTTGCTATCAGCCAACCCCAGTTAAACTTATAGCTTGGATTGACAGTCTGATAAAAGATTAAGGATCCAATACTTTACCCAATACGGCTGGGGCCTAGGGTCGAATATACTGATTCCAGGACAAAGAGTTACACAAAAAGGCCTTCAAAATCAACCACAGGCAAAGAACCTCAAAGGTAGTTTACCTGCTAATTTGATGATGAAGATGGAACTGAAATTCCTTCCAACTGAGTGCTATGCCTTGACCAATGTCAGAGCAAACCAAATACTCAAAAGATGAAGGAGAGTATGCCCTTCTTGCTGTATTGAACTCGAGCTGTAAGCGACCCTCATTTCATGTCATATGTATCTTTTGTACAAATCACAAGAATTCTCAATCAAATATGATTCAGATTCATGGGTACTATTTGCTGTTCAGCATTTTGAGGTAATTGTCTCAGATTTTGCAAAACTTAATCACGCTTTTCACAATTATCATATAGGCAAGACTCATCTTCTCAATTTGTTCAAGAAATGCAATCCCCCCCCCCCACTCTCTTTCTAACTGTTCATAGAAGCAAGCAAGATTTTCATGCTTGAGTTTCACAGAAAAACTAGATCTAAATTAGTATTGGAGCAGCAGCCAATGGATGCAATCATATGAAACAACCAAAGGGTTTGCAATTTCCAGTGAAACAATCACTTCATAGGAGCAACAAGTGTGTAAATCAACAACAATGACACAACAACAATAGCCCCAAATAGAGTAAACGTAGGGCTAGTCCAAAGCATGAGGTTCGATTTCTCTGTCCTCTTGATGGGATCAACCTCTTCAGAAAGTGGGTAATTCGAAGGCCTCGGATTCCATGTCACATACTTGTCTGGATTGAACTGGGTCTTTCTCTTTTTCCCTGCTTGCTTTTTGAAGCTCGACCATGCTTTGTTCCAATCAATAGAGAATTGATCGCCATTGTTGCTATTGCTTCCGCCATTGTTGTCTTTGGCATCGCCATTGTTGCCGTTTCTTGGGGGTTTCTGGGTAGAGCATGAAATTTTGAAAGATGGCGAGTGGGAGAGAGAATTGCTGGAGAGATTGGAGAAGAAGAAAGATTTGTAACTGCTGGTTAACATGGGCACTGAAATGAGTAGAATATTCATGGGCATCAGCAACATTTTCTAGGCAGATTTTCCTCAAGAGTATTTCTTCTCTTTTGGTAGCTAGTGCCAGTGGCCAACTGGCCATTGCTCTCCGGGCAAATTGAGTGATGGATTTTTATCGTCGTTACATCCGAAAAAGACTCATCTGAAAAAAGACCCAAAATCGAATAAACCCAAATCGAACCATACTCAAGTTAAATTATTTTACAAAGTTGCTTATTTTTACATAACAAGCGTATTTGTTCAAAATTGGGTGACCTGAAGTCGACATGAATCGAAGTTCAACTAAACCGACCCGAAATATTACTTAACCCATAGTATGACCCGACCAAAATTTAAACCGACCCGAACCTGAACTGAATGATCCATCTGTCAGGTTTATGACATCTGATTTTTGAATCTATTTATTTTCAATAATATGTACTAAGTAAGAACTAATATACTTGCCGCAAATTCTAGCTCACCATTAGTTTTCTTAATTGCAGATTATTGAGAATAAATAGACCTAAATATTATCATTGGGGCCTCATTTTGAAAGATTATTTGTGCCCAAACCGTACAAAGCGCGGATTTTTTTATGCCAAAATCCATTTTTTACTCGTTAAATGAATATGAAATGTCGTTAAATGTGCCGGTAGTAAAGGCCAAAGAGAGTCAGGCAATGCAACTCCAAAGGGCATGATCAACCCTAAAATCGGAAAGTATCAAAACTGCAAGAGGTCAACCACTGGTGACCACGAGAGATGACAGTAGTTGTTATACATGCTTTTTACCCAATTATCAAATCTAAGCTCTAATATCTGCTAAATAATCTTCCATGACCTGACTGCAACTCTTCCAATAATGTACATGGCAAATCCTTTGGAAGGATCATAAGCTGAGAAATGGAAGGCCTGGCCTTCTTCAATGGAAGAATGCCTTCTTTTGGGGGGAAAGTGTGGCCACGATGCTAAATTCCATAGCATAAACTCTTCAAGTAATTAAGGATGCATACATTAGCAACTAAGCTCCAGTAGAAACTATATATATAGATATATATATCCTTTGGAACCCAGTGGGTGCAAACAAGCCGAAGTCAACTCGCAGGAGCAGCAAAGCTTGGGCAAGAGCTAACAATATCATTGGGCTGATGCTGAAAATGGGCCGTGCGCTGATGCAGGAGTCCCAGGCGCTGGAAAGACACAAGCAGTGTTGCTGGGCTTCGTCTGATGCAAGGAGCTACTGAAGAGCAAACCATGGGTCATGTTTGCTGTATTTGTTTTCTTTTCTCGCCTTGGCCCAAATAACACCATCACAAACATAATATGACCAAGTTGGGCTATTAAAGAATGAATAATAATAAATCCACTTGGATGATTAACTAATTTTGGGCCAATGCCTAACACGTGCTGCAAAAGCAGATTGACACTCTTTCGTTTGTTCGGAGTGCTAAAATTTTTTGGTTTTTTCCAGGTCTTGTTTCTGTCATGTTTTCGCTTTGTTTCTCCCCTTTTTATTATTTTCACTCAAGCGTAGTGAGTTCAACTTTATATATATATATTTGATATCAAATAGCGTACGTTCATTCCAAGACTTCCAAATGATTATGTAACAATTGAGATTGCTTTGGCACTAGATGCATGATTTCATTTTGAACTATGACCCAATTTACTCTCTTACCTTTGGAAGTCTTATGGAACATCTCTACCCCGCATCAAAAAATTAAGAAAACATGACATGATTTATAAGTGATACAGTAGACCTACTACAACAAGAAATTCTTTTCTTTTTCAAGCCTAAGTGAGGACAATGGGTTGTTAATGGTTAGTTTTTAGGTCTTTGGTTCTAAGGTGTTGGCTAGTAGATTGTCTAATAACCTAACCCATTAGGCTGAGGTCTACAAATGATATTGGAGCGGACCTTAGGCCATGTAGTTATGGACCACTATGCACCCATTGAGAGGAAACTGTGGGTTAATGACCTAACCCATTAGGCTGAGGTGTACATATGATGTTGGAATGGTCTTTGGTTCTAGGTCGTTGGCTAGTAGATTGTCTAGTGACCTAACCCATTAGGCAATATTGAAGCGGTCTTTGGTTCTAGATTCTTGGCTAGTGGATTGTCTAATGACCTAACCCATTAGACTGAGGTGTACAGATGACATTGGAGTGGACCTTACGCCATGTAGTTATGGACCACTATGCACCCATTGAGAGCAAACTATGGATTAATGATTAGTGTCATTCTTACAATTGCCAGCTCGATGGACGATTTAGTGCTTGATGAGGTCATCAGTTGTTTAAGTGTGGGGGAACTGTAGCATCCTTTATCCAACATCGAAAAATTAGAGAAACTTGATATACGTTAAAGTAATATAGTAGGCCTGCTACAACAACCACTTCCCCTTTTTAAGCCCAAGTAAGGACAACGCGCTGTCAAGGGCCACTTCTATCTATGGAAAGTTTGGTACGATCGTACAGCTAGCCTTTATAAGGGTGGAATCATGTGGGTAACTCATTTTAATGACGTTGTCGAGCTAAACTAGGATGAATCCCGCGGTTTGCACGAGTTTTTATTAATGTTTATTTAATACTAATGAAATAAAAATAATTTATCATTATTGACATCTAAAATATACTATAATGCACGACAATTATTGAAACAAATAAAATTTTAAAATAAGTATCAATGAAATTATGATAATTAATTAATTAATTATTAATTTTTCACATAGTATTTTCAATATTGTTAGTTCATGAATTAAACATCATACTCTGCATAAATTCTAAGAAAATAATAACATGAAAATGAACGTATAATTTACATGTAGTTGTTTTAAATAGAAGAATGGATTCATAACTGTTAGATTTTAATCCCACAAGGACACAAGAGGGGGGTGAATTATGTCCTCCAACTTTTCGAATTGTTTCAAAACACTCGTGAGAACTGTTTGGAGTGCGTGTTTCCAGTGAGATAGAACGAAAGTAATTGCGGAAATAGTAAAGGAGACACAATATTTTTACGTGGAAAACCACCTCTGGCCCAACTTAGATGTAAAAACCACGACCTACCACAGTAGGATTTTCAGCAACTTTTTCACTAAACGGGCCGAACACATTACAACTGTAACACACGTAACTTAGTCTACCCAAGACTCTTGTTACAAACACACATCCAAAGTCTCCCAAGACTTTGGACAAATACTTACGGACACGACGTCCACACATCTCCTATGGACATAACGTCCAACGTCTACCAAGACTTGGACAACCTACGATGACGGAAAAGAGATAAAGAACACCTTACTTGTATGCTTCTAAATAAGTTGAGTGTAAGGTACAATACAACTCCTATTATGCCAATAATGAAGACTCGATTAAGCACTCCTATTGAAGGTTTTTCTCACATAAAAATTCAGACTTAGAAAAACAATTTTAGCACTTGAAAATCGTGAAAAACCTTGAGAAAACTTTAGGGAACCGACCGCTTAAATAGTGGGATAAGTATGCTTGCCGTGTAAGGATGAGAGCAATCTCCACTTTTCTTAGCTATTGCCTAATATGAGAGTTACCAATTTTCTTTATAGGATAGGATCAAATATTTGGAGGATATTTTTCCTTAGGAGATAAGATCAAATATTTAGGAAGGATTTTTCTTAAGTGAGATAAGATTAGATCTTCTCACCAAATATTTGAAAAATATTGTCTTTTAAACAAGGGAAGAAATAGTTTTAGATTTTGACTGACATAAATTAATTCCAATTGTTTCCTGAAAAACGTTAGTCCAAAATCCTTTTAATAAAAAGGTTAAAATTTGAATTTTTATTCCCAGCCTCAAAACACTGCAGACCTGGCTTCTTGGACCTGCTCTGAGACAGTGTTCTGAGTCACCAAAAAACCTTTCAAAATACATGCTAAATCAGAGACCTTCTAATTAGCATATTAATAAGAATCTAAAAAAAATAAAACCAATGCTAAGCCTAATACTCTTGTTATCGGCCGAACTTCTTGCCCAGGTTCATGCTTCCACTACCAGAATTGTTCTGAGGGAGTGTTCTCAAATTCTCGCGCATGTTATCAACTTTGATGCTCTATGCTCATTCGAACTGCTCCATGTGTTTTTCAGATCCTGTCTTAGCATACAACTCAAGCACAACACATAACTCACAACATATTGACTAGGTCATTTGGATTGTCATCATCAAAACCTTATACATTAATTGGGTCAACAATTTCTTCCTTTTTGATGATGGCAAACCAAATGACCGTAAGTCGTTGTTGTTAACAG
Organism: Selenicereus undatus; assembly: GCA_017589665.1. Lineage (NCBI taxonomy): Eukaryota > Viridiplantae > Streptophyta > Magnoliopsida > Caryophyllales > Cactaceae > Selenicereus > Selenicereus undatus. The sequence continues at coordinate 88,268,122 of JACYFF010031954.1, read as the reverse complement.
GGTAAGATAGGCTAGTGCAAAAATGGGCAAAGTCAAAGTTTATGCAAGTCACACAGAAAAAGAAACAGGAGTAAGAGATCAACTTGAACTGGGCAAACTAGTCAAAACTAAGGTCATGCTCATCTTCCCCCTTTTGACATCATCGAAAAAGGGTAAATAGGCCACAAGGTCTGAGTGCAGTGTGGATGCAATCACCACCAAAGCGGTAATGTGGAAAATAACAATGATACACTCAAGTATACAATACAGTAATGATATTGACCATCCGAGTCATGTACAAACAAGTAGCACATAAACAAGCAGGGATTACGACAAAAATGCATTAATCATCCAGGAAACAGTCACAATCCACCATTGTTCATAAAGTAGCAAGAAGAGCGGACAACAAAATAAGTGACAAGAGGTGAAAGAAAAGAAGACAAAGTCAAGATCAGATGGAAGAAGAAGAAGGAGAAGAGAATTTGGTCGAGAGGGCAGAGATGTCACTCAGAAGATTCACGTGACGTTTGGCATTGAGCTCCTTTTCTTCTGCGAGTGCCCTCTTCATGTCTGCAATTTCTCCCTTGAGGGAGAGCTGGTCCTGCATGAGAGTGTTTAGGGTAGGAGTACTGGAGTTTGAGGCCTCACTGGGAACAGGGCGGAGAGGTGTTTGGACCCCCTGTTCTGAGCTGGCACTCCCACCTTTCTTTACATGAAAGCCACACCCAATCAGGGTACTATCTCCTATTTCATCATTGATCTGGAGGCTCACTCTCTTTTATAGGGGAATCCCAATCTGCTCAAACACAGACGTCAGCAGGAGCCCATACCCCATGTCATGATCCTTGGACCTGTTAGCAATGCGTCCAATGTGACTGATCATGATCGCGGGTAAGTTGATTTTCTTACCCCAATCCAAAAGATCGGTAAGGCACATGTCCATAGGATCAACCAAATTTTGTCCCTGACCCCGAAAAATGACATTCTTGATTAAAAACCAAAATAACAAGCGATATAAGGGTATCGTTTCCCCCTTACGTACAGATCTAGACATGGTTAGTTGGGGGTTTTGGGCTAGGTTCCAGGTCAGCTCTAGCAGTCTCTCCTCACCCAACACATGCTTGTCCTCATGGACATATACATCAAAACCATCAGATGGCACACCAAGCATCTCACCGAGATCAGCAGCATCAAACTGAATCCTATGCCCACCATTGTGTTTGTCACCACCACATTGGTGACCACACAGTTGGCGTAAAACTCAGCTAACTCAGGAATAGAACACCCTATCTGAGTGTTAGTAAACAGATCCAACCACCCCTGAACTCTTAATTTCCCTAGGAACACCTCAAGCCCCTGTTCCTGAAAATAAGCTACCTTGATGACCTTCCCTCGGACTATAGATTTCTGAAGGAATTGCTGGTATCTTTCAGGGAGTGTCATGCTATTTTTAGCTTTCTTTCTTCTAGGTTCAGGACACTCTTCCACCTGTTCGGATGACTGTTCTGGGGTTGCCCTTTTAGGAGCGGAGTCATTGGAGGGAACAAGTCTGGGAGGTGTTTTGGGTGGTGTTTTGATGGGTGTTTGGAGAGGTGTTCTTCAGACTATTTTCTTCTTTGTAGTAGGGCTGTCTACTGTATCTTTTGGTAGTGGAAAAATAGGGGCAGGATTCAAACTTCTTGTTTGGCGTCGATACAGTAGAGTATTGAGAGGGACAGTGGGTGTAGTGGTGGTCTTTCTTTGGCGTTTGCAGCTTGGTTTGAGGGTTGGCTGAGGAGTGGTTTTTATGGTTCTTTTGAACCGTATAATCGGTTCATCATCATCACTGTCTTCAGTGAAAACACTAGTAGGAATAGGATCCTTAATGCTCATCCCAACCCCCAAATCGCTTGAACTTTCGACTGACTCGGTCGAACTTCCCCCTGTCACCAATTCAATTTTGGGTGGTTCATAGACAACCAATTCCCACCCGGTAATCGGGTTCACGGTGGGAATTGTTGCAGGGTTTAGACCGACATACCTTACATCCAGACGCCTCAAGGAACCATATATTGAAGAAGGTATAGAGTAAGTGGGAGAGGGAGAAAATTCCATACCTAAAGAAATTCCACTCGATGGGGCCTTTGCAACAGTGCTCGACCAATTATTGCTTCTTTTGCTTGACACTCGACTCTAAAGTGAGCGTGGAGGCGCGGTCTTCCTTCCGGTCGAAGCTGAGCCATCATGTGTTCTTGCCATTGGAAAGTTTGAGAAGAAAGATTTTAGGGTTTAGGTTTTTGGAAGGGAAGAGATAGTGATTTCCGATCGTGTGAAAGGAAAGAGGGAAGGAAGATGTCGGGTTGGAGAGAGAATGCGGAGGAGGAAGTGGGTAGATGGGCTTTAAATGGAAAGTTTCAATTTCTACTTACCTTGCTGTCGTGCTACTTGTCTGGTGAATTTACAAACAGTGGTTGGGTCTGTTCTTAGACCTTGTTCTGACTGCTAAATGTTCGGTGTCTCACGGCAATAAGGGCAATATCATTAGACCTCAACGAGTGTCAGCATGTTACATTTCACACATATGCCAGTAAAAGCACAAAAATTGAATGCATCCATTGTAACAATTTATTTGGCCTAAAAACCCTTTACTAGTCAATCATTGGAATATAAACAAGCATGCTCAGGTCTTCTTAATTAAACCCAATTCAAGTCTATTACTCTCAAACCGCTCTTCACTTAGTGCCTTGGTAAATATATCAGCAATTTGTCTATCAGTGGCATAAAACTTCATTGAAATTAAGCCCTTTTCAACATTGTCTCTCAAAAAATGACGACATATGTCAATATGCTTAGTCCTTTTATGTTGACATGGGTTTTTGGCAATGTTAATTGCCCTTGTGTCATCACAAAATATGGGAATGCATCCCGTGTCAACAGAAAAATCCATGAGTTGTTGCCTTATCTACAACAATTGAGCACAACAAGAAGCTGCTGCTACATACTCGGCCTCTGCTGTGGACATGGCAATGGAGTGTTGTTTCTTGGTTGCCTAAGAGACCAAACAGGGTCCAAGAAAATGAGCCACACCTGAGGTGCTTTTTCTGTTGACTAGGAATCCAGCATAGTTAGCATCTGCATACCCAATGAGATCAAAGTTGCACCCTCGAGGATACCATAGTCCTAAGTCAGGGGTGTATTTCAAATACCTTAAAATTCGTTTTACAGCTTTAAAATGTGTTTTTTTAGGATTTGACTGAAAACGAGCACACAAGCCAACACTGAAAACAATGTCAGGTCTACTAACGGTTAGGTATAGAAGCAACCCTATCATGCCCCTATAGGATTTCTCCTCAACTAAAGGGCTCTCATCATCTTCAACCAACCTGGTTGAAGGAGAGATGGGTGTGTCTATGGGCTTAGCCGATTCCATACCGAACCTCTTAATTAATTCATTGACATATTTTTGTTGATGTATCATAGTTCCATTTTAGGTTTGCTTGATTTGTAAGCCTAAGAAGAAACTATGCTCACCCATCATGCTCATCTCAAACTCACTCTTCATCAATTCTAAAAAATCATTACACAAATCATTGTTGGTTGCACCAAATATTATGTCATCGACATACACTTGAACAATCAACAAATGCTCCCCCTTTGATTTGAGAAGCAAGGTATTATCAACCTTGCCTCTTTGAAAACCATTATCGATTAAAAATTTTAACAAACATTCATACCAGGCTCTAGGAGCTTGTTTTAAACCTTAAAGAGCTTTGTTAAGTTTAAACACCTGGTTAGGCATATCATGATTATCAAAACCAGGGGGTTGGCTTACAAAGACCTCCTCTTTAAGGTATCCGTTGAGGAATGCACTTTTGACATCCATTTGGTATAACTTGAACTCCATATGGGCTGCAAAGGCCACCAAGATCCGAATAGCCTCGATCCTTGCAACAGGTGCAAATGTTTCCTCATAGTCGATCCCTTGCTCTTGGTTATAGCCCTGAACCGCCAGGATGGCGTTGTTTCGACTAATTGTTCCGAACTCATCCAATTTGTTCTTGAACACCCACTTGATACCAATTATCGATCTGTCTTTAGGTCGTGGTTTAAGGTGCCAAACCTTGTTCCTTTCAAACTGATGCAGTTCTTCTGGCATGGTAGTAACCCAGTCAGAATCTGCAAGAGCTTCATGAACATTCTTTGGCTTAATGTTAGATAAGAAGGCACAGAAAGCACAAAAGTTTATGACTTTAGACCTAGTTTGCACCCCTGTGTTAATATCATATATAATCTGGTCGAGAGGGTGCGAGCTTTGGTGCTTCTAGGGTCGTGGAGAAAATGAATCTATAGATATGTTTTCCAATCTTTCCTAAACACTTGATGAAACAGGTTTTGGATCTGTTCTGGAGCCTGTTCCCACAACTGCTCGGGAAGGATCAGGTTGAGTGGGTCGGTTATGTCCCAAATCAGGTTCAGCAAAGCTTCCCCCTGACTGGCTTGCCCCCTGCCCACCTTCCATATTTCTAGATCCAGGACTTGCTTCACCTTTAGGAGACTTAATGTTATCCACCATGGAGTTTTGAGCGAACGTGAGGTCTTTTCTTACAAGACCAAGTTCGAACTCTTCATCCTGTATGTCATGCTCAATCATGGAGTTAGTTTCATCAAACAATACATGCACGCTTTCCTCAACACACAAGGTTATTTTGTTAAAAACTTTGTATGCCTTACTGTGTGAGGAGTACCCTAAGAATATGGCTTTGTCACTCCTTGGGTCAAACTTTTCCAAGGATTCCTTCCCATTATTGTGCACATAGCATTTGTATCCAAACACCCTCAACTGCATAATATTGGGTTTTCGTCCTTTGAAAAGTTCATAGGGAGTCTTGTTGAGTATAGGTCTGATCATGCATTTATTAATAATGTAGCACGGTGTATTCAACGCTTCTGCCCAAAAGTTTCTAGGAAGACCACTAGCGACAAGCATGGTCCTAGTCATGTCTTCTAGAGTACGATTTTTACGCTCTACCACCCTATTCTGTTGGGGTGTTCTGAGGGCAGAAAAGTAGTTATCAACACCATATTCATTACAATAATTAATGAAGCTCGAGTTTTCAAATTCTTTGCCATGGTCCAACCTAAGACTTATCAATGAGTCTCCTACTCTCTTTTCAATTTTCTTTAGAAGCACAAGAAACTTCTCAAATGATTCATCTTTTGATGCCAAAAATAAAGTTCAAGGGAAACGAGAGTAATCATCTACTATAATAAACACATACCTCTTCCCACCTATACTCGTGATTCTCATAGGACCACACAAATCAACATGTAGAAGTTCAAGAGGTCGGGAAATGCTCACACAATTCTTTGACTTGAAAGAAGTCCTCACCTGTTTTCCTCTAGCACAAGTCTCATATACCTTGTCATCATTGTACTTGATGGAAGGTAGTCCGACTACTAGGTCCTTAGAAATGAGTTTATTCAAAAGGGAAATGCTTGCATGACCTAGCCTCTCGTGCCAAACCATAACATCGTCATCAAGAGCACTTAAATAAGTTAAAGGATTTTGGGGAAGTGAAAGAACACATGCTTTATACACATTGTTGTGTCGCTTCCCCCTCAACACAACACCACCAGAATTGACATTGGTAATCAAACATTGATCCGAAGAGAACTCAACATGATTTCCTCTGTCATGGGATACACTTAGCAAATTATGTTGTAACCCATCAACCAAGTACACATTATCAGTAGAGTGAGAGAGTGATTTACTTATCTTACCTACACCGATAATTTTCCCAGACTTGCCGTTGCCAAATGCCACTCTCCCTCCATCAAAGGTTGTAAGTGAGAGGAAGTTTGATCTATCTCCCGTCATGTGCCTCGAGCAACAACTATCTAAGAACCATAGTTGGTTGCCTCCTCTCACTTTAGCCTGCAAAATAACTAAGTGTTAGTTTTGGGAACCCAGATCCACTTGGGTCCCATTTTCTTTGATATGGAGATTAACTCATCTTTTCTAATCCACATTTGCTTAACATATACTGAGTTTCTCTCCACGACCCTTTTTCTCAAGGAGCAAGCATATCGATGATGATTAGTCTTACCACAATGAAACAAATTATATTCTCTGGAAGTCCAACATATTTTTTGTTTATTGGTTGAGTGGCACGCCTACTCACAAATCCTAGTCCCTTTTTATTACGACTATGGTGAGTGTTTAACAAATTAAGTGCTTTTGAGGAACTGTTTTAGCGCCTGTTCTGAACAAGATCAGATTCGGCCTTATGGAGCTTTTCAAGCAACTGACTGTTTTCATTTATCAGGGCTTCTATCCTGAGTGCTTCTGAGGAACTGTTCCTGTGCCTATTCTGAACGAGGTCGGTTTCGGCCTTATGAACCTTTTCAAGCAACTGATTGTTTTCACTCACCAATAATTCTATCTTAAGTTCTAGTCGTTGGGACTCTTCTTCCAGCTTTGAGAGATCAGTGTTAAACACTTCTTTTCTCTTGTTCATTAGTTCTTTTAGCATGTCAACGTCCCTGCTTAAGGCAAAAGTTTTTTTATCTTGTTCAGACGTGAGAATCTCATTTGCTTGCTCAAGTTCTTGTATGGTTTTTTCAAGCATTCGGACATCCCTTTTTAACTTGGAACAAGTATCTTTAAGTATACAATTCTCAGTACTTATTGCCTCACATTCATCCATTAAGGAAAATAATAATTTCAGAATTTTTGCTTTGTTAAAACCACGTACCTTTTCCTTGAATTGGGACATGCTCTCGTCCGATTCTGAGTCAACTTCGGATTCACTTTTGGCCATGAGCGCCAGTGAAGCAGCTTCGTCTTGGGAGCTATCCTCTTCTTCTGAAGTTTCACCCCATGCTACCACCATGGCTTTAGTGAACTGCTTGGCAGAACTACTAAGCTGTGACTTCTTTCCGTGGCTTCGAAACTGTTCTGACGCCTGTTCTTTCGTCTGCATGGGGTAATATTTTACAATGTGGTCATGCTTTCCACATCTGAAACACCCATAGGCTTGGTCTTGGTCGATGTTCCTTGTTTTGCTGGTACTCTCCTTCTTGCTGCTCTTTCCAAACGTCTTGAAGATTTTTTTGAATTTACGAGTTACCAAGGCCATTTCTTCCTCATTCAAGTCCGAATCATCACTTCCCATGGCCTTTAGGGCAAGGCCTCAATCTTTCTTTATTTCCTCTTTCATATGGGAGTTTTTCCTCAATTCGTAAGTTTGAAGGTTCCCAATGAGCTCTTCCAAAGAGATTTCGTCCATCTTCTTTGCTTTCTGGATGGCTGTAACTTTCGTTTCCCACGAATGAGGCAAAAACCGTAGGATCTTCCTTACCAATTCCTCGGTGGTAAAGGATTTTCCCAAGGATTTCAACTCATTAGTAACATGGGTAAAACGTGTATACATATCCATCACTCTCTCTTTGTCACTCATTTCGAACAGTTCATACTTTCTCATCAGCAGCTCGATCTTGGACTGTTTGACTTGGTTGGTTCCTTCATGAGCCACGCGAAGAGCATTCCATATCTCTTTTGCCGATTCACATTCTGAGAAACGAGTGTACTCGTCTAGTCCAAGGCCAAAGTATAGCAATTTCTTAGCTCTTGCGTTTTTCTCCAGTTTCTTGAAGTCATCTGAGTCAAACTCATTTGACTTCTTAGGAACTGTTTTGCCATCTTCTGTGGTTTTCATTGGAATGTAAGGACCATTCTCAATGACAATCCATAGCTCATAATCATCAGCTTGAATGTAATTTTCCATGCAGTTTTTCCATCAATTGTAATGTTGTCCATTAAAGTATGGTGGTCGAGTCACATATTGACCTTCTAAGATTCCTTGTGGTGCACTCATCTTTTCAGGGTCCCTCAAGGTGTTAGCCTAGATGTGAGAACTCTGCTCTTTGTTAGATTTTAATCCCACAAAGACACAAGAGGGGGGGTGAATTGTGTCCTCCAACTTTTCGAATTGTTTCAAAACACTCGTGAGAACTGTTTGGAGTGGGTGTTTCAAGTGAGACAGAACGAAAGTAATTGCGGAAATAGTAAAGGAGACAATATTTTTACATGAAAAACCACCTCTGGCCCAACTGAGATGTAAAAATCACGACTTACCACAGTAGGATTTTCAGCAACTTTTTCACTAAACGGGTCGAACACGTTACAACCGTAACACACGTAACTTAGTTAACTCAGGACTCTCGTTACAAGCACACATCCAAAGTCTCCCAAGACTTTGGATAAATACTTACAGACACGACATCCACACGTCCCCTACGGACACAACGTCCAACGTCTACCAAGACTTAGACAACCTACGATGACGGAAAAGAGATAAAGAACACCTTACTTTTATGCTTCTAAATAAGCTGAGTGTAAGGTACAATACAACTCCTATTATGCCAATAATGAAGACTTGATTAAGCACTCCTATCGAAGGTTTTTCTCACATAAAAATTCAGACTCAGAAAAGCAATTTTAGCACTTGAAAATCGTGAAAAACCTTGAGAAAAGTTGAGGGAACCGGCCGCTTAAATAGTGGATAAGTATGCTTGCCGTGCAGGATGAGAGCAATCTCCACTTTTCTTAGCTATTGCCTAATCTGAGAGTTACCAATCTTCTTTATAGGATAGGATCAAGTATTTGGAGGATATTTTTCCTTAGGAGATAATATCAAATATTTAGGAAAGATTTTTCTTCAGCGAGATAAGATTAGATCTTCTTACCAAATATTTGGAAAATATTTTGTCTTTTAAACAAGGGAAGAAATAGTTTTAGATTTTGACTGACATAAATTAATTCCAATTGTTTCTTGAAAACGTCATTCCAAAATCCTTTTAATAAAAAAGTTGAAATTCGAATTTTTAGTCACAGCCTCAAAACACTGCAGACCTGGCCTCTTGGACCTGTTCTAAGACAGTGTTCTGAGTCACCAAAAAACCTTTCAAAGTGCATGCTAAATCAGAGACCTTCTAATTGGCATATTAACAAAAAAATAAAAAAAATAAAACCAATGCTAAGCCTAAGACTCTTGCTATCAGCTGAACTTCTTGCCCAGGTCCATGCTTCCACTGCCAGAACTGTTCTAAGAGAGTGTTCTCAAATTCTCGCGCATGTTATCAACTTTGATGCTCTATGCTCATTCGAATTGCTCTATGTATTTTCCGGATCCTATCTTAGCATACAACTCAAGCACAACACATAACTCACAGCATATTGACTAGGTCATTTGGATTGTCATCATCAAAACCTTATACATTACTTAGGTCAACAATGACTTTCATTTTGATCATGTAAGTCATGTACATGTATTACCTAAAAACTATGCATAAATAATTTATGAAATTACAGCATATAGTAAAAAATCTTGTTGATCAAAATCTTGTATTATCATTGCACTCACTTTTATTTTTTTAATAAATACTATTTTTTATTTATTTAAATTTTACTCTTTATTGAGATAATTATAAACGATTTAGTGGAGGCAAGAGTTTTTTTTACAAGAATACCACCAAACTCCACCAACTTTGCTAGATGCTAAACGAGCTCGACTCCCCTACGACGACCTCGAGCAGAAGTTGGTCGCCTAACGCAACCGCTCTATTCGCCTCAGTAACCGCCACAGGCCTTGTCGTTGCCTCGCCATCCCTTGTAATTTCCCAATAAAAGCTCCACTCCCTCTATCAGATTCCTTTATTTCATTAGAAATTAAAAAATCAAAAGTAAGCTTTTTATACAATCCAACAATTACATTGTAAGAGGCAAAGTTTATTTATCCATTGCAACTGAAGACACCCCATTAGCGTTATTAGCAATTTTCATCTGTTGACAAAATTTATGTAACAACAATGCGAAGGATTAGTAGAGAGATAAGTAAAAGAAAAATCAATAAAAGAAGAGAACCGTAATGATGAAATCAATTAACTCCTAATATGAAAATTCAAAAATTCTATCAATCAAAGGCAACAAAGAATAAGGTAGGCAAAGAGATAAATGAGGGCACAGTGCCACAGAAGACAAGAAGGAAATAATAATAGTAATAATAGTAGTAGTAGTCGTAGTAGCAACAGGAATAGGAGGAGCGAGAGAAGGAGTAGCAGTAGTAGTAATAGGAGTAGTAGTAGGAGCAGGAGGAGGAGGAGGAGGAGTAGCAGCGGTAATAGTAGTAGGAGCAGTAGTAATAGCAATAGCAGCAACAACAACAACAATAGCAGTAACAGTAGTAACAGTAATAGTAGCAGTAATAGCAACAACAGTAGTTATAGTAGCAGTACAGTAGTAGCAGTATAGAAGTAGCAGTATCAGTAATAGTAATAGTATTAGCAACAGTAGTAGCAGCAATATCATTAATAGTAGGAGTAGCAGTGACAACAATAGTAGCAGTAGTAATAGCAATAGCAGGAGTAATAGTAGCAGCAGTAGTAGTAACAATAGCAGGAGTAGGAGCAGCAACAGTAGCAGTAATAGTAGAAGAAGTAGTAACAATAACAGTAATAGTAGTAGTAGCAGTAATAACAGTAGCAATAGTAGCAGCGGCAACAGAAGTAGTAGGAGTAACAGTAGTAGCAGAAATAGCAGCAATAGTAGTAGTAATAGTAGCAGCAGTGGTAGTACTAACAACAGTAACAGTAGTAGTAGCAGTAGTAGTAATAGCAGTAGTAATAGTAGTAGCAGTAGTAGTAGCGGTAGTAGCAATAGGAGTAACAATAGTAGTAGTAGAAGTAACGGTAGTAGCAGTAATAGTAGCAGTAGCAACAGTAACAATAGTAGCAGTAGTAGCAGTAGCAGTAGTAGCAGCAGTTTTAGTAGCATTATCAGTAGCAACAGTGGCAGTAAGAGTACTAGCAGCAGTAGTAACAGTAGTAGCAGCAACAGCAGCAGTAATAGCAGCAGTAGCAGCAACAGCAGCAGCAATAGTAGTAGCAGTAGCAGCAGTTAGACCTGGCAAAACTGACCCGAGACCCGAAACCCGAACCGAATGACTCGGACCCATACCAGACCCAACACCCGAAGTACGCTCACCCGAAAGTGGACCCGAAACCCGAATTGACCCGACTCGAACCATACCCAACCCAAAATTTTCAACAAAGTTGCTTATTTTGGTATGACGAGCGTATTTCACCAAAAATTGGTTGACCCGAAATCGACCTGACCCGAACCGTACCCGACCCAAACCGAAACGACCCGAAATGTCACTTAACCCGAACATGACCCGACCCGAACTTAAACCGACCCGTACCCGAACCGAATGACCCATTTGTCAGGTCTAGCAGCAGTGGTAGTCATAGTGGTAGTGGTGGTAATAGTGGTAGTGGTAGTAGTGGTGGTCGTAGTAATAGTCGCTTTTTACCTATTGTACCAGTGATTTGGGTTGTTAGATGGCATTGGGACCAAACTGTTATTCACAGTGGCATAAGTGACAAATATAAAACTACAGTGGAAAAAGTGATAAAAATAATGGCATGTGAATCCAACAACTCTTGTTAAACATGAAAACCCATGTAAGTCATCAAGTTATTATTGCAGAATGCAACTACTTGTAACACCCGAGCTTTTTATCCCCTTCGTTAAGCTCGTTATAAAATAGTATTTATTTCGATAAATTTAATGAATATCGATGTGCCTGCTTAAGTGGTTCTTTTTATTGAAAAGAATAATATTATTATTTTTATTGTTATTGAGAATTATTATCGGGCACTACATTGAACAGATTCCCGACTATGACTGGACTGTCGAACCTTGGGAATAATCATGCAATTTATTGAATCGATCCTTAATATAATCAAAAGGTGAGTAAATCGACCGACAATTATATTACTGGTTACGGTTTAAGAATGGAGGTCGGGAATTGGATTTATAATACAACGAGTTGGTGCTTTATTTTTATCAGTGGCTTAATAAAAAAAATGGAACAGGGGTCGAATCCCCTTCTTTATTTTAGGGGAAAACAGACCGGGACAGAGGGGGGGGGGAGCTCTGTGAGCCCCGACCTCAGAACGCGCCAGAGAAAGAGGAAGTGAGGGGGGGGAGGCACCGGCGGATCGTCGGCGAGGGGGAGCCGGCCTCGGCTACGACCAGTTCGCGCGACCCCCCAAACCGGAGAACGAGTGTGAGGTTGAGTGAGAAGGAGGTCGGGGGTTGGGGTTTGGGGACCTCGACCCCGCACAACCGCCACTCTCGTCGGACGCGGGCGGCACGGCGGCGAGCAGAGACGATAGAGGAAGAGAGAGGCAGCGGGACTGAGCACAAAAAGGGAGTTGTATCTCTAGTCCTAATCTGCCTGCCCAATTAGCCCAGGAGTTGGGTTCTTTAACTTGGATTCGAGGTGGGTTTCCTCTTCCTACTGATTATTGTTAATTTCGATGAAAGTTTACTGAATATAGTATGATCAGGTTGAATTTGAATTAATTATCAGTAATTTGAGGAGATTGTAACGTAAATTGAACGATGCCTAATATATATATATTGATCGTACTGAACAAAAGTTTATCGATTGTATGTAGTTTATCGATTATATGTATCTGTTGTTTATAGTGATTGCATAGAAATGATATAGTTATGGATGTTAATTGTGAATTAAATGATTGAATTATTGTGATATTGAACCAAGTTGGTAATTGGATTGTTTGAGGTGAACTGCAATCGTGTGGATTGCGAAGTGAGTGTGGAAGATTGTTTTTAAATAGTGAATCAATGTACTAGGTGAATCCCCCACTCCCTAATCGGTGGAAATGGGTGGTTTGCTAGTTTCCAAACTTCCGAAACCTTATACATGAGCGTGGGCACTGATTTACATAAGTCAAAGGCATTGTTCAATGTTTTATTAGTTGCGTGCTTCATTTACAAGCATTTATGCATAAGTTAATGAACTTAGTTACAGTATATGAGTCAGATGGGAAACAGGACATTTAGTGGCAATTCATAAGTATATATGGTGATTTGGCAAGCCTGGATTAGGTGTAATCATGGTGTATGAATTAACGACCGACTAATAAGGCTAGTTAAGCCTTTATACGAGTAACAGTTAAGGGTATCGATTCCATCACTGAAGCTGCCTCCGAGTTTACGATCATATATATGTGTATATGTAAGTATACGTACTGATCTTACACCTCCATTGCATCGGCATAAAGCTAACCGCAATCATGTGGATTGCGCTATGATTTTGGGAATCGGTTGATAATATGATTGTATGATGTGATCATACGTGCTATGTGAAACCCCTTTTCCCTTGAATTGATCAATGCGTGAGATGGCATTGATTTCAAGTCTTGGAGATCTATAAACAAAAAAAAAAAGTTCGTAAATGCTTATTGGCGTGATTTCAAAGCGTTTCTAAATGTTTACCGGTTGCCTGTTTTGATTGACAAGTCATTGGTAACGAAATAATCCCAAATCATCGGACTGCTCATCCAAATGAGGCAGGTGACCAGTCAATAGGTCTAGGAATCCTTTTAAAAAGGACTTAAGTAATGAGCATCCGGTAACATCGTACCAATTGTTATGCTCAGTTTAGGCAACCCAGTACCCTTTATCGAAGTTTACATGAGAATTCAAAGTTTATTGTTTCATTGTTATGCCAGCAGGCAGAGAATTCAAAGCTCAGTGTTCATTGCTTTGTCAGTAGGCAGAGGTTTCAAAATTCAGTGTTTCATGGCTTTGCCAGTACGCAGAGGATTCAAAGTTCAAAGTTTCATTGTTCTGCCAATAGGCAGAAGTTTCAAAGTTCAATGTTCATAGCTCTGGCAGTAGGCAGATGATTCAAAGTTCAATGTTTCATAGTTCTTCCTGTAGGCAGTAGACTCAAGTCCAATGTTTTATAGTTCTATCAATAGGTAGAAAATTCAAAGTCCATGTATCCTATAGTTCTACCAACAGGCAGTAGAGTCAAAGTCATACGTTACAAAACCTCGTCAACTGGTAGAGAAACAAAGTCAAAGGAGACTCCCAGTTCATATAATGGGTTATAAAACGTTATACTTTAATAAACAAGCACATAAAGTTCAAAGGTCATATTGCTGTTTACTAACCATATGACATAGTAATATGTTTCACTTTATGATTATCGTTCCATGTTTTAGTGAGGAGATTTACTCCTGCATATGACCTGTTACTGTATAGTGTAGTGAAATCATTAGTTTAGTGATTGCATCGCATTGGGCATGATGATTGTTTTAGTGTAATTGCTAAGTTCATATAGCCTATTTCCTGACAGCATGTTCAATGAGTTTTAATGATTATGTACGGCATAAATTATATGAACTGGAATATGCCTTAATGATGCACTGAGCATTACGTATAAAGTTTTAGCGATTGATGGGTAGCATATAATCCTTTCATAACAGAAATGCCAGCAAGTGGTGTTTATGGGTTAAACCCCTTTCTTTCCATTGAGTTTATGAGTTCATATGAATATGAGTTCATATGAATTTCTTATGGTAAGTTTATTGAGTGTGGCTATTTGCAAGTTTAAGCTGTTGGTGCAAATACTATTTCTCTTGCATTGTGGTTGGAATATACTGTACGATAGGTGAGTTCTTCAAAGGGAAGGAATTACGAATAACTGTTGTAAGTTATTATTGCATTTAAAGTATTATTTTGGGAGATGGGGATTATCCACTGAGCGGTAGTTGCTCATTCCTATCTATTATTGTTCCCTTCCCAGGTTTCTGAAATAATAGGTAAAAGTCGGCCCACGTAAGCCGAGATGGAGTCATTGTTGTCCTAGGAGTAAAGCTATAAGCCTGTGTGTGAGTTGTGAAGTTGTATTATGACGCAACAGTTCATTCCTATGTAATTTAAGCCCTTCTGGGCATGTATTGCATATCATCTAGAGTCGCTCTGTATGGTCGTGTGAGCCAACCATCTAAGTTGTCAATCATGTCTTAGCTAAGGCTGTTTATAGTTGGGATGTAAACCTCAGTACTCTGGACGTGTGGTCCGCGGAGTTGTACTTTGCACTGTTCATTTGTTTTAGTGTTGAACTGCATTGATTGTTGTGCTACGGGCAGGTGGCCCGTCGAGCTGAACTCCGACGGGTAGCCGTTGAGTTGGTTAGTTCTTTATTGTTGTTTTTCAGTGCAGGGAATTTAATGTAAGGCTTTAAGCCTGAAAAATAGTCAGTTTTCAGGGGAAACTCTGTCCGTTTCATCCCAGGATTTAAAGAAAAATGCTAACACTCCTAGCCCTAGGGTTAGGGGCGTTACACTACTTCCCCATGCTTAATTATTTTATAAGTTATTCTTGTGGAATTCTAACTCATCAGTTGAGATATATCGCAAAATTATGACTATTCTTTTGTTATGAGGTTAGCACCTTCTTGACTCAACTTCATTATTTAATCCTTGAGCTTTAGAGCTCAAATTTAAATTTGAATTTGAAACTTTTGAGTTGGAAGAGATGGTGAGAGGGACTTCTCGGGAGGATCCAATGCTTAGTTGTTTTCTATCAGAGGTTATATGTTGCCATCCATAGTCAATAATGCTCTACTTTCTTTATGCACTCAGGTTGTGCATCCAAAGAAGATGGTTTCTCCACACACCCACCAACTTGCTTTGGATTTTGCAAATCCCTTCTACTAACCTCGGCTTGGAATGTCTCATTTTCAATTTTTGTAATTTCTTTTGCAATGTTAGCGTTATTCAATTTAATTCAAGTTGCTTTCCTCAAGTCAAATGAAGGACTCTAAATGATATACAACTCAAAGCTGCTTTTACCCTCCAAAATAGAGTGTTGAGGATTACTTAGCTCAAAGTTAAGAGCAAAGGAATATGTCATGGTTGTCTCAAACTTCCCTTGTTTAAGCTTCGAAGCAGTGAGGAAAGATTCTTTTTTGTACCCGATAATGTTTGCGACTCTGAATCTGTCACCAACTTTATGTCACTATTTTCTCTGTCTATTTATCTTTACTTTTAAATCAAAAGAAATCAATGTTTTAATAGTTATCATATACCGGTAAATTTAGGGTATGTGTGGCAGCAACATGTAACTTCCTCTTAACTCATCACTACAGTAGAAGGAAATCAATCATCAACTTGACTCAGCTTGTTTAAGCTTCAAAGTTGTTAGGAAAGAATGTTTTGTGTATCTAATAAGGTCTAATTTAACAATCAGCCTATGTGTACAAACTATTACGACACCAAATTTGTCGCCGACTCATGTCACTAATTTTTTATTTATTTTTACTTTTAAATAAAAAGAAATCAATATTTTAATAGTTATCATATACTAGCAAATTTAGGGTACGTGTGGTACCAACATGTGGCTTGCTTTCAACTCATCACCACAGTAGAAGGAAATCAATCAGCAACTTGAACAGGCATTGAATTTGGAGTATGAAAAAATAGGTGCAGCATATTATCGCACATGCCAAGCTATCCATTAGAGACACAAAACAAAATTGTGGGAGCAACTATGGTCATGCATAATTATATCAGAAAGCATGCACTTAAAGATTTGGAGTTTGATAGACGCTGACCCTTTCTATGTACCTGACGTGGAAGAAGATGAGGATATTCGAGGTATCTCTAAGCATCGGCAAGCTGATCATGATGGTTCAATGGATGAAAACTGTATGGTTTCTGTTCATAATAAAATCGCTGCTTCTTTGATGTATGGTTTCTGTTCATAGTTGTCTATTAGGATATGAAATTATCGACGAATTTTACTATATTTTACTTTATGTTGAACTAATTTTCTAGTATGTTAATGTCATGGTAGGTAAGGTGGATAAAGAATTATTTGTTTAACTTTAATAAATTTTGAGAACTTTAAGTTGTTCCATATGTCAATTTTGTAAAAATATTAAAAAATAATGACTTGTAGAATTAAGACACTTGTTTTGATTTAATTCCACATTTTACAATTAAAAATATGAAAACGACAATGTTAAATGTAACTATTTCATTATTTGAATCTGGAAACTATTATGAACCAAAAACATCGTCAAACACATAAATTGCTTCTGATTCTTAATAAGTGCTTCTGAAAATGGATTACAGAACACCTCAATAGTTTCTCTAGAATCAGTTTCTTAGAGACTGTTCCCAGAAAACTATTTTTTGGAATTTGGAACTTTGCGAGAAAAAGATGATATCGGAGGTGGAAGATTACCTTTGAGATCGTATTCGGTAACAACGTTTTGGATAGCGTTTAGTGTTTTGACCAGGTCAATACACTAATTAGTTAATTTTTAGCGTTCGGTAAACGAGTGTTTTGACTACTATTTCAAGTAGCGTTTAGTTTTTAAGCAGCTTTTATGAAAAACTACTAGTATTAACGTTTGACATTTAAAAGTCACGCTTCATATTTTTTAGCCGAAAATATTCTTTAAAAGTTTTATCTTTGGAAACTATCTGTATCCTTTTATGCCAATTTATATTAATCAGCTAGTATAACAGTTAAATTCACCGGACACATTAGTTTCAATTGCTAATCTAAACAACTATGGCCTCTACCAGCTAAATTAGAATTGCTATCTGCTACCTAAATAGCTGTCCACTACCTGTACTGCTATCTGCTACCTAAACAACTAATTTTGCCGAACAGGATCTTAGTGTAATATGAAGGAAGTCTACTACCTGTATATAACGACCATACTCCGCAAATGAAAACGGAGAAGGGAAGAAAATGAGCAAGTCGACCCTCTCAAAAGGTGTTGTCGGATGAAGTAAACTGATGAATGTACTTCTTACTATAAAACACTTCTTAAGTATCTTGTTTTAGCCCCAAATTATATTATGATGTTTTCAAATTCAAAAAGAATAGTATAATTGAATAGTGGAAAAATATTACAATTTATAGATTATGTAAAATTATCTTTTTATCCATAATTTACCACATTTTTAGAATATGCGCATCATATGCCCTCACGAATAGGGTTGATACGATTTAGGTGTCATTTAATACTTCGTTAGTGTAGCTAACGCACATTTAAGGTTAACAATTTATAAATAAATGTAATCATTGAGAATTCGGCGGTCTTAAATCATGAAATACGTTAACTTAGGAAGAGGTAAGATATTTAAGAATATCTTGCGGCAAGGCATATCTCATCACTTCATCGATAATAGCTCACCCATTTTCATCTCTTTATTATTAATGAATTAAAAAAGAAAAATGTGCAGTCGATGACAAATACAGCATCAAAGGGGTTAGTGTGCACGGGATTTTCGTTAATTTGACGAACACAATTAGTGTCAAATATGATTTTCTTCCCTCATTCTAAAACAAAGCCTATATCATATATCTGAGAGTATATGCATCCCGAAGCAATGCAAGAAAAATATATATTAATAACCGCTCATATGACAAACACACATTAAA
>JACYFF010031954.1:88216259-88233677 GCA_017589665.1 Selenicereus undatus | reverse complement strand
TACGTAAGTGAAAATTCATGGGCAATGATATGATTGGGAACTTGTGTGGGATATGGCGCTCGAGATTAGTGAGCATGACAGATTTTGTAGATCTATGCGGGTTTGCTTCTGTGAGGACCTCAATTTCAAACAAGATAGGAGAAATGGTCTAGGGAGGCTAAAGAATTTGCAACACCTGCTTTATTCTATTTGTAACACTCAGCATTCCCTTCAAGACAATGACCTTCATCTTAGCAACGTTAGTCAAGTGGTGATGCAGGCTAATTGAATTTTCCAGCTTGATAGTGTTTTTCTTAAGTTTAGCATCTCTCTATTTAGCTATTTTCATTTACCTATCTATTATTCCTTGCCTTGGTAGATATGATGAGCTGGCAAGGTGAGGTGTCCAGTTAGTTAGCCAAGCCGGGAAAGGCGGGCAATGTAACAGTATCAATGCCAATATAAGCACTGATACTAGTGGAAGGTGATAAGAATATAGCTCAAAATTTATCTTCTACTTCTCACTCTCTTCTCTACTCTCTTCTTTCTCATTCATTCAATATCAAGCTTAGTTCCAAGATCAGTATTCTTCGAGGTCTTTTGGATTCTCCTAGAGCACTGCATCAGTGGTATCAGAGCAGACACCTTGTTGGGTTCCGGAAATTTTTGTTTTGCAAAACTGGCTTCCACTCGCAGCTTTACAGCTATGGAGGAGTCCTTGAGGGCTATCTTGGAGGAGCAGAGACAATGGTTGCTACAATAGATCAATGATCAAAACCAAAGAATCTCTGAACAGCAACAACAGGTGTTAGAACAACAGCAAAAGCATCTGCAGGATCAACAACAGCGTCTGGACAGACAGCACCAACAAATGCTCACCCAGATTTTGGATCGTCTTGGGGAAGTGGAAGAACAACCAGGAAGGACACCACCTAGGAACCATGGAGGTAACTCCATACACTTTAATCCTAAGGTAGAGTTTCCTTACTTTGATGGCCATGACCCAAAGGGGTGGATAAAGAAATGTATAAGGTACTTTGGGTTGTGTAAAATCCCTGATGACTAAAAAGTAGACCTGGCATCCTTGCACTTACAGGGGCCTGCTGGGACTTGGTTTGGAAGTTACATAACAGGAAGAAGGGGATTAACTTGGGATGAATTTATTGTGGATATTTGTGCTAGGTTCAGAGACAATCTGGGTAGTAAGGTAGTGGAGGATTTTAACAGGCTGCAGCAAATTGGAACCTTAGATGACTACATAGCCAAATATGAAGAGCTTAAAGCTTTGTTGCTACTTAGAAACCCTACCATGCCTGGATCTTATTTGTTGGAAAGCTTTATTGGGGGTTTAAAGCCTGCTGTCAAACCCTTAGTAAGAGCTTTTAATCCAAGGACACTGGATGATGCCTTTGAACAAGCTAGATTTCAAGAAGAACACATTCTGGCCCTCAAAATACCCCCTGACAGAACTTACAGAAATTTTTCCCACCCAGTTCCAGCCTCACAAAAACCCTTACCTACAATACCCCATAACCCAATTACAGCACCACAAAAAGCCTTACTTCCTACACCCCATTACCCTAGCCAGAGCTCTAGCACCAAAACCCCTGCACCCACTTGGCCTAGACCCACCAGATTCATTCCAGCTGCAGAAAGAGCTGATAAAATCGCCAGCGGCTTGTGTTATTTCTGTGACCAGCCTTTTGAGAGGGGGCATAAGTGTGGTAGCAAAGAGAAACAACTGTTTCTTGTGGAAGTCATGGATGACATTGAAGGGGATAAGGAAGTGAAAGAAAATAGTGAGGAATTTGAGTTCCCAGAAGAAAATAGCCACCCCCAAATTTCCATACAAGCAATGCATGGCAGTGAGGGTTTTCAAACCATGAGAGTCATGGGGCATGTAGGCAAAAGGCAAATTCACATATTAATAGATTCAGGAAGCACTCACAACTTCCTTGATGAGAATTTTGCAAAAAAGAGTGGGTGTAAGTTGGAGGCAATGAAGGTGCAGTTAGTAACCATAGCAGGTGGAGACAAATTACCGTGTCATTATATGTGTAAGAGCTTCAAATGGACCCTTCATAGTACAGACTTCCAGTCAGAAGTTTACCTGCTACCTCTAGGCAGCTGTGATCTGGTTTTAGGGGTGCAATGGCTGTCTACATTAGGTACTATTAAGTGGGATTTTAAGCAATTAAAGATGGAGTTCTTCTATGGTGACAGGGTACATTTTCTCATGGGTATGAAAGGGAACAAAATTCAACTAATGCCACAGGAAGGGCTACCAAAAGCCTTACAAAATGCAGGCCAAATATTCATGCTGCAACAGCTGCCACAAGGAATTGCCCCCCCCGGAGACAATCACTGCAGCCCTGCCTACAGTTTCAGAAGATATACAAACTGTTTTAGCCCAATTTGAGGATGTTTTCCAGGATCTCAATGGGTTGCCTCCATCTAGGGAACAGTTTGATCACAGGATACCTCTGAAGGAAGGAACATCCCCCATCAACATTAGACCATACAGGTATCCACTAAAACATAAGGATATCATTGAAAAATTAGTTACTGAAATGCAAGAGAAAGGCATCATACAGTTCAGTGCTAGCCCCTTTGCAGCTCCTGTAGTATTAGTGGGAAAAAAAGATGGAACATGGAGGTTATGTGTGGATTATAGAGAACTTAACAAACAAACTGTTAAGGATAAGTTCCCTATCCCCATTATTGAAGAATTGTTGGATGAGTTGGCTGGAGCTATGGTCTTTACCAAGATTGACTTAAGGTCAGGATACCATCAAGTGAGGATGAGTAGTGATGATGTGGCCAAAACAGCTTTCAAGACTCACTCGGGACATTATGAGTTCTTAGTAATGCCCTTTGGACTCACTAATGCCCCAACCACCTTTCAATCACTCATGAACTTTGTGTTTAGAGATTATTTGAGGAAATTTGTGTTAGTCTTCTTTGATGATATACTTATCTACAGCAGTAGCATGGCAGTACATCTGGAACATGTCAAGGTAGTCTTGCAAACTCTGAGGGATAACCATCTCATAGCTAAGAAAAGCAAGTGTGCCTTTGGAATTCCTAAGATTGAGTACCTTGGTCACTATATTTCTGGGGCAGGTGTGGAAACTGACCCTAGGAAAATCGAGGCAATCACTACTTGGCCTACCCCTCAATGCCAAAGAGACATCAGAAGTTTCTTAGGCCTTACAGGTTATTATAGAAGGTTTGTGAAAGGGTATGCTAGCATTAGCAAACCACTTACTGATCTGCTCAAGAAGGATGGGTTCAAATGGGGAAATGAGGCAGAGAAATCATTTCAAGCCTTAAAGAAGGCCATGACTACTGCACCCGTTTTGGCTCTCCTAGATTTTGAAGCCACATTTGAAATTGACACTGATGCCTCATCTCAGGGTATAGGTGCAGTTCTACAGCAAAACAAACACCCCATTGCCTACATCAGTAGGTCACTAGGCCCAAGATGGCAGCACCTTTCTGTGTATGAAAAAGAGCTCTTGGCTATTGTATTTGCGGTACACAAATGGGAACAATATCTCTTGGGAAGACCATTTATCATCAGAACTGATCAGAAAAGTTTAAAGTTTCTTTTAGATCAGAAACTGTCCACACCATTTCAGCAACTGTGGTTGACCAAGTTAATGGGGTTCCAATATGAGATTCACTATAAAAGTGGGGTGGAAAATAAGGTGGCTGATACCTTGTCCAGGGTGCAAGGAAGTGAACTCCTTTTGATGGCTATGACGACTATTCAATCTGATCTAATGGCTTTAATTGAGCAAAATTGGCAGCAAGACCCTGTATTGCAGAATATTATTCAACAAAAATTACAGGATTCAGCTGCTTTTCCAAAGTACCAACTGTTGGGAGGACAACTAAGAAGAAAAAGGAAGTTGGTAGTTGGGGCTAACCAGGAGCTCAAAAGGACGATATTGCATTGGGTACATACATCCTCTGTAGGTGGACATTCAGGTAGGGACGCCACATTAAAGAGACTCAAACACCTCTTTTATTGGAAGGGCATGAACAAAGAAGTGCAGCAATACATCAGGGAATGCACAGTTTGCCAGGCTTGTAAATATGACTCTCAATCACCCTATGGACTGTTACAACCTTTACCAATACCTCAAGGAGTGTGGGTGGACATCTCGATGGATTTTGTGGAAGGCCTACCAAACTCTCAAGGGAAGGAGGTCATTTGGGTGGTCATAGACAGGCTGAGTAAATATGCCCACTTCACAGCCCTTGCTCATCCTTACACAGCTGAAATGGTAGCTCACACTTTTCTAGACAATATATACAAACTGCATGGGTTGCCTAAGAGCATTGTCAGTGATAGAGATCCCATATTTCTTAGCTCCTTCTGGCAGTCTCTATTCTCAGTATTGGGGATAGATCTTCTACTCTCCTCAGCTTACCATCCCCAAACGGACGGGCAGACAGAGGTCCTTAACAGGTGCCTGGAACAATACTTAAGATGTATGTGCTTGGACTCTCCTAAGGAATGGCCTAAATGGCTTCCTCTTGCTGAGTTCTGGTACAATACTACCTTCCATTCAGCCACACAGCATACCCCCTTTGAGGTTCTATACAACCAGCCACCTCCACTACATTTACCCTATCTCCCTGGAGAATCTGCTAATGTACAGGTGGACAGGACTATGGCTAGGGGAGAGGAAATGATCAGGTCACTGAGACAACACTTAACAAAGGCTCAGCACAGAATGAAGCAGCTAGCAGATCAGCACAGAACTGACAGGACTTACCAAGTGGGAGAATGGGTTTGGTTGAAATTACAACCATATCGACAAATTTCAGTTCAGCGGAGAAGCAACCATAAGCTAGGGCCAAAATACTTTGGTCCATTTCAGATTTCAGAAAGAATAGGACAAGTGGCATACAGGCTCCTTTTACCTGCTCATGCTCTAATTCACTCTACCATACATATCTCTCAGTTGAAACCCTTTAAAGGGATACTGCCTGATCACCCCTATATTCCTGAATGGTTGCATAATACTAGGGCTGATGCTCTGCTTATCCCCTATAAGATTTTAGCCAGAAGAGTTGTGAAAAAACAGCACAAGCCTGCTGTTTAGTACCTAGTTCAGTGGGATTCCCAGGCTGAAGATCAAGCTACTTGGGTATTTGCTGGTGACTTTGAGCAGAAATACCCGGATTTTCCAGTTTAGACCTCAGCCTTGTGGACAAGGCTGTCTCAGGAAGGGAGCTATGATGCAGGCTAATTGAATTTTCCAGCTTGATAGTGTTTTTCTTAAGTTTAGCATCTCTCTGTTTAGCTATTTTCATTTACCTATCTGTTATTCCTTGCCTTGGTAGATATGATGAGCTGGCAAGGTGAGGTGTCCAGTTAGTTAGCCAAGCCGGGAAAGGCGGGCAATGTAACAGTATCAATGCCAATATAAGCACTGATACTAGTGGAAGGTGATAAGAATATAGCTCAAAATTTATCTTCTACTTCTCACTCTCTTCTCTACTCTCTTCTTTCTCATTCA
Organism: Selenicereus undatus; assembly: GCA_017589665.1. Classification (NCBI taxonomy): domain Eukaryota; kingdom Viridiplantae; phylum Streptophyta; class Magnoliopsida; order Caryophyllales; family Cactaceae; genus Selenicereus; species Selenicereus undatus. The sequence goes on along the minus strand of JACYFF010031954.1, from coordinate 88,228,164 downwards.
TTCAATATCAAGCTTAGTTCCAAGATCAGTATTCTTCGAGGTCTTTTGGATTCTCCTAGAGCACTGCATCAAGTGGGGAGCATATTAATCAAGAATTTTACGCAAAGCAAATATGATTGTTTTGAGAACTACTTTACTATTCGGATTGCTTGGCCGATAATTTACAGAAATTCTTTTAGTTCCAGCTTCTATGCCGTTGCTTTGCTTTTGCATGGTGAAAACCTTTCTTGAGCTATACTGAATGTAAGTCAGTCTCTACAGCTCCATTACAAACAGTATCATTGAAACCAACAAAATGTTTCTTTTCTCAAATGTGAAAATATCGTCCCTTCGACTTCATAGTGCAGCACTATAATTGCTAGCCCTTCACAAACTCACATGTTTCACTTTGTGCGCTTTCTGCATGTGGTAACGATTTATTTTTTTATTTTTTTTTTGGTGGGTTTTTGTTGCCAGTTCAACCTCACTTGGTATGCCCAGACTCAAAACTTCTATCTGATAGGCCATCCTACTGCTCTGGGAGATGGCTGAGGTAACGATATGCTAACAATGAGTCCTCTTTGACACAGTTTTGTCGATGTTTACTTCATGTTCATGGATGCTGGATTAATCTGCTTGTTTGTGACTACAAATTCAGGAGGGCCACCGAGTCACTTTAAATATATATGACCTAAGCCAAGGGCTTGCTCGGGAGCTTTCTACCACACTTCTTGGGAAACCCATAGAAGCAATATGGTAAGTCATTTGTTGCATTTACTGCGAGAAATTAACATCTCTATGATATCACAATTTGCATCTGTACAATCCTACAGAAGGTGTTGTTGTAAAGTAAAAATTGAAGACTTGTGATATGGCATTATATATATATAAAAAAAAAATTGCATGGATTTATGACTCTGAATCTAGGTGAAGGATTTTGCCTATGGTGGCTCTGAACTAAGTATTAGTATCTCTTCTCACTAGCTTAGAGTTTCCCTTTTTTTTTTTTGGGGTGTAATTCCATGTGAACCTCTCAATGATGCTTGGATTTCAGGCACCCAGGAGTTGTAGTTTATGGTAATGAGTACTACTTTGGAGGGGAATACGGCATTCCCCTGCTGGATTAACACCTTATGGTATTCCAGTACGTGTTGTAGAATTGGGAGTTACGCATGTTCCCCCGGAAGTTTTCGAGAGTTATTTGCAGGAAATCAGTCGTCGATACACTGCTGAAACATACAGTTTGCTTACTCACAACTGCAACAACTTCAGCAATGAGGTTGCCCAATTTTTGGTGGGCACATCAATTGCGGATTATATCCTTAACCTCCCTAACGAGGTTATGAACAGCCCCATGGGTGCTTTGATAAGTAAGTCAACACTGAACACCAACTCATTTGTTTCAATAACTTGATATGTCGACATGAATGGTCGCTCACTGTTTGTTAATTTGTTATCAAATCTGTTATTGTCACATTAAAAGTTTATTACTTCTTGGAAATGTAGATATATAAGGAAATGTCATTTGTTGTTGTGTTGTCTCATTACTTTTCCAAATGAAAAATCACCTCTTTAACCAAATTTAAAAGGGAATCTTACCAAATTTTGGGACAACTATAATTATGGGACGTAGTATAAGGAAATCTTTTATACAACGCCTTTTTCTACATTTGATGAATTTAGACACATGTTTACACAGCGCCCATGATTCAGCAACTGGAGGCAACACTTAGAGCAGGTGCTGTCCCACATGCTCCTCAATTTGCCCCATCATCATTGGGACCTGCTGTTCGGCCAGCTACTACTAATGCCGACAGCCCAAATGGGTCTGAAAACAGAACTATTGGGAATGTAACACATGAGTAAAGAAGTCCCACATCGGGAGTTTGAAAAGAAGGGTCATGGCATATAAGTCAAGTGGGCTACTCCTCCTATTGCTAATTGGTTTTAAGATGGAACCTTACTTGCGCTTGTTGCCATGGACCTTGGTTGAAGTGAGCTCTCTCCTTGGATCTCCCCAACAAGTGGTATCAAAGCTTTGGTTATAGGATGTCTTCTATCATGTAGGTAGATATTCAGAAATTCGACGGGGAGATTATCTTTAATCTCTTGAAGGTGCAGATGAGAGCGGTTCTCATCCAGCACGGGTTGTGGAAGGTTCTGAAAGGACCTCATGTTAAACCTGAAAAGTTGACAGAAGAACAGTGGGCTGAAGATGTAAAGAAGAGACGTGGATCGTTGACAGACGAGGAATGGGATAAACTGGAGTTGAAGGCAGTTTCAGCCATACAGTTGAACTTTACATGACGAAGAGTCTTGCCAACAAGATCCGTTTGAAGGAAAGGTTGTACACCTTTCGTATGGATGAAGGTACCCCTATTAAAAAACACTTGAATGAGTTTAACTCTATTCTTGTTGATTTGAAGAGTCTGGATGTGAAAATTGAGGATGAGGATAAGGCTATTTTGCTTGTTGTGTCATTACCCCCTTCTTATAAACACTTTAAGGCGATCATGCTATATAGTAATTCTAATACTATATCGTTTGAGGATGTTAAGTCAAACTTGTTATCTAAGGAAAAGTTTGATCTTGACATTCATGCCAATTCTGCTGAGAGATTAGTATTAAGGGGTAAAATTGAAAAGGGGAACGGTAAGAACCGTTCTAAGTCTAAAAATCCTCAAGCTGGTAAGACCTGCAATTACTGTGGTAAATTGGGTCATATTATTGCTAATTGTTGGCAATTGCAAAAGAAAAGGGAGAAAGAAGAAGAGAATTCTCGTGAGCCTGCTGAAGCTTCGTTTGCTGAATCTGATTCTGATGGTGACGTTCTGTTTGCTACCTCTACTGAAAGGGGGAGCGATTCTGATTGGATTCTTGACTCTGGGTGTACCTATCATATATGTCCTCAAAAGGATTGGTTTTCAATATATGATCCAGTTGATTCAACTATTGTTCACATGGGTAATAATGCCCAATGTAATGTAATTGGAATCGGCACTATTAAAATCAAGACCCATGATGGTGTTCTCAGGACTTTATCGAATGTTCGTCATGTTCCTGACTTGAAGCGTAACCTCATCTCTTTGGACACCCTTGAATCCAAGGGGTGCAAATATTCAGCTGAAGGTGGAGTTCTAAAGGTCTCGAAGGGTACTTGGATTCTACTGAAGGGTTTGAGGCAAGGAGGCCTCTATGTCTTGTAGGTATCTACTACGATAGGTTATATGAAGAAAGGTTCATATAAGTCATCTCCCAGAGCTAAGTTCAAGCATTGCTTGGACTTAGTTGGTATTCACAGTATTTGAGCGCCCTTCGGGGCATTGCCCCTTTTGGGGGGTGTCACCCTTCGGGGTACGATGACGGTGATCGAGGGATGGTATTGGATTTTGGTCCAAGGTGGAGATTGTTGAGTTTATACTTTATAGCCCAAATTCTTTTTTTCGGCTACTTGGAATCTAAGATCATATTGTGTGTTTGAGATCTTCTATATTATGAAAATTATATTATTTTCATATTTTGGGTTGAAGATTTTCTTCCTTTTTGGAAAGATGAGGTTTGGTGACCAAGATACCGTGGTGGTTAGGGTTTCCTCATCCTAGCCTTCCTGCCCCTATATAAAGGGGACATACCTAGGATCTAAAATTAACTTGATCACTCCAGTATTCATAAACACATTGAGAGGTAGAAGTACTTTGTGAGAGATTACAAGAGAAATGTTATAATTCTGCTCTTAGATCAAATCACTGTAGTGATTGTGATCGTGTTGTATTCTTCCTACTCATAGTGGATTGTTTTGGTGCTGTCGTCGTCTGTGGTTTTTCCCGCATTGGGTTTTCCACGTTAAATCTCTTGTCTTCTTATTTCTGTTTCAGTTATTCTACTTGAATTTCTGAATCTCTAACTCATCCTATCGCTTCCGCTATTGTTGTTGCTCTAATATTTTCCTAACAAGAACCGAACCCGAGGAGCAGCATTCCAAAAAGGAGGAAGCAGCTAAGGCAGTTTCCCGTGCTGATGCACCATATGAGCACAAGAAGACAACGGTGTTCCAGGAGATCCCTTAGGCAGTGCAAGAAGCAAGTTACAAGAAGAGATATCCAAGGAATTTGCTGCTCTTATGGCGACTGGGTCATTGAGGGCAAGTGAGGTTGCAGCTCTTGCAACTCGCAAAGTGATGCAGAGATATGGAGTTACAACATCTTAGGGCTGTGACTTTCTTTTGTCTTTAATTTTCTTTCAGAGTGTTGTTCTAGGATGATTCAAAAATTCCTCTCACATGCCCTAAAGTGTCGCTATGTTTGCGGTCATCTCATGAAAATGTTCCTATGTTGCTCTGAATTTAGACTGCCCATTTTGACGAAGGTGTCTGTTTTTATGGGAGAACCCTGATAGGCAATAAATTGTCCTATTTTACGTACCTTTTTCACCCACTTTTAGCTCGTATAATAACTTAATCTTTAGAATTTTTACTTGTTTTATTTATGTTTTACAGGAAATAACGTCAAATCAAGCAAACGCCGCGAAAAGGAGCGAAGACGAAAAAAAGCGAAGAAAAACAGCAAAAACTGGCAAAAAAGGACGAACCGGGGGCCGAACCACCGTGCCCAGAGGAATGGCATGACCGTGCCCCTCGGGGCCCGTCGTCCGGTTTTGCGATTTTCTATTAAAGGCCTCTTCGGGCGTTTTTGCAAAGGGTCACTCAGTACTCGCTTGGTGTTTCTCTTTGGCGATTTTTAGGCTAGGTTTTAGGTTAGTTTATCAAATAAAACCTCAATAGGAGGATTAGTTTTAGGATTGAAGATTGTAATGTTGGATTCAGCTTTTGGATTTCAAGTTCCTTCATCAATTCAAGACTAAGTTTTCTCCCATTTTCTCTTTAGTTTAAATGTTGTTCTTGTTTATGTTTTGTTAGTTTTAATTCTTGTATTTGTTTTGTTTGGTTTTTATGTTTAGTTTTCATTGTTGATTCATGTTATTTAGTTGTTTAGATTTGTTTTATTTCATTCTCTTGTTTTGTTCTTCAAGTTTATGTTCTTGTTTGTTAGTTTAAGTTTTGTTGTGTTTGTGATGTTTAGTTGGTAGATTGTGTTGGCTTGGATTGTGATTAGCCTCTTGATGGCTAAGTAGTCTTGTATTTGGCCTAACCATACCCATTCTATGCCTAGAACTTAGAGTTTTCCTTTACGCCCGCCAAGTGTTCAATGAAATGCTTGAAAGAGCTTTCATCCATATTTTTGGGCGATTGACTTATGCTGAGAGGTGACGTCAATTAGCTAGTGTCGGAGAGGGAATAGCTGAGTTCGGGACATGAAAATAGTATCCGAATTGAGCTAGGTCCGGGGTTGCTAGTTTTGTGGTCTAATTGGGCTAACCCCATGAAAATAGGTGGTTAGGCTAATTAGACTAGCTCATGACCCTTGAGAGAGGGCTTGGGTGGTCTTTGATGGTGCAACCGATCATCTATAGTTCGTGATGTAGTTTGGGTAGGTTCGGACTCGTCTTGATTAACCGGTTCATCACTTGGTGAAATCATAAACCCAAGTCCCTTTTTGTTTATTTGTTTTAGTAGTTTAGTCTTTCTTCATTCACTCTCTCTCTGGCCTAGATTGATACGTTTGGGTAAGCTTTGGTACTTGAAACCCAACTCCCTGTGGAATACGACCCGTACTTGCCGTTGCTAACTACAATTGGCGCCGTGCATTTGCGGTATTTTTAACTGAACAAACCCAGAAATAGTAGGAATGTGTTCGTCTAGTGAATGAGCAATATGGCTACAGAAAGCCATATTTTGATGCTCTGAAGTTGAATTGCCCATTTTGACGAAGGCATCTGTTTTTGTGGAAGAATCCAGGAAATAGTAAGACTATGTTCGTCTACTGAATGATAAATATGGCTTAAGGAAGTCCCCCTCTTTGCCGTGTTTGTGTAAAAAGAATTTTGACTATATTTTATGTTTGTATTTGGTAACTTATGAATAAAGTACTTGTACAATTATGATGGCAAAAATGCAAACTAGACTTTCTAAGACTTGGAAGAAGATCAGCCAGTCTCAACTGGGATCCTGTTAAAAAATATGTGTCAAATCACATTATGATTAACATTTAACCTAGTAAATGATCCCGTAAACTGCATATAATTTATTGTGAGACTCCTAGAAATCTATAGAGGAGCTTGAAAGCTTATAGCCCTCGTTTGGTTTAAGGATGTTTGAGTCTAGGTATGGTAACATCATGTAACCCCATGGGTGACACCTTATATATTTGGTTAGGATATTGTTTACCTTGAATCACATTCAAGATGGAATGGACTGATAGCCTTACTAAACCTCTCTCACCCTTTGCGTTAGCAAAACCCTTATCTTCAGGCATCATTTTTTTCACTTAGCGTAATTCATCTGAACATAGACTCACTGGAATCAAAAATTTAAAAAAACCATTGCCATACCTCCAGATTCTGTTGCCAATTCCATCCCATTAACAAACTTGAATCAAATAGCCCTTCAGGCCTTCATATAATAAAAACTTTTATGAGTCTACAATTTAGACACATGGAATTCGTAGAAGTTTGGCAAGTTCGTAGAGCCCTTGGATTTTCAGCGGGGCAATGAATTATGACCAACCCACGTCATAGGTGCAAAGCCAACTTCATCCAATTAGGTACATACATCTACATTTACATCTCTAATCACGCTATGCTGTAGTTAAGTTACAGATCTGAGGCATCTGATTGAACTGACAAGTTATTCTGATCATCAGGTATTTCATTTTCGAACTCCATGGCTGCTTTTTCGGTCTCACTTAGAACTTCGGAAGGAAAGTTGATGCCTGCAAATCCAACCAAGACGGCTGCAGCACCAATGTAATCTGTGAGATTCGGGGCATTGCCAGTTAGTGTGTCTACTGCAGCTGCCATAGGAACTTGAATTGTGAGACCAGCTGTTGCCACTGTGGTTGTTGTCAGAAGAACCGCTTTTGCCCACAGGTAATCACTCAAGGCATTGTCAAGTAGACCTGAGAATGGATTCAGAAGTAATTTTTGCTCAACACGGTTGCCAAATCTCAATATGGTTAATCAGGGCATATTACTAGGAATCAATTTGGAAAATTGATATAATCGAAAAAAATATAAACCACAAATACTAAATAAAACGGCCACTGCAGATCAATATGCGACGATGGAGATTAAAAAATCTGGAAATTTTACCTAATCTTTCAATGGGATGTTATCATTTAACAACTGTCGGATCCATCAACCCTCAGTAACTAATTCCAATTCCAAGGGGAAGAGCAGGTTCAAGACTGAGTTGATCGCTACATCAGCATCCTTGTTTTGCCTAATATTGAGAGGATTGTGGAATGACCTAGTCTATCAATAATCTGATCCTTAGCAAATGTACAAGCAACCACTACTTTTGGATCTACCAAATCAAGACATGTGTCACTAGTCACACCACTCCAACACCATGTTATCGCCAATACAAGTTACAACTTGCAGAATTCAAAAACCATAGCCGCATCATTACTTAAGAGTCATCTCTCAAATTCTTTCACACATCTTCAATGAAAAACTTTAATCTAAAGAACCAATTCCAAAGTCCCAACACATCCTCACGAGGTTTCCCTTCCCCGTCAACAGCATAAACAGAAGACTAGCCAAAACAGAGGAGAAGCCATCCTGCACACTAGACGAAACCGGCACTCGAAAGTCTGGAATGGAGATGGCATTTTCTAAACATTGATCACAAAAAACACGTCAGTTCATCTGTCAGTTTCGCGCTATAAAACCAAATTCAAATTTGGGGCTGACGGCGGCAGAGTAAAGATTAAAGAAGCAACATCAACATGTCAGAGATTTTCCATTCTTTATATCACACTGCCACACCAAACTAACACCCTGAAGTCCTACCTGGGAAAAGGCATCATGTGTATGTTGATCAGAAACTATGTCACACAAGCATTTCTGTTCCTGCTATAGCCCATCCAGGAACATTGATGTAATATTGCGACATGAGGCTTGGTGCCTCGCGCCGCCGGGGGGGGGGGGGGTGTAAAATGCTAAGGGACCTTTAATCTTGTGTATCAGAACAAAACTGGTCAGAGTCCCACCTAGGAGAAGGCATCTTGTATGCGTTGCTCCCCCTGCAGCCTTAGCAGTAGATGCCAGTATATTAAACCTGTGGCACATAAAGCTCATACATTTTGCTGGTTAACTCCATTTCCCACCCTGAAAACCATACTGCTGTTTTCTCAATGGACTATACAAGGAAATGGACAGAAGTATTGATGTGGCACTTGCTGTCATCAGTGGTAAAGAGATACAGACGGTAAAGCTCGACAATAGAGATTAGAAGATCGTTTTCCTAATTATTCTCTACCTATTTAACTCTCAGTTTTCCCCTGCATGCAATATTGAACAAAGGAAGGAGATTTCTTCTTTTCATTACGAGAGGCCAAGCATTCAAGATTGGTCCACTCTTCACATGAAAACGTCAATTCATTGGGCAGATTTTTAGCTGGGGTTAAAAGTACAATGACTCACTAAATGCCCTCTACTCAGATTATAAGTAGTACAGGGTCAAAGGATTTTAATCTAAGGATTCTGCAGAAACTAGCTCTCTACAATAAAGGGGTAAGGCTTGGAATTTGGAGGTCAAGCATTTTAAAATGATCTTCAGAGCAATTGGCCTTTCGAGTAAAAATAGATGACATCAGCTGCACCAGGTCGTTATTTCTGCTGATCCTTCAGAAGAGATATAATTGATGATACATGCAAATAACTCATTCTCTCTTTTGCGCCTATTTACTATCTCATTGCACCTATTTACTATCTCATTGCACCATAAACAACTAGCTTTTCCCTAAAAGCAGCACTGCTGTGTTTACCAGCACAGTATCATCAGTGGCTTACAATCTTTCAATGCCACATTTCAACCAGCCACTTACTCTTCAAGAATTCAGCTTTCTAGCTCAGTGCAGCTGAAGATTGTAGGGATCCAATTTCTCTAGCTTCCCTAATAGACGATTCTTTAATTTATGCAATGCATTGCAATGCATTTCTCTAGCTTCCCTAATAGATGATTCTTTAACAGATAAGCAATAGCCTTCCCTCTCTTTTTTATTGTTGTTTTTCATTATTTGGGGGGGAGGGGGAGATGAGAGAGATTGCACAGATGAATGGGCAAGCTATAAATGATAAGCCATGGTTCTCAGAGTTCTCGCTTATGGAGAAGTCAGCAATACAGCAACAGAAAAATGAATGCTCCGTATGACTACAAAAACACGTCCTGACAACTTGGAAATATTGAAAAGGGAAATAAATAGAATACAAACCTTTGCCCACAATCAAACCCAACTGCTTCAGGGAAAGTGTGGTAAAGGACTCCAGCTTTGTAAAATGCAAGACAAACATCAGAGGAAGGAAAATCACAAGGTTGAAAAGCCCCAGGAATCCCAAAAACTGCGCCATACTAACTCGCCCACTTTTCTCATCATCGGGCAACTTCTTACGGATGAGAGTTATATATACAGCATACAGCACAGCTGAACAAAGACTTAGAATGTCTCCAAGAATAGGATTTAAGTTCATTTCCCTTAGTCCCATCTCAGAGTCACCGAAGCTGACAATGATTGTCCCTCCCATGCAAAGCAGTACACCAATGAGCTTCACCCAACTGAACTTTTCACCCAAGAAAGCCAGAGAGAGTAGGAAGGTGAAAAGGCTAGAAGAAGTACTCAAAATTGTATTTGACTGCAGCAATCAGGAAAAAGAATTCATTATATCGCATTCAGGCAGGAAAACGAAATGATAAAAAGGAGAGGATCACTTCTTACTGTGACAGTTGTGTACTTCAGTGAAAGGTTAAAGGTGAGCTGTGCCAAAAACCAAAATGGGCATATCAAGAGGCTGACTTTTGCTACACTAGTGCGACTCCAACGCCCCTTAGCATCCAGTTGGTTATAAGGACCTTCATCAACCTCACATCCAATAAGAAAAGTTTTGTCTTCTTGTTCGCTGTAGATAGCAGGACACGAACTACTTGATTGCTCATTGAAGTCGCTCTTTTCAAGAAGAATGGCCTGCTCCAAATTGGCTAGCTTTTGTACTCTGACATCTGTTTTACGCTGCCAAAAGAATAATTTCCCAGTATAGCCTTCTAACAACCGGGCAGCTTCAACAAGAGGGATGTATATCACAAATAACGAGTTGCAAATGTATGTGATGAGGAACGGAGAAATACCCGCATCAACGACAGATTGAACCACATAGCTAGAAGCAATCCAAATAGCTGCTACAGCAACTATGTATATTACACCTAAAGTCCAATTCCAAACCTCACTTCTCATTCTTTGGGTCTACCCAACTAAGTTAAGCTCTTCCCTACTTTGAAATGCGTTAAATCAGAACTCCCAATTTGACAAAACAAGAAAATGTTCAAAGTCATTGATTTCACCAGTCAAATGCAACACCATCCACCTACATCATGCAGCAAACAATCAATCCAACCAAGAAGTAATTCAAAATCAATCAAATAGCTATCATTTGCAGGACTCCAATGGTTGGTTTCATATAATCAAAGGGGTAATGTAATCAACTTGATAATGGTAATTCAATTACCATGTTTGGTTACAATTTAAGAATGTAATCAAAATTGCATTGTAATCAAATTTACTTCCAATAGTTTCTCTCAGTCTCCCCCCCCCCCCTCTCATGCTCCGTTCCAAGTCCCTTACAACTCTCTCCCCTCCCTCACTAGGCCAAAAAGTCATACAAATTTATGATAAATTTCATCCATATCCCATCTTTCTTTCCCAATCTCTCTCCTTAGTTTAGGCTTTCTCTCTCCTGGCTTGTAATCACCTTTGTGGTTCGATTATGATTTTTAACTAACCAAACAATGCAATGTAATTATTTCCCCGTTACATTACATTCCTAATTGCATTACATAATTGATAACATTACTCTCCAATAACCTTACCCCCAACCGAACGCCACATAAGGACACAGAAAAACTAAAAATGAGGGAGTCAGCACGAGAACATGATGAACATCACATGCCCAGATGATAAAATTATAGAAAAATCAAGCACATAGCGAAATAAAGCACATAGCAAAATAGAACAACCAGAGGGGGGATCCCAAGAAAAAAAAAATGAATTAGAGCCCACACAAACCCAAAGTAATCTTTCTGGGTTACTGTACTAATAGTTCGATTGTTGTTTCGAAAGCAACGAAAAGATCAAAATCATCGATTGCGTCAAATTAAAGCAGAGAGCTTCAAATCAATCCCAACGAAAAACCCAGCAGAATTAGAGCAATCATCATTTGAAGCACAGCATATTATCAAGGACACACCTGTGCAAGGATTCAGGGTTTCAGCCCAGAAGCGCCGCCTCAGAAAGGAATGTTAGGACAGAGGAATGTTTCGCGGATTCGGCTTAATTCATGACTTCCAAGTTCTAACACGAATGCACGATTATGCAATGCATTGTGCGAGAATTCAGGGTTTCAAGCTTCAACTCCAGGTGATGTCTGCATAAATCGACAAGCATAAATTTGGGTCAATATCAAGTTCAAATAATAATTTTGACGGAAGTTTGATCATCAGCGTTTATTAGTTGTTATATGGTAGAACTGATTGTATAGAAATAATTATATGATAAAATTTTAGTTTACTAAAAATATTATATAGCTTATTAAAATATGCTATTGGATATTCAGTTTCACTCATTAAAAATATTGTAGAGCTCACTAACATATTTTTATTATTACTTTAGTGAGCTGAGAGATATTTTTAGCGAACTAATAGATACTTTTATTATTAGTATTGTTGTTGTTGTGTTGTTGTTGCTACTGCTGTCGTCATTATTATTATTATTATTATTATTATTATTATTATTATTATTATTATTATTATTATTATTAT
>JACYFF010031954.1:88107959-88165282 GCA_017589665.1 Selenicereus undatus | reverse complement strand
AGTCACTTAATATTTTTAGTCCAAATATAACCTAAGGAAAGCAATAAATATGACTAATTAAACTAATTTCTCACTAATCGAAACATAATTAACAAAACTAATCTAAAATAAAGTACAATCAAAACAAAATCATCATTCTAACTAACAACCTAACAAAGTATCTAATTTGACGAGGAAAGTAATAAATCTGCCAACTAAGATAAGAGAGAAAAAATGGAGTACCTCAAAAGCTCCAAAATCCAACAATGGAGGTTGGCCTCCATTGTTGGAGGTAGTAGATAGAATTTGTGGTTTCACTTCTTCTTATTCTCACTAATCTAAGCCTAACTAATTCTAATCTAACCCGTAACTAATCAAATGTTCAACTTTTCAAAAGTGGGCTATCAAACCCTAAGTTGAGTGAACAAGCAGAGAGATGGAAATGGATATTTGAGATAAGAATAAGAAAGATTGAAAATAAAGAAAGGAAAGAAAATAGGATTCAATAGTAACCAACATCATTAAAGCATGAAATACCAAAGCAAAAAGGTTTGAATGCCAAAAAGAGTAGAGTAAACGAGAGAGATTGAGCAAACTAACCATTTAATTGAAGAGCAAATGACATTAAAAGAGAATCAAATACTTGAAAATAAAAATTAAATAACTTGCAAGGTGGCAACATTTAGCAAAATTATGCCCTCTTCTTCTCCTTATCACTGCCTTGAGAACGCTAAAAACTAAGCTAAAACCTTGCTTCAAAACCTAATTAAAACCTAGCCCATCACAAAAACGGGTGAGATGGATTTATATAGGCCCTGAATTAGTGAACTTGGCACGGGTAGACCATACCAAGTTTCTAGATTTCAGTACAAGCACATAGCATTGTGCCACTTGCCCGTGCCAAATTCCTGTATTGTTCTTCTTCCTTGTTTCTTCGATAGTTTTGTACTTGTTGACCTGGCCTTTCTTCATGGCTATCTTAGGTTAACATGCCCAACTGTTAGCGCATTTGCACTCATTATACGCAATTTACAATTCTTGTGCAAAATTTATGTAGAATAAGGGGGATAAATTCTATTTCGGACCTCAAGATTAGGGTTAATAATTTTCTAAACCCACAACTTCAATAACGATTTTTCGGTCTATCCATCTTTAGGGCAAATAATATCTAAGACCAAACTTGACCAAACCTAACTTTTTAAATTATATAGTACCCTAAATGTTTGAAATTTGCATTTTCAACCCAAATCCTTAGAAACTTACTTTCTAAAATTTTAATTTCGTGCATGTGATATTCTTCTCATAAGTACTACTTGAAGCCCTCTTAAATCTGGTATCCGAGCCACGTGACTAAAAATAATTAAGATAATTAAATTAATTAATAATTAATTAAGCTAAGTAATGATAGTTAATGCTTGAATCATCATCTACTTGTCATGCTCCTAATTATTCATATGCATATTGTTCATACACCGAAAGGTACCACTTTAATTGCACCTTATTAAGCTATATCACTAATATAGTTTTGCAATTAGAAACTGAATTAGCAAAAATTAAGACTGAAGTTAAGGAGGTAAATAAGCAATTGACTATAACCCATCTTTCTTTAATCAACGAAGTTAAATATAGCAGAAAATATGATTTAACTGTTAGTACTCCATTTCAAAATAAATATTCTTTCAAAAACCTAAAAAATGAAAATTCATGTCCTTTGCAAGATATGAAAATCGAAAAAGAAGTAGGAAAAAAATCAATAGAAAAGCATAGATAGAAGAAGATGATGAAATACAAGCAGTGCAATCTAGAAAAGCGACAAAATATGTTTGATAAAGAACAAAATCCACAAGAATTAAGCAAGATCATAAGCGCAATAGTAGATAACCAAGAAGTACTATCTTATAATGAGGAGACAAATAATGTCCACTTAGAAGAAGAAATATATTAACAGATGAACTTAATTAAACTAGAAGATCTTAATGTTGTTCCTCTAGAAGAAATTAAGAGAAAATTTGAAAAAAAATATGGAAAATTGTTGTCTGATAGTGAAATCAATGAAATTGGAGAAGAACTCAGTATTGATGATATCAAATCTAATTTGGTTAACAATGTAATTCCTAAACTCGAAGAATTTGAAAGAGTCATCTAGACAAAATAGCCATTTTATGAGGCCTACATATGTTATAATGGGACGTACAACTAATTTTTGCTTTGAGTTCATCCCAAAGAAAACCACTTCCTTTGAAGAAATAGTCTTACCCCAATTAGCCAGATACGATACATCTTAAATATAAATGGAGCTCATAATAGAGAAGAAATATTTAAATGTTGAAAAGGGGGAATGAATAGTGTCTTGAACTTGAATACCACATGGTCCGTTGGAAATTTTCTAAACTATATCGAAAATAACTTTTCTGGCACGGTAGCTGACTTGCATGACTCATTAGATGAGAAAGATAAAAAAGTACTAAGAATGATAGAAACACCAACTGCAATGTTCAAAAAATTATGTAAGAAAATCGAAATTGATTTATCGGAGCTAAATTTGGTTCCGAAGAAAAAGCTAGAGAATGGCAAAGAAAGATTAATAACATGTAGATATGGGATATGAGATATATGGAGAATTAAATTACAGAATTTAGTCAGTAGTGTTACAAAATTGGGCATAATGAAACAAATCTTGGTATGCTTTATGACAAATTACTACTTCTGCTCAATTTTATAATCAATGAAAAATACATTGCATGGCTTGAAAAAGAGGTTGTCACTGATATTTTTGGAACATGAATCTCTTATTTAAGAAAATGGGCCAATGATCAATGTCTTGATCTCCAAAAACAAAAGAAAATGAAGAAATAATTTCTAGCATGTTTGGATACTCTTCATCAATGGGGAAATGAACATGAGAAGAGAAGAAAATAATTTTTTAAGAAAAACAACTTTAACAAGTAAATGGGAGAAACTTGCAATAGAAAGTGTTATATCAAGTCAAGTCCTAAAAGGTGTAGATTTTTTTTAGAAAAGTTGCTTAATTATTGTCCTATAGAAAAAAAATAGCTATAAGTGTTGGGCATGTCGAAAAGTAGGTTATTATGAAAACGAATGCAAAAATAGGAAGAACAATAAGCGTATAGAAGCATTAGGAAGTTTGGAATATTTTAAGATTACTAAGTGAAGAAGAAGCATTAAATCTATCCCTGAAAAACAACAAAGGATTGAAATAGTAATGGAAGATGAATATGAAGAAAGTGATTATGAAAAAATTAGTCATATGATGGAAAATAACTCAACTAGTCTTGGCAATCTTCAAGGAGAAGAATTTATTGTAGATAATGGGAATGAAGATGTCAAGGGAAATTGTGTCATTCTTATAATCCAAAAGACATGATCTATAAAAAATCAATCTTTCAACTAAAAAGTAAGTATGTAGGCAAAATGATGGAAAGAGATCTACAGATAAAAGGCTGTGAATATGATTTGCTCTTTATCAGGCATGCCAAATTTCATAATCAAATTATCATATGAATTAGACCAATTTGTGTAATGGTTCAATAGGATTCAATTACCGACTTGGATATTATGTGAGCCTAAAAGATGAATTTGCTAAAAATTTTCGATCCCTCAAAATAAAAATAGTTGCAATGGACATGACAAGAGGAGGTTGCCCACCAAGGACATGTGAGAAAATTATCTACAAATTAGATAATAGTATAGATCCAAGACTACGATAACAATGATAATTCATAGGAGATAAAAATCAATAGATCTTGGATATCTAGCTTACCAATCCCACAAAAATCAATAAAAAAATATAATAAAAATTAATGAGAATGAAAAATTACTATTAAACCCCAATTGTTAAGAAACATGCATGCAAGATCAAAATGGGGAGAAGGTTCTTCAACAGCTGAAGAAAAGCTTAAAGAAGATGATATAATTAGTATGAGCAGTAAGATGAGTAGAAAGTTTTGGGCTCGTAAGACACAGTATAGATCGAAATATGAGTTTAGATAGAAAAGTCATTGGTACAGAATGAGGACCGTTAGCGAGCCAATTTATGAGGATGAATTAGTCAAATGTATGATCGTGGAGATACGTTATGAAGCTACCAATACTAATCCTAATAGTTTTTATATCCCAATACATATATGTTTAGAGGAATTAGTTGATTTGAATTGTGCCTCTACATCGATAGTGGTTGCTATGTTTGCTTCGGAAAAAGATCTTTATTTCCCCAATTTATGTGAAAAGAAGTTAAGAATCCTTTACAGGTAAGAATAGCTGATAATGGCATAATGAACTACAGTGAAGCCATAGAAGGGTTGTCTATGTAAATAGGTGAAGTCCAATGCATTATACAAGTCCTAGGGGCTACTGTTCAACCCTCCCATGGTATGATTATTGAAAATAATTTTTAAAAGCTATTTTCTCTATGCATAGATACCATAATCCAAATCATATTCGCAATAAATGGTCACTCAATTTCTATTGATAAATTAAATACTCATCAAAAGATTGATTTTGCACATAGCTAGCATGGTAAGAAGGTAATCCCTACACAATGTGAAGTAGCGCTAACATTCTCACTATTAGAGTTATTATTAAAGAGCAAACTTTTGAACAGCAAAAACAATTATGCAAAGAACTCTAATAATCCTATTAAATTTTGGGCTAGAGGTAAGACATTTGCAAAGATTACTTTGCTAAATCCCAACACTATTAACCGAGTCAAACAAATTGTGTATACACACCAGGATATCCAAGAATTTGATAAGAAAATCAAAGAACTCTTGGATGAAGGATTAATAAAAAATAGTAAGAGTTCTCACACCAGTCCTGCTTTCATGGTGAGAAATCATGCTGAATAAAAAAGAGGAAAAGTTAGAATAGTAATCAGTTATAAAAATCTTAATGGCAACAGTGTCTTTGATTGTTATTATATTTCTAACAAAACAATCCTTTTAATATAATTCAAGGTAGGAATGGCAACGGGGCGGGTCAGGAACGGGGGAATATTCCCCCGCCCCGCTCAACCCCCCACCCTGCCCCCACTGTTAGGGATTATTTTTCCCCCCATCCCCGCCCCCTTGGGGATCCGTTCCCCGCCGGGGCCCTACTTCCCCGAGTTTTAGTGATGAGATCACATAAAATGGAAGCCCAATTAGGGCAAAAATTACAAGCGCAATATCAAAATAATCAAACAATTAGCCCTAAACAAAAAAGAGAAATTATACCTAACTTAAGCCATTGAAAGTTCAACATTGAAGTTTGACACCAAACCTAATGCTCAAAATTCAAAGTTAAAACTCAAGAATTACAACAGCACTTGAAAGTTCAATCCAAAGTAATACCATAATTATGGGGTATTGCATTTTCATGGTCAAACATTACTCACTACCTACCAGGCTACCACGATGGTTAGGTCAGATTTTGTGTTCTAAATTATATAGACCAAAGTTAAAAAAATATCAGAAGATTTTGAGACATGTAAGCATACTGTTTGTTAGCTGCTACATTTCCTCTATCCTGCTCTGAAACTAAATCAGTGACCTAATCATATTTAGGATAGAGTTTTAAGGGAGTATCAGATTAGCTCCCCACCATGCTTACTAAAACTATTCACATACAAATATACAAATCAAGTGAGCTAAAAGATATCATTTGACACATCTCAGTATCGGCTAAGGAGAAACATTATACTCTAATCACCATGTTGAGAATAATAGAGCATTGAAGTTGTACCACACTAGCCCATCAAATCTCATAATATTTAGTCACAACATGACAATTCTGTCTAAAAATATCGTAACTGCTACTGTCTCTTCCAACCTTTGAAAATTGGCTATTAATTTTATTTTCCTCAAACATATAAAAATACAAGCCAACAAAGAACTCAAGAAGACAAGAATAGAGCAATAGTGAAAAAAAAGAAAAGAAATTGAGTGGAAGAAGTAGCCAACAGTACTGGAAATGGAGAATAACCGAGAGTCTGAGACGTAGCCGGCGAGCACAGAACCGAGGTGGAAGAGAAGCCGGCAAAATTGGGTGCCCGAATGGGATGAACCGAAACGACGAGAGACGAGAGGAGAATTGGAGAGATGAAACTTAAAAGTCAGATCTAAAATTAAAAATAATGGAGGAGAGAGAGACTCGTGAGTAGTCTGGAGGCTATTGAGTAGTTGTTCGGGTTTTTCTTTTCTTTTAAAATTACTTATATGCCCCGTTGCCATCCCTAATTCAAGGAGTCTCTTAGTTCTAAAAAATGAATTGTAAAAGCGGATATTGACAAATAAAAATGGATAAATAAATCATTTCTTTGACTACTTTTAGTGCCCCTCAAGGATATTATAAATGGATAGCAATGTCATTTGGTCTTAAAAATGTACCTCAGATATTTCAAAGAAGAAGGGATAACATTTTCAAAGACCTTAATCATTGTTGTCTAGTATACATTGATGATATTATTGTCTTTTCCAAGACCATAGAACAATACAAATATGATGTTTTAGCTATCTCCCAAAGATGCATGATCACGCTATTATCCTTAGGAAAAACAAGTGTATTTATGTTGAACAAGAAATAGAATTTCTAGGTCCAGAGATAAAAGTTGGACAAATCATCTAATAAAAGCATATTTTAGAAAAAATAGAAAAGTTCCTTGAAAAGATTGAAGATGGTAAGCAATTAGAGGGGTTTCTTGGATATCTTACTCATGCTTCAGATTTCATTAAAGATTTACCCAAATTGAGAAAACATTGCAGCAAAAACTAAAAAAAGAAGTAAGTTGGACATGACCCTAGTGATTCAAAGATTGTTCAAAAGTTCAAAAAGATGTGAAAAAATCTTCATGTTCTTAACTTGCCTAATGAAGAAGATAATTTAATTCTTGACATAGGTGCCAACAATGAGCATTGGAGCACAATACTCAAAATCAAGAAGGAGAAAAACTCTGCAAATACTGTAATGGAAGTTTTAATAAAGCAGAATACAACTATCCCACGATGAAAAAATAAATCTTTTTAGTCATAAGAGGAATTGAAAAGTTTTTAATCTTTTAAACCCCAAAACCTTTCTTATTGAATTGATTGCAAAGGAATACTTGGTTTTGTAAAAAAGAATTTATTAAATATGCAAGCACAAAGGTGACTTCTACACTGGCAATTATGACTTAACTAGTTTTCTTTCTCTATTGAACATATAAAGGGAAAGAAAAATTTCTAGCATATAGTTGAACTCGTGAACTTTTCAATAGTGATAATTAAAGTAGAATTCCTGCCGAAAAAGGAGGAAATCTCAAAAGAAATGTCATTGCTGCTAGAACGAGTTTCTTCTTCTACTTGAATCCTTATGGACATTTTGGAGTTTCATATAAAAAGTAGATCAAGCTTTGGTTTGTTGTCTTTTGCCTGTCTAACAGTACAAAGAATCAACCTTTTAGAGCTACAAATGAATTATTTAAGGTGTCCTTATGATATTCAAGAAAAAATAAGTTCCTATGTCTAAGAAAAATGGTTCAACGAATAATATGCATCATCCATCGACTACTATTATAATTGTTCCTATGATATTTGGGAATCATGGAGTACTAAAATCTTCTTCCCGGATAGATCTTAAGTTGTTGGTGTTAGATACCCGGTAAATTCAATCCCTATAGATGACCCCATCATGAAAGCCTGGGAATGTTGAATGGTAGTTTGCCTCCTGCAAATCCCAGATCCGAAGTACCCATTCTTCTCAAGACTAAGTAAGTTTCAAAAGTGCATGTTTAAAAGGATCCATTGGATTCTTACGTCTCCTTATGGCCCAACAAAAATTCCATGCGAAAGGAGTCAATATGTGAGGTACATTGCGTAATGATTAAGTATGAAATGAATAGCCCAAATCAGCCTATTATATTATTCAATTAATTGATCTAAGAAGATAACAATTATCAATGATGAAAATGGTTTCCAGAACGACAAGAAATAGTTATTGATTCTACTTTAGCCAGAGCCATTAAATTTTACAACATTTATCATCAAATATAGACATTAATTGGACGAGGAGATATATTAATGCATGCATTGTGGGAGAATTACTTTTAATTATCATAATGATTTCAGCAAATACATGAAAGTAAAAGGAGCTACTTTAGAAGTTGTCTTTGATTATCTCTTTGATTTTGGAGTTGGAAACTATCAGAAAAAGAAAAGAGATATCTACATGAATTATTTGGAAAATGTGATCAACAACATCTTAAACTTGATGAAGATTTTGACGATTATCTGGATAATGATGGTCTGGAAGACATTATTGGAGATGAAGGCATACAAAATCTCAATATAGATGACTAGATTTGTCAGCATTAAGTGTTTTGAAAAGTTGTTGCACCATTATGTGTAATCTTGTCAAGTGTCAAGTCAGTAAAATAATGAACTCTATTGTAGCCATGTGAAAGCATGTGTAACAGTATGTGTACTGTAGACATTAAGAATCCTATGTGTTCTATCTCCTCTATAGAAGGAGAAGTTGAGTGTTGTAAAGAGACACGATCATTTGAGCATAATTAAGCAAAAGAGAACTCAAGTTTCTTTATTTTCCTATGAGCAAGCATCTCTAATAATATTAGCTGTTTAAGTCCCTCTTGAAATATTTGCATTGTAATATTCTCACTTTTAAACTTTCAATAAAAGAAGTTTTCCAATAGAGAATGTTATTCAATCAAACCTTATGTCTTAAATATTATGATTTTTTGATTAAAGTTTCAGTATCCTTAAAATATAGAAAATTGATTAGAGACTACGATTTAAGGTACGAAACAAAACGGATCTGTGCTGGACCTAATCTAAGGAAAGTGTGGTTGAGATTAGCAATCTTTATAAACAGGAAACTAGAGAAACACCAGGGTTCAACGCTGACTAAGTTCGAGTAATAGTTAAAGCTCTCTAATTAATCTTTTTTATTTTGCTAGGGATGGTGGGTTATAATCATAGAAAATACAATATTTATAATATAAGTAGTAAATTTTGGTAATTACTATCAGTGAAGTCTTTATAAGAAGTTAAAATATTAATGCAAGCATAGTTTCCCAAAAAAGCACAAAAAATTGAGTATTTATATGCTGAACCCCATTTTGGATCAAAAATAGAAATTTCATAAAGTTCCAGGTCATAAAAATAAATATTTGTCACCTACAAATTATTTAATCCAAACAATTGCATCCTGAAAAGCATTTACCCAAAACTAAGGAGTCCTAAAAATATTTTTCTAAAAAACGTGAGGTCAGTAAATAATTACACCAAATTTCAGTGGACCAGTAAAGGAATTTTTTCTAGAATAAGGTATAAAACTCACATATATTTACCCCAAACAATAGCTATTTGTGCTTCTTCTTCCAGATCTAGGTCTTTTACTCTTCTTCAACCAAAAAAAGAGAACAATTCAAGGTCACTTAAAAAAAAAGCTAGCCCATGCTCAAAACAACGTCGTTTTACAGCCTGTGTAGGCAAAAAAGCTCGCGTGAGTGGCTCCCCCCAGCAGCCATGGCCCGAGCTGCTCGTGAACTTCCTCTGCTACACACCTTTTGGGACGTTCTCAACTCGCTCGCACGCCGTCTTTAGCTAGTGAGCTTGGCACTACACACGTTTACTACTATGGTGACATTGGGGGATTGTAGACCATGTCATGGTCACATGGGTATGGTGGCATTAGGGGAGCATAGACCAAGAGACTGATGAATTGAGATGCTTAGATCATAAAATAAAGAAGTAATATATAGCTAACCAATTCATAAAATACAAAGGCGTGATTTCTCTATCAATGAGTTCACAAAATCTTAGAGGTTATTCTAAGTATTTCATAGTTATCATTGCATAGGTCACAATCTTTGTTAAAATGAGTTTGCATCTTTTCTTTTCTTTTTTGGAGAGGAAATTCTATTTGTTGCCCTCATATTGTAACCATTTCTATTTGGTCAAATCTCTAAATTCATAAACCCAAATGAAATTTTTCCATTTGTACAAGCTCTAAACCACGACATTTAGTATTGACAGTAGTTGTTAAGTGAAGATATATTACATATTTGTAATATTTTGACAAAATGCCCTTAGTTTTCAAATTCTTTTTTTAATAAAAGAAACCTAACCCAAACACAAATCAATCATCCTTCCACCTCCACCATCGCTCCAACCGTGGCCTTCAATAAAGTTGTCTCCTTTAAATTTCTTCACGAGTCAACAAGGTTTCCTTGACTTTTCCCAAACTTGCTCTAACTTGAGCAAAGCAAACCCCTTGCCCAATTCAGCTTCATCTCTAGATCCCCAATTCTTCCATTCAAAATGCCTCCTCAATATTTCAAATCCTAAAGCTTAGACCTTCATTCCAAACTTCAATTCCGTCCTGCATTCAATCTACCATGAATGAAGCAACTCAAGCTTCTTTTCTCATTGCAAAGTGTGAAAACTACAACATTATCAAAAACGATAAACAATTCCAATTTGATCTAAACCCCAAATCCTTAACCAGAACTGCCTAAAACACGAACAATCCATACCTTCCCATTCCTCAACTCATTCTCTAGCTAAAAATTTCTTGCTCTTTCTTAATTGATCTATCTATCCGTTCCACAAGAACCTCTTCAAGTCTTCGATGCATCCATGCACTGTTCAATTCATTTTTAAGTTATTCGACGTTTACCAGCTATGCTCAGTTTATCTTCCCTTGAATCAGAATATTAAAGTGGAGTATGAGACAATTTCTCATTCCTTAGGCGATCAATAATGGGACAAGTTGGAGAGAGATCCGCCTGGGTTGGGCTAGGGGAATAAGAAAAGGAAGGGTAGCTAGGTTCGTCGGGTGCTGCAAGGCGAAGCTCGGGGGTGTAGTGCTTTGACTTGTACAGGGGAAAGATGAGGTAGAGGAGAGAAAATATAAAATAATGGGCTTCTTTTCTTTATTATTACATTTTATTTTTAAAATGATAAAATATTACAAGTCGGACCTATTTAAAATATAAAAAATGGAGGAGTAATTTGTATGGGTTGCTCATTATAACAATGGGAAGAAATTTGTAGCAACTCTCATGCCCATGTGGTAGCTGGAATACTTGCCAATTATTTGTTACTCCGTGAAGTGTTAGACAAGCCAAGGGTGATTTAGGTGGATGCCCACAGGTGCACATTTGCAGCCCTAGTCAACGAATGACGAGTTTTGGTAGCTCACAGGTGAATTTTTTTAAATTGATGGACTTTTAATTTGTGCAATATTATTGATAAACATATGTGCTTATTCATACTTCTATGATAATAGCACTTCTTCTGTATGTTTACTCAGTGCTTCACTCAAATTATCAATAATGTCAAGTTTAATGTAAGTACGATGAATAGTTCAACTTAAATACATGCTAATTTTTCGTAAACAAAATAATAATGCATCTAAGTACTTCTTTACTTCTGTTAAAAGTACACACCTATAGAATGTAACACATCAAATATTTTACGTATGAATTTCCGATAGACTCATGAGTTTTAGAGGAATACTACTGAATTTTCAAAAATATATACGCGTTTTTGAATGTTCATCCTCTTCTGCAAATATTCACCATTGTTCTCTACACGTGCATGAGTCAATCTACTAGGAACCAACATTGATTTTTGTTGTTTAGTCATCTACATAAATTCATCAACGACAAATAAACATTCTTCTCTAAAATTAATGTATAAAAATGAATAATCAACATCAGATGGTCCGAATTCATAATAAAAAAAACATTGCTAAAACTTAAAAATTCATCAAAACAAAAAAACATCATTGAAATTTAAAAGATCATCAAAACAAACAAATATTCATCACTAAAATTTAAAAATTCATCAAGAACTAATTCAAGCAAACTCGATAAATCAAATTCTAGTAGTCATTTCCTACTCCAAATTGAAAACACCAACATCATCGCAAAGCTGCGTCAAATCTTGCCAGTTTTCATAGAATAAAAAAAACTCATCATTAAAATTTAAAAATTCATCTAAGCAAACACAATTAGTAAAATCGCTAAACAACTGAAACAAGTAGTAAAATACTCATCATTGAGATTTACAAATTCATCAAAATAAATAAATATTCATCCCTAAAATTTAAAAATTCGTCACTAACTAGAAATTCATAAATAAAACGCATATTTAATATGAAGTTGTTTAAACATCTCAAGACAAAGAAATATTCATCTTTTTTAACCCAAAAAAAAGGAAAGTATTCATCACTAAAATTCAAGAACAATCAAGTCAACTATGATAAATCGACTTTTATAAACAAAAAATTTGTCGAAGAACATAACTTTACTTGAATATTGCCACTATGGTAATTGTAGAGAACATACATGCTTTGGCAACGGAAGACTCTCTCCCTATCAATGGCATCCAATGTCCTCCCTATCCAAGCCATCAGATTCCGCACCTCCATATTCGGCCACCGTAGCTTCGACAAACATCAGAGAGAAGGAAGTTGTGAACAAATCAGGGCTTTGATCGGAGAGATTAATTCCGTTCTAGAGCAAAAATCGGTGAAATCAAGGTCGATTTAGGGTGTTTTATTGAGGAGAAGCGAAGTACCTAATGATGAAGATGGTCATGGAGTCTGGAGTCTTCCATGATGTCAAATCAAATGAATTCTAAAAGAAAGCAAGAGAAAGGGGAAAAGAGATCATAGAGAGAGGAGCTGTGTTGAAATGAGTAACAAATGACACTTTCAGGTTTAAATATGCAGGTTAGTTGAGCAGAAACCTTGTTTTCAAGTCTAAAGAGTGACATATAACAAATGTTGGAGTACATCGAGAGAGTTATTCCCATTAGAGATTGTCTTGAGACAACTCAAATCCACTATCTCAATCTCTCCCCTCCCAAAAAAAAAAAAAAAAAAATCTAAGCAAAACTCAATAAGTCTAATTAGTTGCAAGAAAATCCCTAATTCTTGTTAAGTTACTGTTATTCTAGTAACTTACTATGACCCATGTCCATCAAGAATGGCTTTTTAGAAGCCAATTCTTGGCTAAAGTAGATCTTGGCCCCATTATGGAGATCATCAAGAACAGGCCATGGCATAGTTATGCCATGGTTGCTCACAAATGCAAATCACTTCTTGACAAGCTCAATGCCCATCATCCGCACTCTCTCTCTCATCCCCACTTCCCTCCACCGCCATTAATACAAGTCCTTGTCATTAAAAATTGTGATGGGGTTCAATACATAGCTAAAAGAAGTATTAGAATAATTAATACAAAGTGAAAAAGAGTAGGTATTTTGCTCATACAAATTAAAATTTAAAAGTAGTAAGAAACTATGCGTAACACATGAAATAAGGATAAATAGAAGGCAATTATTTGTATTTTGGATTTTAAAATTGCATCGAAATGGTTAAACCATGATGGTACTACATTAAATTAGCTTTTTTCTTTTTTGTTTTGAGTGCTCACATTTTAGTACAAGTGATAAATTACTTAACAATTCAAAATCAGTGGTTGGATGAGTGATTGCAAGATTACAATCCCCTTTCAACTATAAAAGATTCTCTTCCGCATAATGGATGTTGTTAGTGGTTTGGCTAGACAACCATGTAACCCATTTAGGTACCAAAGCAACAAAGTTAGGAAAGAAGAATGGTATGTTAAAGTAGTTTAGGCTTACAATTAATAATGTTGGGTGCTTGAGGTTGTGCCTGGTGTCACGGACCACTCTAAAATAGCCCAGATTTCTCTAGAACTTTTTCTAGAGTATTCTGTTGTGTTCCACACAATTCTATACTTATGTAGAACCTTAGATATTTGTATAGAATATTTTGGATATGTAGTATTAGCCGTTTTTGACTAAATCGATCTCCGCCATCAATTGAAGATATGGATATGTACACATACCCCGAATGGAACTCATTTGTACACCAAGTAATCTAGGTGTAATACAATATAAGGCATTTACCCAAAAGTAACTTGTGTCCACTTTCTTTACTAAGTTCCCTTGTGTGTATGAGTGCTTACTTAACTTCTCAAGTCTAAGTCAAGCATCACTTGTGGCTTACTAGCAAACTAAGGGTGGGGTTCCAAGTGAGTTTGCTAGCGTCACATGGGCTAGAGTTTGTGTGAATAATCAGTCTGTGACAGTTGGTATCAAAGCCTAGTTTGGGAGATCACCATGGCTTTATGTGTAACCTATGTCGGCAACCCTCAACAAGGTGGAAAGAAATACAAGGAGAAGAACACGAATGTGGTGGCCTTTGTAGAGGAAAGGTTACCAAAGATTAACACCTCTATGTCTACCCTAATGGGTACAGTTAACAATATGGACAAGCACATTGAGGAGCTTAAGCTTGAGGGAGACATTGAAGAGCTTAGGTTGGAGATGCAAGTGGCGGTGAACTCCATTGTGGTCAACTTCAACAAGGAGATCCAAGCCTTTCAAGTGTTGGAGGCCACTAAGGATGGTGAACTCCAAGCTTGTAAGGTTGAGGTTAAGGCCTATGAGACGATGGTCGAGGCTTTGGAAGCACAAGTAAGGGGTGCATGACCGCGGTAGCCAATGTTGGATCCGTCCAAGTGTCCACTACTTCGAAGGTGAATGCACCCACGCTTCCTACCTTCCATATAAGGTTAGGAGTTCAACAAAGAATGACAACTTTCTTTTGGCACTTAAGGCCTACTTCAGGGTAATGGGCATCAAGGAGGATACTCAAAAAGTGAGTAATGCTTCCTTCTTCCTTAAAGATATAAATCTTCTTCATAGCGTCATAGGTGTGATAAGGTCAAGCGAGGATATGATCCTATTAACACTTAAGACGAGTTCAAGATAGAGCTCAAAAAGCAATTCTATCCCGAGGATGTTGAGAATGAGGCAATGGCCAAGTTATGATGCCTCCAACACAAGGAGGGTCATATTTGAAGGTATGTCCAGGAGTTTCAAGTGTTTCTCTTGGAAATATCAAGCAAGGTGAAGCAAGATGCCCTCTTTGCTTACTTGATGGCATATGTGGTTAGGCCAAGATGGAACTCAAGAGATGTGGTGTGCAAGACCTAGCCTTCGTAGTTTCCACCGCTAAATCCTTGATCAAGTTCAAGAAAGAGTCCTCAAAGGGACAAAGTAAGAAGACCAGTGGTGCTGGTAAGGGGGGAGACCGGGACAAGTCTTCTCAGTGGAACAAGTCATGCATTAAAAAACAAGGGGAAAGGCAAGAAGGATGAGCCTCCGAAGAAGATTTCATGTTTCTTATGCAATTGACCTCAACGGGTCTTCGTCCAAAGTAGGGTACGCTTGGCGCTCTTGTCCAAGAGGAAGAGAGGCTAGAATAGGAAATGAAGTTACTCAATGTCATCCAAGCGAAGGTAGAAGGGCAACCTCATGGGCAGATGTACGTGAAAACCATCATCAATGGCAAGCCACTACAAGCAATGTTGGATACGGGAGCCAAGACTGTATATATGAACAAGGAGCTCGCTGACGAGAATGGCATTCCCTATACCAAGGAGAGAGGCTTCGTGAAGGGAGTTAATGTATGGAGCCTCCTGATTGATGGTGTTGCTGGAGGCAACCAGATTCAAATCAGCTAGTGAAAAGATAAGGACGACATCACGATTGCCCCCTTTAGATGACATGAAAGTTTATTTGGGAATCGATTTCTTCGACACCGTGAAGGCATTCTTGGTACCATGCACAAACACTACGTGCATCATGGAGATAGTACGACCTTGTATTGGTCCTATGAAGAGGGAGACTAATGAATTCAAGATGTTCTTCGCTCTTCAATTCTCCAATGGGATCAAGAAGAAGGAGCCCACTTTCCTTACTACTCTCAAGCTCATGGAGGAGGCCAATAAAGTTCAACCACCCAAGGTTGTCTAAGAGGTGCTAGACAAATTCAAGGATGTCATGCCCGCCAAGTTACAACTTCCCTAAAGGAGAGAAGTAGATCATGCCATTGAGTTGGAGTCGGAGGCTAAGCCACCCACATTTAGCCTTTATCGCATGGCACCTCTAGAGCTTGAGGAGCTAAGGATGCAATTGAAAGAGCTGCTTCATTCCCTTCGACCTCACAAATTCATCGGTTGTCTTGTACACTTGTAAACAAGGTATGTGCTCCTTTTCTTGATTGCTTCGTTGTTGTTTATCTTAAGGACATTGTCATTTACAACAAGTATTTGGAGGTGCATGCGGGACACTTGTGGAAAGTGCTCCGAAACTTGAGGGACAACGAGCTTTATGTCAAGAAAAAGAAGTGCTCCTTCACATAAGAAGATGTGCCTTTCTTGGGTCACATCATGGGCAAAGGCAAGCTTCGCATGGACCTAGTAAAGGTGAACGTCATTCTTGAATGGGAGCAACCAATTAAAGTCAATAAGTTAAGATTCTTCCTTGGCTACTATCGCCGCTTCATCAAGGGCTAACGCCATTACCGCCCTCTTACCGACTTGTTGAAGGAAGAAAGAGATTAGATATGGAGTCAATAGTGCCGACAAGCTTTTAATGCCTTAAAGAAGGCTATCACTGAGGAGCTTGTCCTTGTTCTCCCCGACCTCAACAAGTCGTTTGAACTCCACATCGATGCTTCCGGCTTCACCATTGGTGGAGTCTTGATGCAAGATGACCATTGCCTTTGAAAGCCAGAAGCTTAACGACTCCAAAAGGCGGTACAACGTGTAAGAAAAGGAGATGACCGTGATAGTGCATTGACTTCACACATGAAGACACTACTTGCTCGGCACTAAGTTCGTAATCAAGACCAATAACGTCACCACAAGCTACTTCCAAACTCAAAAGAAGCTTACTCCAAAGCAAGCTCGATGGCAAAACTTCCTATTGGAGTTTGATTACGTCATGGGGTACAAGGGAGGCCATGCCAACTCAATGATCGATGCTTTGAGTCGCAAGGATGAACTCGCTATCATTATCTGGCCACAAAGCAACCTACAAAACCACATCAAAGAGGGGCTCCAACACTATTCACTTGCCTAAACTATCGTCAACCTTGTCAAGGAGGGGAAGACAAGACAATTTTGGGAAGAAGATGGCTTAATTCTGACTAAAGGTAAGCGCATCTATGTTCCTTCATATGGAAACCTCCAGCAAGAAGTCATGAAATAATATCATGATAGCAAGTGGGCGGGTCATCCGGGTGTGCACCGCACGTTAGCGCTTGTAGGATATTCCTACTGTTGGTCTCACTTGAATGGTGATGTGAGGGCCTATGTAAAGACTTGTCTCATGTACCAACAAGACCACATCAAACAAGGAGCACTCCAGGGACTTTTAGAGTCTCTCCCCATTCCCGAAAGGTCGTGAGAGAAAGTTTGCATGGACTTTATCGTGGGTTTACTCACGAGTGAGGGGTGCAATTGGATCCTTATGGTAGTGGACCAGTATTCCGTATTTCAAGTATGCTATTTTCATTTTCGAATCCAAGGAATGCTCCTCTGAGCAAGCTGCCCGCTTGTTCAAGCACATGGTGAAGTACTGAGGCTTGACAAGACCCATTGGAAGTGATAGGGACACTCGTTTCACGAGTCATTTTTTGACGGAGTTGTTCAAGTTCATGGGTTCCAAGCTCAACTTTCCTCCATTTTCTATCCTCAAAGTGATGGACAAATCGAGAGAGTCAATGCTCTCTTGGAGCTTTATTTGAAGCACTACATGAGTGCCGACCAATGAGATTGGGCAAAGTTGCTTGATGTTGCCTAATTCTCCTACAACTTGTAAAGTAGCGTGTCCACGGGCTGAAGTCCATTTGAGATCGCCACGGCTCATTAACTTTTGACACGTAGTTCGCTTGTCATGGGTTACAAGGTACCAAGCCCACCTACCTACAAGTTCGCCAAGGATTGGAACGACCATGTAGGCTTGGCTCAAGCTTACTTGGAGAAGGCCTCTAAGAAAATGAAGAAATGCGTTGGTAAAAAGAGGCGCCCGAGGGAGTTCCAAGTTAAAGACCTCATGCATTTCAAGATGTACAATCACGAGTGATTCAGTGGTCATCATCAATGTCTCATTCGATGATACGAGGGTCTCTTTCCCATTCTTAAGAAGGTAGGATTACACACTTACAAGGTGGAGTTGCCTCTTAAGATTAAGTATCATCCTGTTTTCCATGTAAGTCTGCTTGGGCTTTATCATAAAGACCAGGCGGACCCAAGTCGAGGCATCTCTCAACGGGTATCCATGGGTATAAAGGTGCAATATGACAAGGAAGTAGAGGAAGTCCTCGCCGATTAAGTGTGACATTCCAACCAACTACCAACTCATGATCTCCTTATCAAGTGGAAAGAACTACCCGAAAACGACGCTAGTTGAAAGCCCATTCAACACTTGTGGCAATCCAAAGAGCAAATCCAAACGTTTAAAGACGAGAAGACAATGAGAACATCACCCGAATAGCTGAAAAAGATGTGATAGACCACTCTAGAATGTCCTGAATTTCTCTAGATTTTTCTAGAGCCTTTTCTAGAGTATTTCACACAGCTCTATGCTTGTGTAGAATCTTGAATATTCGTATATGAAATATTAACCGTTGGATCAAATCTATCTATCTCCATCACCCATTGAGGTGGATGTGTATATAAACCCTTAAGGAGACTCATTTATACACCAAGTAATCCAAATGGAATACAATACAAGACATTCTCCCAATCTATCTTATATCAACTTTATTACGTTTCCTTGTATATGAATACTTAAAAGTCTAAATCAAGCATTACTTAAAGCTTGCTAACAAACTACTGGTGATGGAGAAGGTTGGGTGATGAAGGCCCAGTGTAGGACAGGATTGTAGCAGCCGAAGATTAATAAGACCTAAATGAACTTGAACACATCGAATGACAAACAATCACAATTTACAAACACCCAAAAATATATGGAATTCAGCCACCCCTTTGAACATTACCTCAGCCTTGAAGGTACATACCAGCGCAAATACATAACATTGTTCACGACACGGGTTCAAAATTCAAATGGTCATTTGCAAACATACCCGAGCAAATATATAACATTTTCTTCTTTTTTTCTGGGATGATTAGCTAAGGAAAATGCCTAAAGGTGCAACGAGTTATTCAGCAAATGTATAACATATATGCTACATTGCATCAAACGGCCCTTTCGAAAGCAGACCCGACGATCAATGATCCATAAACACAAAAATATGTAACATCATGAACTACACTGGATCAGACAGAGCAGCAGATCTGAGCTATCAACCATGAAACGCACAGCAAGAAAACCCTCACCAATTTCACGAACTGTGCAGGTTGTGCTGCAATCCGCCGGCTGAGAAAGATGCAGGCTCCTCACATATAAAGTCCTTCAGGCACACCTTCCTTCTTCTTGAACATAACCTTCTCTTTCGCCTTCTTGAAGTCCACATGTGTAACCTGAATGCATCACAATGTTGCCAAAATCTCAGAATGAAGAAGATTGTTCATCTTGCGAGTAAATGCAATACAAGGGACGGTATCAAAGAAGACGACATCACCAAAGAGCCATTTGTGACCATTTTATCCCTAAATAAATTTTCTCCAGAGCAATCCTAAGCATTATTCATTTATTCATGTCTAGCAAAAGAGGGGTTTTTTTTTTCCCTGTTCATTTTTCTTCATCTTTTTCTTTTTCATGGGTTAACACCTTTGAAAGTGGGGCCAGAAATACCAGCAGAGGGGATAAAAAGATGTGATTTTTGTTCTAAATTTATGTCAGCAACCTTACTGACAAATATGATCCACTCCAAATATCAAAGTCAAGTAGTTAACAACAAAATTTGACAAATGAAAGGGGATAAGGACTCCAAAGGTCACTCTGGCACATTTCAACTTTTAAATCGGAAGCGAAAAGAATCGTTCACATCATGCAGAAAATGCTAGCCAATCATGGCAAAACAAGCAAGGATGTCTATGCAAATCATGCAGTCTACATCAACAAGGAGAAGATGGTTACCTTCATGCGGCGTTCTCGTAGGGCAAGCAACCCAGCTTCAGTGCAAATGGCCTTTATATCAGCCCCAGAAAACTCATCCTTGGTCATAACAAATTCTTCTAGATTGACGTCATCGGCCAGGGTCATTTTTGAGGTGTGAATCTGCGAAAATATAAAATCCACTCAGAAACAGAAGATGTAACTATTATATGGGTAACAGGATTTGACATACTATGGATAATAGTAGTCAAACAGTTAATATACCTGGAAAATCCGTCTCCTTGTTTTAATATCAGGAAGTGGGAACTCTATCTTCCTGTCTATTCGTCCAGGACGAAGCAAAGCTGGATCAAGGCTTTCAATCTTATTCGTTGCAAGGATCACTTTGACATCTGCTCTTGCATCAAATCCATCTAACTGGTTGAGAAGTTCCAACATGGTCCTCTGGATCTCTCGTTCACCACCAGAATGAGCATCATACCTAAAGAAGTTCAATGAGTTCGTGTGACTCCCATAGTTCCCATATCTAAACATTAGATATTTATTTACAACTTACCTTTTCGTCCCAACTGCATCGATTTCATCAATGAAAACAATAGAAGGTGAAAGATCATCAGCTACCCTGAAGAGTTCCCGCACTAGTTTTGGACCATCACCAAGATACTTTTGAATCAATTCACTTCCAACAACACGAAGAAAAGTAGCTGACGTCGAGTTTGCCACGGCCTGGAAAAAGGGGGCAGGGGAAGCAGGCTTAGCAATGATAATCCCAACACAAACTTAATACCGAAAACAATATTCATGCAAATGGAAAAGTAAAGTACTATATTTTCGATCACCAGAACTGAAGCAGGCTGCAAACGGATAAATACGAAAAAAATCAAGAACTTGTGGAACTAGGACAAAAAAGTTCAGTCCAATCAATACCTAATTCACCCCTTGAGTATCAAATGAATATGAAATGCACAACAGATATTTGGAAGTTGAAGCAACGCTACCCCTGAAGAAATGTATTGGAGCGTCTTTAAACATGTTGAATAAAGCAAGAAGTATACATGAATGGGAGGTGTAATACTACTTGCATCCTAGCAATTCAGCAATATAGCATTGGTGGACTTCATCTGAACTGTTGAACTGCCCTGAGCAGTGCAGAGTTCAAAGCAGTTAATATAGTGAACCCCAGCCAAGGTATGTGTGATACAAGGATAATGTGCCACAGAGCATCAAAGTTGATACAAGTGAAACATGTTGAAAGGATTTCCACGGATCCTAATGATCGCTCTTTCTTCTGCAATCCTATCCTTATGTTAAAAGCGACTCCAAGCTAACAAGTAACAACCCTGCTGCCGCTCTCCCCCTGTCGCTCCATTACAATACTCAATACAACCACCCAGATGTATCTTGTAGATAGGCCAAGGATTAAACACTTGCAACATCATAATGCGGAGAAACTAATCACTTTCAAATAGACAAATCCTGCTATTAAGCATCCTGAATTATATTATAGTCATTACGTAGAACAGAGATGTAATACAAAAAGATAATGACAACACTGTTGTGAAGGACCCTACACGGGAAAGTTTCTAGATCGGCTACTATTCCTCATGGTTTAGTGTATATGAAGAGGGATTAATCCACACAGTGGCCATAATATACTTCCTTAGACCTGTTCCCAACACTCTGTTGCCCATGTTTCAACATATAAGTAGCAACAGCAAAAAAAGTAACCATCCAATTCTTCTACAAGCTCAGATCCTGGACCTGGAACTTAAGATGAATAGTAACAAGCGAAACATGTTGAAAGCATTTTCACGGATCCTAATTATTGCTGTTTCTTCTGCAATCCTATCCTTATGTTCAAAGCGACTCCAAGCTAACAAGTAACAACCCTGCTGCCGCTCTCCCCCTGTCGCTCCATTACAATACTCAGTACAACCACCCAGATGTATCTTGTAGAAAGACCAAGGATTAAACACTTGCAACATCACAATGAGGAGAAACTAATCGCTTTCAAATAGACAAATCCTGCTATTAAGCATCCTGAACTATATTATAGTCATTACGTAGAACAGAGATGTAACACAAAAAGATAATGACAACACTGTTGTGAAGAACCCTACACGGGAAAGTTTCTAGATCGGCTACTATTCCTCATGGTTTAGTGTATATGAAGAGGGATTAATCCACACAGTGGCCATAATATACTTCCTTAGATCTGTTCCCAACACTCTGCTGTCCATGTTTCAACATATAAGTAACAACAGCAAACAAAGTAACCATCCAATTCTTCTACAAACTCAGATCCTGGACCGGGAACTTAAGATGAATAGTAACAAGCGAAACATGTTGAAAGGATTTTCATGGATCCTGATGATTGCTCTTTCTTCTGCAATCCTATCCTTATGTTCAAAGCGACTCCACGCTAACAAGTAACAACCCCGCTGCCGCTCTCCCCCTGTCGCTCCATTACAATACTCAATACAACCACCCAGATGTACCTCGTAGAAAGACCAAGGATTAAACACTTGCAACATCATAATGAGGAGAAACTAATCACTTTCACATAGACAAATCCTGCTATTAAGCATCCTGAATTATATTATAGTCATTACGTAGAACAGAGATGTAATACAAAAAGATAATGACAACACTGTTGTGAAGGACCCTACAATGGAAAGTTTCTAGATCAGCTACTATTCATCATGGTTTAGTGTATATGAAGAGGGATTAATCCATGCAGTGGCCATAATATACTTCCTTAGACCTGTTCCCAACACTCTGTTGCCCATGTTTCAACATATAAGTAGCAACAGCAAACAAAGTAACCATCCAATTCTTCTACAAACTCAGATCCTGGACCTGGAACTTACGATGAATACTTACAACAGACTGCATCACAGTTTTAACACACAAGTAGCACCTCAATGAGCAGACATAAACACACATGCACTCTCGTCATATATTGTAAAAACATCAACAATGAAAATCACTCTGTTGCCCATGTTTCAACTTATAAGTAGCAACAGCAAACAAAGTAACCATTCAATTCTTCTACAAACTCAGATCCTGGACCAGGAACTTAAGATGAATGGTAACAACAGACTGCATCACAGTTTTAACACACAATTAGCACCTCAATGAGCAGACATAAACACACATGCACTCTCATCATATATTTTAAAAACATCAACAATGAAAATCAATCATCCAATCCGACCACCTAAGTCATTAGAAACTTAGGTCATAGGACTCAAAATAAAATAGTAACACCTGACAGCATCACATTCCATAAACATGGGCCACAAGTGAGATGGATTCAGAAGTTAATACTTACCATTTAGGTCAAAGTATTTGGAGTCCAATACACCACTATTTTAACAGAGAACAATAGCTATGCATACCTTTGCAAGCAAAGTTTTTCCAGTCCCAGGCTCTCCATAAAGTATGACTCCTTTCGGAGGTTTAATACCAATATCTTCATAAAGTTCAGGATGAGTCAGTGGCAGCTCAACTGCCTCTTTAATTTCTTGTATTTGGGCATCCAATCCACCAATATCAGCATAAGATTCCAATGGCGCTTTCTCAACTTTCATTACAGAGACCATAGGATCAACCTCATCCTGAAGGATACCGACTACAGAAAGAACCTGCAAAAGATTATGATGGTCGAATCACTCATACTCCCAGGCATCAAAATAAAGGTAGCCAACATCAAAGACCCGAAATTTGTACAATTACATGAATTTAGGACCAATTACAACTTCAAATGAAACATGGAGTCATTGCAGAATAACACATGATCATCATTGAACATCGCCGGTCATTACATGATTGCCAAGTATCAAGGAGCTACTTTGAATAAAAGCTCTCAAAATTAGTTCATGAAACATAGCGACTCACATACAAGACCAGCGCTTCTTTTGCACTCTTAAAACCTGATAATCCCCTCTGGAAAGTGGTACACACAAAAACCTAACGCTAAGTTTCCGAGGACCTCCCAACAACTTTTGCACATAACGAAGCAACAACTGCAAAATTAACTGTATAAATCTCAAAATCATTACATTATAGGACGCAAATAACCGACACAACACTAAACCCTAAGCCTAATTTTCCAATCACCCCCCCAACAAATTTCCACATCTCGAAGCAACAATAGCAAAATTCACCGCATAATTCTCAAAACCCTTGCTTCATAGGACATAAGTAGCTAATACAAACACTACGCAATCACAGAACCCATATCCGTGATTTAAAATCAACCATAAACTCCCCAATCACTAAATTGAACTCTTCCCACTTCAAAAAATTGAGTAAATTTCCAGTCAGTCAAGCTAAAGACCACAATTCACAACCTGAAATTTCAATTCCCACCAAAAATCAAGCAAAAAGGACTTGAAAGAACATACCTTGTTATGCATCAAAATGGAGCACCCTGGTTCAAGCTGATCCTTATCAACAAATGACAGAATACTAACATAGTATTCCGGCCCCACAGAGGACGAAACAATAGCATGATTCTCATCAATCAGCTCTTCAAGATTACCAACACTCATAGGAGAGCCACGAAGATCGTCGACCTTAGAGCGGTCTTCCTCGGTCTTCTCTTCCTGGGGTTTGAGGCGCTCTTGGTTGGCGACGAACTCCTCCTCCATGAGAAGGTAGTCCTTAATTCTCTCGAGCTTGAGGAGGCGGAGCTTGCACTTTGTGGTGGGTGTCACGGTGGGTAGCCGCGCCGCCGCCTCCGGACCCTTCTGCTTCCGCTGCTTCCGACCCACCCGGGCCGGCGGCGCCGCCGGTTCGTACTTCTTCTCCTTCTTCTCGCCGTCCGACTTCCGGTCGCCGGGTTGGCCGCCCGGCCGGTTTAGGCCGCTCGCGTTCTGCCCCATGGCTTAGAGAGAGAGAGGGGGGATGGCTTTGTGAGCAAGAAAAGAAAGCGGTGGAGAGGTGCGAATGTGATGAAGGCAGCAGGAAGCTCTACTAGGAGGAGTTTGATTATTTTTTTATGATCTTCTTCGTGTTTTTAATAACTTTTTTTGTTTTTGGAGATTAGAGCTGCAGAGCATTCCTAGCCAGAGACTCTGGCCTGTTATATTAGTGAAAGTTTTACAATTTTAAAATTTATATTTCATCACTTCGTTTATCTATTGAACTCTAATTTTGATAATCCAATAAAAATATTTGTTATGGACCCACCTTCTAACACATAACATATTTTTTTAATCATTTAAAAACTATATCTTCACTCAAAAAAAGAAAAAAGAAAAAATATATTAAAAAAATCATAAAAGTGACCTGCAGGGAGAAACGGGCAGGCGTTCTCCCACGCAAGGCAATTTCATGCTGCTCCATTGTTTTTTAGACAAGTGACATGTGTAGGTCTCGCGTTCCATTTTTCTTTTCCCGCTACGAATGCTCTTAAAGAGAAAGTTTTTATCAATTGCAATGCATGAGCTATGTTTTGGTGCCCTGTTGAAGTGGTGCTGGCACTCTACCTTGTGCCACCCTTACCTTCCAGATCGATCCTAGGGGCACCAAAATTTTAGCCTTGTGCTTGAAATTTGTATGGGCGGTTTGTGTAGTCTTGGGCTGCTACTTGGGCTTTGACATCTTTTCTCTGGCTCGCTATGATCCACTTGGTACTCTGACATAGGGGTCTCATAGGTTGGGCCTGCTTATCATTTCAAAAAAAAAAAAATTTGGTGGCCTTTGCATCATTTTATGATCAAACTTTTTCCTCTCTTCTTCCTCAATTCCATATCCTGTGAATGACTAAAATTGGGTTCAACAAACAAAATATTTGCCGACTGATCCACTCCACTATACGCAATTGTTTTTCGAGAAAAAAGGAAAAAAATTAAAGCCCAAAAAAAGGAAAAAGGGGAAAAGTTGGATCATGAACCTTCTCCTTGTAATGATCCAACATGCGAGCCAGGGGACACATATCAAAGGCTCTAGGAATGTGCATAGATTGCATAGAGCAATGGATCATGATCCACAGGGTACAAGTACTTTTACGTGATTAACATAACCACAAGAATTATAACTTTTGTCCTTCAATATCAAGGGCAAAATACAATCCGACCCCCATCAATCCAAAATTTAGTCCCCCAAACATGAAAGCTAGATTAGTAACCTCATGGATCAATTTATTACAAACTTTCCTAGCAAGAGAGAAGGAAACATTGGTAAAGAAACAACATAAGGCATGACAATCTTTAATAAAAGAGCTAAACACAAGGTAACTTTGTACTGCTTGAAATGAAAAGAAATAGCACCAGTGAAAGATTTAGTTTCTGTGAACAATTGGAGTGCCTACCTCAAGCGAGGTGGTTAGATGTCTATTAATATTAGTACATTAGGGTTACATGAGTACAAGTCATGGGTCCAAGGCCCGTTAACACAAATGTTATATACATACACTATTATACCCCCTCAATCTGTACGGGATAGAACAACGAAGAGATTGGCCTTGAATTGAAGAAACTTCTGCGACAATAAGCCTTTGGTGAAAATATCAGCAGCCTGAGGTTGAGTAGGAATGAATTTCACCTGAAGATGTAGTTTACTGACCATTTCATGAACAAAGTGATAATCAACCTTGATGTGCTTGTTGCGGCTGTGAAAGGTTGGATTCGCAGCAAGGTAAGTGGCAAAACTATTGTCGCAGAAGAGTCGAATGGGAACTTGGGCGAGAATACCCAAGTCCAAGAGAAGCTGATGTAGCTATTGAATTTCAGCAGCAGTGTAGGCAGCAGCACGATATTTGGTTCAGTAAACGAGCGAGAAACAGTGAGCTGCTTTTTGGACTGCCAAGAGATAAGATTAGCACCAAGAAATACAACAAACCCAATGGTCAAGCGGCTGCTATCAGGACACCCAGCTCAATCAGAGT
This sequence comes from Selenicereus undatus, assembly GCA_017589665.1. Lineage (NCBI taxonomy): Eukaryota > Viridiplantae > Streptophyta > Magnoliopsida > Caryophyllales > Cactaceae > Selenicereus > Selenicereus undatus. The sequence goes on along the minus strand of JACYFF010031954.1, from coordinate 88,138,504 downwards.
CACAAAAGGCAACCATGAAGTCCAATTGAGAATTGGCATTAATGAACAGTCCATGATCAGCTGTGCCCTGAAAATACCTGAAGATGTGCTTGACAAAATGCAAGTGAGATGTGTGGGGAGCATGCATAAATTGGGGCACGGCATAAGCAATATCTGGCCTGGTCATGGTAAGATACTAGAGGGCACCAACCATGCAACGATAATAAGAGGGATCAGAAAGTAACTCACCATTAATCAGGCTTAGTGTAGTCCTAGAAACACACGGTGTGTGCACATATTTGAGTGTACGAAAATGAAATTTCTTAAGCAAGTCCATAACATATTTGTGTTGAGAAAGAAAAAGGTCAGAGGAAGTACGCACAGCCTGAACCCCAAGAAAATAGTGAAGGTCACCAAGGTCCTTCATGGCAAAGTGAGCAGAAAGAGTGACAATAAAAGAATGAACAAGGACATAATTATTGCTAGTCAAGAGAATATCATCAACGTACAAGAGACAAACGAGGATATGAGATTGTTGATGGTAAACAAACATAGAAGGGTCGACTTTGCTGCATTGAAAACGACGAAACATCATAAAGGAGCTAAAACGATGAAACCAAGTCCGAGGGCTTGTTTTAGGCCATACAAAGATTTCTTAAGGCTACAGACGTGGGTCGGGAATTGTCAATGGACAAAACTTGGAGGTTGCTTCATGAACACCACCTCATCAAGATACCCATGAAGAAAAGCATTTTTCACATCAAGCTGACGAATAACCCAGTTGCCAGAAACAGCAATAGAAAGTATTAAATGAACAGTAGAGATCTTAACAACGGGGCTAAATGTCTCGTGATAATCAATTCCGACCTGTTGGGGATTGCCAAGAGCAACAAGCCGTGCCTTATAGCAATCAACTGAACCATCAGAGGCATATTTTAATTTACAAATACACTTACAACTGACAACATGCATAGTGGAGTACGAGGCACAAGCTCCCAAATACCATTTTCTAAAAATGCATTAAATTTCTCAACCATGGCTTGACGCCAAGTGGGGAATTTAACTGCTTTTGAGAAATAAGTGGGGTCGGCATCCTCATGTTCAGCAACCAGTGATAAAATATTTTTGGGCTTAAAAATCCCTGATTTGGAGCGAGTTTGCATGGGATACCATTAATGGCAGTCCGGGGTGTCGTGAGCCAAAGGGGAGATCTCAGGGGAATGGCTAGTGGGTTCACAAGGTGGGCTAGGCGAAGAACATACTGACGCTGGGCTCGACTGTGATGCAGATGAGCTGGGCTGAGGGGACTGTGACGAAAGAGTGGACTGGGAGACCGAACTGGGCTAGGCTAAGGGTGCTTAAGTTAGGTAACAATACGCTAAGTGGGCCTATTAGGCTAAAAGAGGAAGGGGGCAAAGGCATGATGCGAGTGGGGATAGGCAGTGAGCTCGGCTGTGGTGGGGAGTCTATCACAGGAAGGCCACAGGTTGGGCTGGGTCGAGAGGAAATGGCAGCGGATAGGGTAACATGATGGGGCTGAGTTGAGGTGGGCTACCATGAGGTAAAGTAGGTCAGGAGAGGTGATTGATGCTTGGATGCAAGAACCGTAGGATAGGGAAATATGTGTTCATGGAAGATAACGTGACGACTAATATAGATCCATCCCGTTAACGGATCAAGACACTTGTAGGCCTTGTAATGTGGGACATAACTAAGAAAGACACACTGAATAGAGCGAGGTTGAAGCTTGTTTCGCGTGTACGGAGTCAAGTTAGGAAAACATTGAGACCCAAAGACACAAAGAAAACCATAATCAGGAGGTTTTGAAAAGAGTTTTTGAAATGGTGATAGACCTTGTAAGAGAGGGGTAGGGATGTGATTTATGACATATACGGCGGTGAGAACAGCATCAGACCAATATAAGTCAGGCATGTAAGCATCAATAAGAAATGTACGAGCCGTTTCGACTATGTCTCTGTGCTTGCGCTCAGCAACGCCATTTTGTTGTTGGGTATGAGGAGTGGATTTTCGAAAATAGATTCCATGTTGTAAGAGAAAGGTGTCAAAGGCAAGATTATCATACTCTCGACCCCCGTCACTTTGAAAATAGACAATGGTGCCATTAAAAAGATTTTCCACAAATTTGCAAAAATATTTAAAGGTGACAAAAGCATTAGATTTCTTTTTCAAAGGATATAACCAAGAATAAGAAAAGAAATCATCAACGAAAAGAATGTAGTATTTGTACCCATTAGCATAATAAGTTGGAGCTTCCCATAAATCGCTATGAATTAAAAACAAAGGTCTATCAGAACAATGCTCAAGCTCAGAAAAAGGTAGTCTAGTAGATTTGCCCAAACAACATGAAACACAATCTTTAGAAAATTTGGTTGTCCGAACAATGGACTTATTGGAATTAAAAAAATCTAAGGTCCTGGAACTAGGATGGCCTAACTGACGATGCCATGTTTTAGCCGGTAGGTGATAGGATAAAAGAGCTGTTGGTAAGGTAGAAGAGAAAGTCAGTGGGTAGAGATCTCCATTACTTCGGGCACGAAGTAGAACTGTTCCCGTTGCTTTGTCCTGGATAGAAATAGAAACATCATCAAAAACAACTTGGCAATTATTGTCTTTACACAAACATTTTATTGAAAGCAAATGATTAGTTAATTGCGGAAGTTGTAGTACAGAATTTAGTTTCAATAATTTACAAGATGTCGGTAAAGTACAATTGCCAAGATGTGTGATTGGAAGCTTAGCCTCATTACCCACAACTATACGATTATTGCCATTATAAGGGATTTTAATGACAAAATTACCGTCATGTGGAGTCATATGAGCAGAGGCACCAGAATCAGGGTACCAAGTAGTTTTCGGAACCATCACCAAAAGATATGGCAGCAATGGAAGGCACCAGAGAGTCGGGTGTATGACCTGCACTAGAGGGAAATTGTGGGCACTGAAGAGCAGAATGCCCAGTTATAAAGCATATTTGACAGGTAAGACTAGCAGGATTAGGACCCAATAAGCCTAATGTGATGAGTTACCTGCAAAGAAGCGAATAATATATGGTTAGGACATAGTATTAAAACATGAAAAGGTTGAATCGCAAACACCAATACCTGTAGACACATTTCTATTAGAGTGGGACGGAGGAGTCTGGTTGTTATTAGACAGATTTCGGTTGTTACGCTGGCCTCCTTCTTGATTGTTATGATTCCGGTTATTGTGCCAATGACCACCCCCGCGATTACTACGCTGCCCATTATTAGTGGAACAACTAGAATGGGGGTGGGATTGAGGTCAAGCAGACCCACCTGTGGAATGAGATACCAAGGCAGGATGAACGATGGCGTCATCACCATCCAATTGCTGTAGCCGCTGTTCGTGTAACATAAGCTAGGGACGAAGGTCTTCAAATGTAAGTTGAAGGGGAACGTGAGTGACTGTGGTGACAAGAGTTTCATACTTATGTCTAAGTCCCAACAAGGTGTAGTGAATCAGGTCACTGGACAGTACTGGGGAGTTGACAGTGGCTAAGTTATCGACAATGGTTTTAATTTCACGCAAGTAAGAGTCCACAGTGTGAGTCTTACTCTTCTTAATATTGGTCAACATTCGTTTGAGTTCGAGAGCCTGGGCCATGCTCGAGTGCATGAAGCGATGCTTGAGTTTGCCCCACACATGGAAGGAGGTGGGTTGGTCACAAATGTCAATCAATACCTCTGGTGATAAAGTGCCAAAAATCCAGGAACGAACACTCTGATCAAGGTGGAGCCATGCTTGATACTCTGGATTGGCTTGGTGGATGCCATTGACACCCACAACGGTAGACGGTGGCGAGGTGGAGGATCCGTCTATAAAGCCATTGACACCCACAATGGTAGACGGCGGCGAGGTGAAGGACCCGTCTACAAAGCTAAGCAAACTGTGGGAGATGAGAGCCACAACAAATTGGGTTTGCCAAGTCAAATACTCTTCAAGCGTGGGAAGTCGAACCGTGACCAGATTCGTGATGTTGGGAGCAGCAACCGAGAGCCCGAGAGGTGATGATTGTCTAGAGGCTTGTAAGAAACTAGAGAAAGAGGGCTGCACAGGACTAGGATTCCGAGACGAAGAGCCATGTTCATGTTGAGATTGAGGAAAGCGAGAAGAAGATTAATGCAGGATGTAATCTTGAGACGTTGGTAACTGATTTAATGGAAGAGAGGGATGAGAATTGTAGAACTGAGGGAAATTGTTGAAGTAGAAGGGATACTAAGGTACCGTGCGCTCGTCGGCAAGCATCTCGGGTGGGGCTGGAGGGGGCAATGAGAGTTGTAATATAGCAGGCGTAGAGATGGGTGTGTGAAGTTGTGCAACCACTGTTCTTGATGAAGTGGGTGCACCAGGTTCCGTTGCATGAGAAGAGGAACTGAGAGGTGCAACCATGGGCACAAAAACGCCGAAGGAAGAGGGAGGAGGAAACTCAACCATGGTAGGCAGCTAAGAAAGGGAATTAGGTTGAGATTAGAATAGAGGATTATGGCTCTGATACCATGTGAATAATTGGAGTGCCTACCTCAATCGAGGTGGTTAGATGTCTATTAATATTAGTACATTAGGGTTAAATGAGTACAAGTTATGGGTCCAAGGCCCGTTAACTCAAAGGTTATCTACATACACTATTAGTTTCCAACACAATGTTTTTGTTGCTCAAAAACCTTGCCATTTTGAGCCCAAATCCCTCTGTACAAGCCTTAGCAACCTCAGTTTTCCAAGAGCCCAACTCGAACAAGCAAGTTATGGCCACCAAGTTGCTCAGCATCCCCAATGACACGCCCTAATCTTAAGGGCGTGTAAAACTAGTTAACCGGAGTTTCAGCTAACCGGTTTTTCAATTCAAAAAAAGTTATAAACTGTAACCGAACTGAAAATTTCGGTTAACTGTTTTTCTAGTAATTGAAAATTTTGGCTCGTCCAAAACATGAACCGTAACCGAACTGAAAAAGTCAGTTAACCGGTTTTTCGATTCGGTTAATTGACTTTCGGTTTGTTACTGGTTAACTGTTCACAAATAATAAAAAACGTATACTTTCTTACACAAATTTTTCATTTTTTTATGTTTAAATTTTTTTATAAAAATTAAACTTTGGTTACCATTTATATAAATAATAAAAAAGTGAACTTTATTACCTAAATTTTTTATTTTTTATGTATAATTTTTTTAAAAAAATTATTTTCAGTTCGATTAATTTTGAATTTTCAAATTATCAGAACCGTAACAGAATTGAAAATCGAAAAAAAAATTCGGTTTGGTCAACCGAACTGATTTTTTTGAAAAATTTATTCAGTTAACCGGTTTTTCGATTTGGTTTTTTCGGTTCGGTTTTCGACTTCGGGTTTTTTTGCCACCCCTACCTAATCCCCTATAACATGGATGTGAAAGAAAGGCACCCCCATTAACCTTATATGAGCCATGTCTTGGGGGTATCCGAAGTAGAGTTGGGACCTAGGGCGGTTCAACCCGGGCTCATCAGTACCCGCCCCGAATCAAATCCGGCTTAGGCTTGCATTGAACGGGTTATAGGACGAGCTGATCCGCCTCGTTTTGTCTTACGGTGCGGTGTGCGTTTTGACTTAAATAAATTTCAATAATGTTACAATATAATTATACCAATTAACCCACAACCTGCCCCAACCACGACCTGTCCCACCCCGTCTTCTAAAACCGGTGCTGCAATTCGATGAGTTTTGACCCATCGACCTGCAGTTCAATGGAGAGGGTTACCGCGACCCGACCCATGTCCCACCTCTAAGTTCCGAACAATGTGAAGAGCCAAATAAAGAATAAACCCCTTCTTTTATCCTATTTTAATAATTTACTAATATTTCAAATACTAACTTTCCTTTTATTTTTTCAGTCTTTGACCACCCATTAATTGAAATCTATTTTTTGTGATTCTGTAAAGTGTAAAGTTTTCCCAATATAGCTAGGTTTTATTTATTGATAAATTTTGAATTCAAGACATTACATAATAAGGGACAATAAGTCTTGTATGAGACTGTCTTATGATAACTTATATAGTGAGACGTCGCACACACTCATTAACCGTCACATAAATTTAAAAGACAAATGACTTGCCACATAAACGATCTCACTATAATTTTTTGTAAAACCGTTTCATACAAGAATTTGTGAATAAGGGAATAAACGAAATCAGTTAAAAACTCAACCAACACGTGTTTTTGAATCTTCTTATCTGGACAACTACCATATATCAACCATGATAACTGAGGATATAAAATCTTGTTTAGGCAAATCCTCACCTTGGGACTTTGATAAGTGGAACATTTGATTGGTTTGTTCCTTATACAGTTGTTCCCACTTAACCAAGGAAGAAATGTAAATAAAGTTTTATCGATTAAAAGCATAAACAAATACATAATTAAAAAAGTGCAGCCCGGTGCACAAGCATCTCGTATTTACGTTGGGTCTGGGGAAGGGCTGCACATGGTAAGAACTAATTTCTCTTTCTGTAAGCTTGATTCACTACGTTATTCCGGAAGGATCGATGATCCTACTATCTTTTTCAAATGGCTATACTACGAGCAAACCAAAGTGACACAGACAAGATCAAGCAACTCAATTCTATTTCTAGGGCGTTAAGTTTAATCGTTGTTGAACGAGTTTCCTTGGCATAAATGCTCCCATCTACTTTTTAAAATTAACAGAAACTAAATATGAGATGTGACTCTGTATACATATAACAGATCGACGATGAATTATTTGTACAATAATATCTTGAAGTATATGTAACAATTGGATAGACAGATTATTTAGCGATCTCCCTCTAAGTAGGTCTATCTTTGACTAAAAGCCTGTACTCTTTAGGACATTGCGGCCTAAGTATACCCCTCTTGGGACTGGTTGTAGGCTACTTATACAATGAGGTTAGTGCAGGTTGCGGGATAACCGAGCCTAAGGTACTTATGTAATATTTGGTTAGATGCAAACAACTTTGTAAGAAAACAATGATAGTAAAAGTACTACAACGCTAGGCTGGGTCTGGATCACATTTTATATGGGCTGTACTCTTGTGTCCACAGAGGTCATTGATATAAATACGTATGTTTCTGGTCCTGGACCCCACAGGCTCATTAACTGGGCCTAGAAGAAAACTCAAGCCCACGAAAGTGGCAATTTAGCCGGCCCAATAGTGTGACTCCTCCATCCGTTCTTTACCTTTTTTTTTTGGTTACTCCCGTTCATTATCTGACATTATGCCGTCCTTCTAGGTTTTGCAAGAGAGTGAGAGAATCGACTGAGCAACCAATGGCAGCAGTTATTACTTATTAGGGACAATTTCGGGTTTTACTTGACAGTTTAATTTTTACCTATATTAGAAATAAGAAATAAAAAATCAAAATTTGGAGGGTTGGGTGTGCAAGTATACTTTAGATTTATAAATTTTAATTTTATTTATTTAAAAATATAGCAGGATTGGAATGGAAAATCAAATCAGATGTTACACACCTTTTGAATCAGATTCGAATTTGAATTGAATTCAGATTACTTGTGTTGGAATTGGACTAGAATTTCTTTTTCTCAAATTCGGATCGAATCATTTTGCCTCAAATTATATTAAATTATTTGCCTCAAATTAGTATGTAAGTACCCTATATTAGACTACAAAGCAGCCATTACCATATCAAACATACAACAAAACCCTGCCACTTCAAATTTGTGCATGAATAATCCCACAATTAAAGGAACACATAGATGGTCTCACCAACCCTACCATGTATGTTACCAACATAATCCCACCATAGCTAAACTGCCTATTGTAATTTGTAAGTGACAAATGAAATCATGGTCGCTCCCTCAACTTACACCTACTCAATTTCACATACTCTATTTAGGTAAAATTTTGAGTTATAAAATTGAATTTGATTTTTCTTTTTTTTTTTTGGTGCAGAAGAGGGGCGTAGCTCCAAAAGAGAACATTACTAATCTTTAGTGGTTTTGGACCAAGTAGCACCTACACAATTTACATTCAGCTTATCCAGAATCTCTTTAGGGGAAGAATGAAAGAAAGAAACACCTAAATTCCTATCAATATTTAAATTTACTAATTTGTCTAGAAATTAATTGGTCTTCCGATAGTAGTGCGAGACTTTGACATTTCATTCCTCCTTGTTAATCAGGTCCTTGCAAAGCCTGAATTTGAATTTTGAACCAAGGTCACAACCACCACCACCACTATACCAGCTGGAGCCAGCCTTGCTGGTGGTATGCGCCAACCACAATGTGATATTTGCCACTCCTAGCCTATTGGCAATGGAACTTGCATGTATGGCATGGTGATAGCTGCAAATGTAAATGATGATTGGTCGACCATCATGATAGTAGTAATAGTAATAAAGAAACAGCGGCCGATAAAAAAAGAGAAACACTAATTAAATAGTTACACTGACTCAATTTTTGACATTACTCTTCACATTTCTCTCTCTTTAAGTGCTCGGCTGGGTTCTGATGCTTAGTGGTGCACTGGTGCAGGGAGCTTGTGGGGTTTCATGTGGAAAGAAAGAGAAAGAGAGTGGAGAGGTGACCACTTCAAGGTGGTTGGGATTGTTTAATAAGTTAAATAAAATAAAAATGAAATAAATGAAATGTGCTTCAAAGTCTCATATTGGGTGGCTTCTACTACTAGCATCTGTGACATGGTCAGGTGTATTTATGCTTGCTCAGATGGGTGGTCCAACTTGCAATGTCAATAATGGTCATATTGACCATATGACACAAAACCATGTTGGAAGAAATTTAGTGTTTTTGATGAATGAGGGTTTAATTTCTTTTGCAAAAATACCTAGTTAGGATTCCAATTTCTAGACCAGAGTTTTTTTCCCCCTGAATTTTCATCCAGGATTATTAGATAATATCTCGTATGTTTAAATTCATAAATTGATATATCAAGTTTAACATAGATAAGGTTTCAGTGTAAATTTACAAATAATAATTGACCATTATTCATGGATGCAATGAGAATTTTATTTTCTAATTTTTAAATATTTCGTGAGGTATAAACTCCTCCTTATATTAGAGTTTTAATTATTTACTACAATCCTTAAAAAAGATATCTTAAATTTCTACATTTTCAAAAGTAACAATAATCATTGATTTTACAATAGCTATTTTATTTTAATTAAAATCTATTTTATTTAAATTAAAATTTATATCTAAAATTGATTATGTAATAAAACTCATGAACAACTCCTTTAATTAGAATTTATCATTACAATTAATTACATAGAGTAGAGGTTAGAATCGGAGTGAGCTTAAGTTAGGATTTAGTTTACGGGGTTTACGAAACTTCCCTAATTGCGACAAGTAACATTAGTTTTACCTTAGGAACTTTCATTTTAATGCATTTATAGAGTAAGCACCATATTTCTAATTTAAACGTTCAAATATGCGAAAAGTTGGGAATAAGAAATTATACATTACTCTTACCTATTAGGTCAAGTGGCTAACCTACGAATCAATGGATAAAAAGAATTGTACCATTTTTCTATTAGTAATAAAAGTGAGACACCGATTGAGCTTCAACTCAGTTAGTAGCTCTCTTGCTTGTCGAGTGATTTGTTGCAGGTTTTAAGGCTTGTGCATAATTTTTCTAGGGTGAGCAATTGAGGAGTGAGAGGATCCCCACTTTTGCCCTACTTATTCCCCCTTTTTTGACTTGTTGACCATCTAGGTCCCTTTGAGGTAGAAGATATTGCGGGTGCCCAAATTTATCATATAAAAAACGTAATGAAACAAAGCAATCGAAAGATATTAGTTCTACGAAATGACAAATTCAAGCCTACATTATACTTCTAAAAGTACATACTTCTACAAGTCACGTCAGCATCACATATTAAAAGTTGTCTATATAACAAATACACATAAGACAAATATAGATACATGATAATTGAGAGTACACACTCTTAAATGTATCATATACATTACCACGAAACGATATAATTTGAGAGTTCATCCTTTAATAAGTTGCCCATTTTAGGGTGCACTTTTGTTTTGTTACTTCTTATTATCAAATAAAATTAAGAATAACTATCCAAAAAAAAAATCTCTCTTATAATACTTGCTTGTGCGGTTTAAGGTAAGCTTTTGCTTGCACAAAGTAATTAGCTTCGGTTTTATAGTCAACTCCCTCTCTCCAGATCCCGTGAAAACAGGACCCATATTGAGAAGTTTTGTTGTTGTTGTTGAGTCAACTCACTCCTTATAATCCAGAAACTTCTTTTTTTCCTCATAGAATTTTTCAGCCTTCTAGGTGTGTCCTGTTCTGTGATCTCCAGTCAAATTTTTATTAGTAATGAAGCTAACCCAATTATGAAAAAAGTTCTTGTTTCTAAAACTTTTTATGGTGGTAGTATTCCCTGCCTAAAAGCTAAGTGATCATTACAATGTACTAACTGATTCACTTGGGAAGAACAATTCTTAACATAGGAGAAGTAAACTTGGGGGCATTAACTGATCTAAATTCGAACTCTCGTAAGGTGGCAGGGTGTTTTCTTCTCTTTTTTTTTTTGGGTCGGGAAACAGCATTAAGTTTCAGAAATTGTCAGCCTTGATTTTGTTTTGTGTTTCTAGTTGCTCTTGTTTTCTTGCATCGATCTAAACCCTTTTGTTAAAAAAAGGAAAAAAGTTAGAGAATGACATTCATTTATACAAACTTGTAATTTTCTGAACTCTCTTTTTCACTCGATGGACTGTCATCACCATACACTCAGTAAAACAGTGGGAGAATACAGAAGACAAATTCTGCATTTCCATTCATTTTAACTGACGAACAATAAATCTGTACTGTATATATGGTGGTTGTAGTCAGTCTGAAAAATCAAATTCAATTACAGCACCTGCCAATGCATGTTTCTTTTTGGGCTTCTTAATGTTTTATATTTTTTATATACATGCCCTGCATTTTAGGATATTTTATTGCCAGTGTTTTTAACTCTAAAAGATGTGATGTCGTTCATTTTTAGTAAACATATGATCAAGGATAGGAAGCATGAATTTTGCGAACATATATCAGTTCAAGTAGTTTGGAATATTTTGTTCCCTCAAGTAAGGATTTTAAGATGAAAGTTTAGTGAATAGAGAAAATTTGATGAGAAAACTTTACTTCTTATGGCGATAAAGAGTTGCACCTTACGGGGAAATTCACTTGATTAGCATGCAATGGATGTCCTAGGCCCCATCCGTTAAAGTTCTTTAGTAAATAATTCTTTAAGATTTTAAGAATTTTGTTAAAAATTGCTCAACACTAGTTCTGAAAAAATGAAAGGCAAAAAAGAAATGAAAAGAAAAGAACAGAAATTAAGCATGAATTATGTTGATTCAAAATAACTGTATAGAACTGTGGGTGTCAATTAGCTTAATTAGTAAAGTTTTAGAGAATTTTTACCAGAGAATTAGATTTAAGTTCAACTTACATCGACATCTGTAACTCATTTACATAAGATAAAAATAAAAGGTTTTTCTTTTATTTTTAGTAAAGATTCTAGCTCAAGTACTCTTAATTTCTGGCATGATGTTCTTCTTTCAAGTTCAATATGAATCATTTTTCGTAAAATGATTGCCTCGATAGCTGGTACGCGTAAATAGATCCACACATATCAAAATTCACAATTTTGTATGAAACATAATACTGTTGGTTAATAATTAACTGGATTCTATAAAAAAAAAAAAATTAACTGGATTACTATTTACACACATAAAATAAGCGATTTTGGAAAGCCCAATTTCTGGCGCTTGCAATAAGTTGGGAGGGTTGCCGTAGTCTAACTTTAATTTGTAGTAGTTGTTTGTTTCAGAGAAAAACTATTTACACTCACATGCGTATCGACTTCGGCACCGACATCCACGTCATTCCTCATCCTTATTTTTTTTTTTTTTTTCCCAAGCGAGTAAGTTAGGAGCTTGTGCGTTGACCTGGTGTGAAAGAGACTCATGTGTGAGGGGGAGATTGTTGGGAATGTCACACATGAATAAAGAAGTCCCACATCAGGAGTTTGAAAAGAACGGTCATGGTATATAAGTCAAGTGAGCTACTCCTCCTATTTTAGTTAGTAAAAAAGAGGGAATAGAAAAGGCTGCACTAGAGACCACAAAGCCGATTGGCCAAAATTGTAGAATGGTTAATTGCATATCAAACTCATGCTCGATGAATATAATTGCAGATCAACTTGGAGCTAAGGTGGATAGGTTTCCAGTGAGGAAGGAGAGAGAAATAAGGTTGGCGTGTTCAGATAAGAGTTGCATCCATGGAAATGATGGTAGACGTAAGATACTAGCATAGACATCGCCCCTACTTTTTTTAGAGTTGAAAAAATATGACCCGACGTAATAACCCGATTCGACTCCGACCTGAAGTCATTGAAAGAAACTCAAACCCAACATAAACCGAATGGATTTCAACTCGAAGTCAATCCGATTTGACCATTTAGCTTGAAAATATGTTATTTTTCAATTTTGAATAGATCTAAATTATTTACAAAGTTGATACGAAATTGATCCGTTTAATAAATGAGTCAAACTGAACTAGCTTGTTATCTTGTTGTATTTATTTTTCTAATTAACAATGCTATTTTATATTTAAAAAATGAATGACGTGGCATGTGTGCACCAGTCGATGACCGAAGCGTTGGTGCAAATAGAACTCACTCACTAAGATCTCATGAAGATTTCTCAAATGTAAAAAACATTATATTTTATTAGTATTTTAATATTGCGAGGGCCAAGTAGCAGAACATTTTGTTGACATGAATAAAACATTTTGCTCATTTTATCCCATTTGCTAAAAATATACTAAGGTTCTGTTATATTTTGCGTTTAGATACATCTAATAGTTGTAAAGGAGATGTAAGGAGATGTAAGACGCTGTAGAGAGCTATAAAGAGCTGTAAGGAACTGTAAGAAGATGTAAAGAGCTATAAGAAGAAGTAAGGAACTGTAAGGAGCTATAAGGATAGATATAAGGAGTTGTTAAATATAATAGAAAATCTATATGAGATGTAAGGAGATGTAAGGAGATGTAAGGAGATATAAAAAGATGTAAAGATTATGTTAAGGATGTAAGGAGTTGTAAAAAGATGTAAGAAGCTCTAAGGAGGTGTAAATTCTTATCTAAATCCTTAAAAACGCGAAATAGAACAGGACCTAAGTAGGTTATTAGAAATTTTTAAGTTAGAGTCATGAAACTTTCTCTTCCTCTTTCTCTTCCTCTTTTTTTTTTTTAATCACAGGTAAAGGAAGAGAATATTAGACGCCTCTTCTCACAAGAGTGCGGCCAATACGATCCTCAGCAAGGATAGACCTAAACTGAGGTGAAATAGAATTGTCGACAAGAGCGATAACTCCAATTGGCATTACTGAATGCCCCATTTTGGCTAACCAGTCTGCAGCTTGGTTTGCCTCTCTAAAGACATGTTTGACGACGAAGTTAGTTGCTTGTGATAACCATGCTTTGGTATCGTCCATTATATTTGCAATTTGCCACGGTGCCTGTAGATTGCCTTGTAGTACGCGGATGACGGTGTTGTTGTCCCCTTCAATGATTATATTCAGGTAGCCTGCTTGGATGGCCTCAATTACTCCGTTTTTGAGCGCTCGGGCTTCAGCGACAAGGATGGACGTCTCGCCGTAATGAATGGTCCCAGCTTTAAGAGTCTTCCCTGTCCAGTCACGGATGATGAAGCCTCCGGCTGCCGACTTGTTGGTGAGTGAACCATCGAAGTTGAGTTTGATGTATTCGGTTGGGGGGGAATGCCATCGAACAAAGTGGTAAGATGTGCCCTTGGGTGTGGAAGAGGTGTCTTTTAAAGAATCATCCGTCCTTATAGAAGTTCTAATTTTCCATTCAGCATAGGCTTTTTTAGCTTGTATGAGACATAATAGTGGTTGAAATACCGTATTTTTAAAGATTGTTGCATTCCTCTGTTTCCAAATGCTCCATAGGAGGAATGTCATCCTATGGAGCACTCTCGGTTGATTAATGCTTTTAACCATGCCTAACCATTGGTCAATGTTACTGGTACTTGAAGGTTGTACAAAGATAGGCAACCATTTATGATAGATGGCCGAGCGCCAAACGTTATTTGAAACAGGACAATCCTTAAATAAGTGATCGTTTGTTTCGAGATCATCTAGGCATAGCGGGCATACGGGGTTGATATTCATACCTCGCCGAAAAAGTGTACCCCTAACAGGGAGACTGTTATGACAGAGTTGCCATAGAAAGATTTTGATCTTAGGCATGATGTCAAGGTGCCATATCCATTTAAATGGCCAATCTGTCTTCTGAAGAGGATGGGAGTTATGCGCCAACCACGTAGCGGACTTTGTGTTGAATTCGCCAGTACTACTGAGCCCCCAACAAAAGGAATCATCAATGGGTTTACAGGGTATATCAATTCCTAGTATTTTGTTGATTATGGGATGGTCATTAAGCGTACTAGACAATTTCCTGGTGTTCCATGTTCGATTTGGTAATATAAATTCTTGCACTTTGAAAGTTGGGTCTTCAATAGTGGCCTCTGGGATGTCCAAGATGTCGATAAGTGGTCTGTTGTCTATCCAGTTATCAAACCAAAATGAAATGCAGTCCCCTGTACCTACTTTCCACATGATACCCGATCTGACTAAATTTTTGATCTTCAGGATATTTTTCCAGACTGGAGAGTCCGTATTTTTCTGCGTGGCAGTAAAAAAATTGGTATTATTCGGAAGGTATTTTGCTTGCATTGCCTGGCCCCAAAGTCCACCAGTATTGGTGAGGATCTTCCATGCTAACTTGCATTGGTACGCTTTATTCGTTGCGTCTGTACGGTGGACCCCTAGCCCACCTTTACTTTTAGGCATACATGCCTTTTCCCAAGCTATAAGAGGGAGGCCTTTTTCTGTATTAGATTTTTTCCAAAAGAAATCACGGTGAATCCTATCGAGTTGGTCTGTCGTAAATTTTGTAGTTTAAAACATTGCATTGTGTGGGCGGGCAGTGATTCCAAGTGCGATTGGATTAGGACTGTTCGTCCGGCTTTGGATAAACAGTTGGCTTTCCATCCGTTCAGTTTGTCTGTGGCTTTGCCAATAATATCTTTAAAGGTGTGTTTGGACGGTTTCCCTTGGAAAACTGGGCATCCAAGGTACTTCCCCAAGCCATTCGTGTGCGTGATATTGAAGATGCCTGTGGCCATCTGTTTTTGTGTGCTGGATGCATTTCTGGAAAAAGTCAGGGAAGACTTGTGAAAATTAATAAGCTGGCCTGAATCATTACAGAAGGACTCTAAAATATTTTTGAGCTGTGTGCAGGTCGCATGCTGCGTTTTGCAAAAGAGGAGGCAATCATCTGCAAATAGTAGACATGGGATATTGATGGTTCGTGGACAGATTTTAACACCAATTCCCGACCTTCGGGTTGTGGCTTCTCTTATGAGTTTTTGTGTAAGTACTTCCATGCAAATGATGAATATGTACGGTGATAACGGGTCTCCCTGTCGGATTCCTCGGGATGGTTTTATCATCCCACTTGGTATGTTATTAATTAGTATGGAGTAAGAGACTGAGTTGATAGCTTCCATTACCCAATTGATCCATGTCGGGTGAAAACCTAGTTCTTGGAAGCATTTACGTATAAAGTCCCACTCTAGTCTGTCATAGGCTTTTTCCATATCCACCTTGATTGCTGTCCATGCTGTTTTTCCTACTTTGGTTCTGAATTTATGCATAATTTCATGAGTGAGCAGAATGTTGTCATGAATTGATCTACCAGGAATGAAGGCGCTTTGAAAGGGAGATATGATCTTTTTAAGAAGAGGCCTCAAGCGATTAACTAATATTTTCGATATGATTTTATAAACTGTAGAACATAAGCTGATTGGTCGAAAATGGTGCGTATGAGTGGGTGAGGTAACCTTTGGAATTAAGGTAATAAATGTATGGTTAAGTTCCTTGAGGAGCTTTCCTTTCGTAAAGAATTCTTGTATACACTGGAGAAGATCTTTTTTGATAAGGTTCCAGTACTTTTTAAAAAAACCTGCACCAAACCCATCCGGACCTGGCGTTTTGGTTGAATCAATGTTGAATAGGGCTGCTTTTATTTCATCGATGCTTGGAATTTGGATAAGTCGATAATTCTCATCCTCATTTATAATAGGATCCAGGCCTAGTGGTGGTAAGTGTCGCGTAGAATTGTGTGTTGATTTAAAGCGCTGTTCGTAGTCAGTTCTGAATATCTGTGCTATGTGGTTGGGATCGGTGATCCATCCCCCACATTCATCTTTGATTTTAATGATGGATTTTCGCTTACGTCTGGCATTAGCTGCGCGTTGAAAAAATTTGGAGTTCCTATCGCCATTAATAAGCCATTCCTTGCGATTAAGCTTTCCCCAGTACTTTTGATTAAATAATAACATTTTCTCTCTTTGTTTGATTAATCGGGCATTCCAGGAACTAAACCTGTGGCTTGAGGGATTTTGCAGTAATTTTTCCTCAACATAGTCTATTCGTTCTGAGTTTTTGGTCAGTTTTTCATGGAAGTTCCCAAAATGTTTCTTGGACCAGTCTTTAATATCATACTTGAGTGATTTCAATTTTTTGACAAGAACAAACATCTTGGTTCCCCTAATTTGACTGGGCCAATGTTTTCTGACAATGTTGTCCATTTGCTGGTATTGACTCCAGAAATTTTGAAATCTGAAAGGAACTGCTTTTGTGAAATGTAAGGGAGCATTGGTACTTAGAATGATCGGGCAATGGTCGGAACATGTGAAGGAGCCATGTGTTTCTTGCGCATGTGGATATAGCTGAGCCCAATCTAGACGGGCTAATGTTCTATCTAGTCTTTCATACACTAGATGGGTATGAATCCTTTTTTTCCACGTAAAAAATTTCCCATTGACATGGATTGCCTCTGCATTTGCGTTAAGTAGAAAGGAATTAAGTCTAAAGGTTCAGTTGATATTTAACGCTTGTCCCCCCTGTTTTTCCTGGCAGTTGGCTAATTCATTGAAATCTCCTATTAGACACCATGGGAGATCAAAAGTCTGATGGAGTTCCATTAGGTGGTTCCAGAAATGATCCTTTTGATTAGCCTGTGCTGGGGCGTAGATGCCGGAGAGGATGGAATTTTTGGCTAATTCAGGGTCGTGTATAAGGAGATGAATAGCTCTTGTGTCCTTGCGGAGTACTGAAATATGAATGTTATCGTTGTTCCAGAGTACCGCAAGTCCACCAGAGTGATTAATTGGAGGTACATGTTCGAAATGATCAAAACCCATACGGGGGAGGATCTGGCTTATGTTTTGGTTATTCACCATTGTTTCAAGTAGGAAGACGATATCTGGTTTGTGGATTTTGTTAAGTAATCGTACTTCTTGAGTTACTTGGGCTTTTTTTGCACCTTGAACGTTCCAGCTAATAACTTTCATTAAATGAGTTTGGGATAACACTGGTGGAAATGAGCCCCTATACGGGCTATGCCTGCTGATTGTGTATACAAACAGGAACCTGGACAGGAGTCCTCCGAAACTAAGCCAGGGACCTGCGTAGGCCGTTCGGAGGATTTCACCTTAGAGAACAAATTCACTACCAACATTCGTGACTTAATACTCCCCGAAGCTACCATAATACATACAGAAAGGCTTACACATTTATATGGTAAACAATGTATGCTACTGAATACAACAATTTTTCTGGGCCCGGAGGCGTTCTGTAAGCGGGTCTTGGGGATGCCGCAGGCCCACAGGACCTGTTGCCTCCCACTCACCATACATCTTAAAAAATAACAGTTGGCAATACCCACCACCCATGAGTGTAGGCGGTTACACCAATAGTGCCTAGCGTTTGAAGTGCTCGTCCTTTCCACCCCACTGCGTAGCAGAAAAAATAATGTGAGGTACACAGGAATACAACAGTAATGAACAGTAACCCATAGTAACATACAATGCAGAATGCCTAATAAGCCTAGTTGGTACTCTGTCTCAGAAACAATTTTCATCCTCGACATGTTCACGGGTGGCAGTAGGTACTGCACGGTGATAAGGCCAGGCTGCGCGCCCCTGCGGGGGGTAACTCTGGCAGTCTTACCAGACCGGAGCACTAACCGCCTACCTCTAGTCATCATGTAGGGTCGCAAATTAACCAACAAGTAATCTCCTCTGTTCGAGAAGGGAATTCCCTGCAAACCACAAGACACAAAATTGTTGCGATAGGAATAACCAAATATCACCAACCCAGAATAATATATCATATGGCGCACAGGCTGCCAAATACAAAAAGCTGAGGGTCGTCTAACATTACAATCCAGGCGACATCCCTTCACCATCGAGTGATACATAAACAACTGCTCTGTGCGACAAGCAGCTACCCGGTAAGCAACCCAAAACAGAGGCCATTGAAAAGGGGGCAGAACACCACTAGAATTAACCCCACAGAGGACTAACCCCACATACCTCAACACAGACCTGAGGAGTAAACTATAAAATAAACTAAAGATACAAATAAAAGTAAAAGTAACATGATCATGGAAGCAAGGCTGAGTGGTGCTCAAAAGCAGGAAAGAAACCCATGATTCATTCACCAAAAAATGCATTCAGACCGCATCAGAATTACTTAGCCTGGGAGGTAGCTTCCTCCCCTTCCTCACACCTTTTCCTTTTGGAGGAGTCAGTGGACATTTCAATATCTTCAAAGTTGTGGAGATTAAGGTACATCTCTATGTCTTCATCCTCCTCCATGCCCTCATCAGTTGCCTGAATGGGCTCATCCTTATCACAATGCTCCTCGACCATATCCCTCAGTGGCGCAGGGATTACATGACTGGGAGAAGGTGGAGGTTCTTGACTGGGAGTAATAGGTGGGTCCTGGTTATGAGTAATAGGTGACGCAAGGTGGTTCTTTTTGAGGCTTGTGGCGGTGGTTCTAAATTGTCGAGAGGAAACCATGGATTTGACTCTTTTTTTTGGGGCCACAGTAACCCAGTTCTCAGATTGGACGGGCTGGTTAGCATACTCTGCTGAAGTAGTTTTGTTTGCTGGCGCAAAGCCTTGGGCATCGAACTTCTCAACAAACACCTCGACTTTATTGGGAACAGGCAATTTAGGACATAATTCAAGTTGGTGGGAATCCCCCCCACAGAGTGGGTAGACCTCATGAAGCCCCTCATAAATGATAGGCACCCTCATGGATAAATCCCCTGTTGTGATAGTTATACTCCCAGGTAAGGGCTTAGTGATGTCAAGATTGACACACACTCGGGCAAATTTACCTTTGAGGCGGAGAAGTGTGTTATGATCCACCCGGACTACTTTACCCACATGCTGGAGCAATTCTTTGAGGCAATCCAGATCCCAGAATTCCCAAGGCAGGCGTGGGATTCTGACCCATTGATCTACTTTGGTAATAGCAGTGTGGTAAGGGTCAAAGAAAGGGGCCCAGTTGGTGACAACGAAATTAAGACCATTGACAAACCAAGGTCTCTGATCAAAAACCAGCATTTTATCCTGACAGTTAGCAAAGCGGATTAACAGCCAATCATTACCAAGGTCAATGAATTCGATCTGGCCTTTCACAAACTTCCATTCGTTACGAGTACGGTGGATTATAGCTGGTAAAGGTAGAGGCTCCCCCCAGATTTTGCCTAACAGACAACAAGCATACAGTTCCTCAGTTGAGGGCAGGCAGGTCTTGTGAGGAGGCAGAATGGGGGGGCTGGTGTGTGGGTCTGCAGTGACCGGCTCAGTTACTGAAAGGATCCTTGGAGGTGAACATGTTCGAAGTTGAGTACTAGGTTCTGGCTTAGTTGGTTGCTGGTGATGACCACCACGGCTTCCCACTCCGAATTTGAGGGCATCGGAGTAGCAGGAGTGGGAGGGTTGGTGGGGTTCGCCACTATGGTCAAATCGGCTTCCATCCAGCAAAGGTGAGACTGGAGGTTGGGAAGCAGTATTAGGAGTGGGAATAGGGTCTTGCCGGTCAGAACTACTATCCGGGTTGCTAGTGAGGTTTAGTGGGGACGGATTAGACATAGAGTAGATGCAAAGCCAGATATGGGCCAAAGGGTGGTGATGGGTGTTCTGGTACCATGCCTTAAGGTGCTGAATATATAGGCGGGGTGTAATTTGCACATCATAAATGCAGATGCAGGCATTAAAAATAACTATAACAGGAAGGATCACACCTGACTGGGGTCGTGAGATCTCCCTTATTCCATGCCTGATGATCCAGTACGGGGCGGGGCTCAACCTCTTCTGGATAATAAATTTCTGAAACCACCATAAACGAAAGCAATGATTAATTATATGCTGAGTGGGTGAATGCGTGGGTAGGACTAGAACAACCACACCTGGGAGGGTAGATCTGAATCGGCCTCTCAGACTCTGTGTGTGCGTCCAATCTGTAAAGCATAGGTAGGTGGCCGTAGCCCCCTCCTTTTCCCCATAGCTAGCCAGCGATGGGACCTCGGAGTCCAGCCCAGAGTAATGGCAGACAACGCAAATGGAGTATATATTCAGAACGGTGCGTAGCCTACACACAGGCCAAAGAGCATCTCGAGCATTAATTTCAGTTTTGAAGCCGGTGTACCACGTCCTCTGACTCCGAGTAGTGGTCGTACAACCTTGGGCACCATGGCCGGTGGCTACCATCTGTAGGTGGTCATGATGCCTCGCAGGAGGGATGGTAAATAAGAGCGAGGTGGTAGATCTGTAGGTGGGTCGTCGAAGGCCAATCAAACCGGTAATAAATTCGTTGTTAGATTCGCCGAATTGCATTGAATCAGTTCTGTAGAGATGATGCAGAGCTATTAGGGCTTGATGGGATTGAGTGACTGGAGAGTTCTGGCCATCGAGTTGGCCAAAAGGCAAAGCGGCGGTGGAGACAGAAGCTTCGCCGCCCTGTCTTCGGTTTCTGTACTCTGGGTGGATGGGGAGGTGACATTGATACAGCTGGGCAAAGAGTGCCTGGGGCTGAAGGATGGCCGAAGGTCTTGAATGCTGGAAGCTACTAGGAAGGTGGGGAGGGTCAGGGGGTTTTTTCATTGCCAGTTGGTCAGCACTTCTCAAAAGTGGGCTGTATCTCTCGCTAGAGAAAACTCCTCTCTCTCTCTAGAGAACTCTTTGAACAAATTCGAAAATTACACATCACTTTTTATTCTTTCTCTTCCTCTTTCTCTCACTCGGTAAATGGTTTTGCAACCGTTTTCTCTTTAAACCTTTTCACAAAACTGTTTTTGTGGTCTTATGGAATCAACCTCTTCATTGGGTAGGAATATCGGTAGAGATAAGGTTGCCTACAGTTGGATCTCCCCAGACCCCGCGAAGGCGGGACCCACACTGGGAGTTTGTTGTTGTTGTTAAGTTAGAGTCATGAAACTAGCTTTTAGGAGAGCCCTATAATTTGTGAAGAAGTTTGTATGTCTCATCATGCTAATGCGCTTAGAAATTGAAGTATAAATGTTACAAATGTAAATTCTTATAACTGATGCCTCAATTCAATGTGAAGGCATTGCAATTCAAACTTGGAACCTTCCATTTAGAAAAGTAGCAAAATAATAAATGTCTTGTAATAAGATATTTGTTAAGTGTCTTGTTTTGACCTAAAAATCATATTAAAATATTTTTAAATTGAAAAAAAATAGTATGATCAAATAGTGGATGTATATTACAACTTATAAATCGTATAAAATTATCTTTTTATTTATAATTTAGCATATTTCTAAAATACGCGTATCATATACTTTGCGAATGTGGTTGATTTGATTAGGGTATCATTTAATACTTGGTCGGCGGAGCTGACGCACATTTAAACTTAGTAATTTATAATTAATTGTAATAATTGAGAATGTGGTAATTTTAAGTTATAAAATACGTTAATTTGGCTGAAGTAAGACATTTAGGCTTTGTTTGGACCTTGCAAAATTTGGTGGAAAGAAAACAATTTGGGAAAATTACTCTTTTTCTTGTGTTTGGTTTAGAGAAAATAACAAAGATAAAAAATTTGGGGGAAAGTTTGGTGGAAAAATTGTTAGAAACAAGTGATAAAATTTTCTTCACAAATTTGTGAGGAAAGTTTGAGAAAAATCCCCAACTTCCTCCGACCTCACATTACTTAGATGACATTTACATAATTCAAGTAGTTCATCAACATTTAAATTTCTCATCTAAATTCTTGTATTTTTTCCTCAATCCAAACAAGAGAAAAAAACTCATTTTCTCCCTACTTTTTTTCCTACATATTTTTTTTCTTTCAACTTTTCTTTCCATCAAATTTTCTAAGGACCAAATGAAACCTTAAGGATGTCTAGTAGCAAGGCATATATCATTGCTTCAAAAAGCATGCACTAATATCATATTTAAGAGACATCCTAACTAAATGTTTAAATAGATGACTAAAATCTTATGAACATGTTTATCAATAACTGAAATCAAGGCTTGAAACCTTATGAAGAAAGTTTGGAAAGATAAACGCGAACACTATACAACCTAGAATTTATGAGCGAGCCTTGGAATTCATAAATAAAGCCTAAAGTTTATGAAGGAATTCCAAAATTTTATTCAAACTTTAAAGCTTGCTTTAAATACTTTTTAGATTATAGCTATATAAGATGAAATCGATGACAATGCATAAAAATTCACAATAACTAAAAGAAGTTAAAGCATGCAACCTTTTATTTAACAATAACAAGAATAACAATACTATATATGCTTAATTACTTAAGTAAAAAACATAACGAAACAACATGCCATTCTCATGCATTACAACACTAACTAACATCAATTAAAATGCCAAATTGATTTAAACCCTAATTATGACAAAATAGTTCAGAAACAACAGCCATAAGAAGCCCCTACATAGAGGACTACATATGAACTACAATAAGTGTCATTAATCACGGAAGACCATCGCAGCCAGCTCCACCACCAGCTCCGCCACCAGCACCACCACCAGCTCCACCACCGAGGCCTCCATCTCCACCACCAAGGCCACCAGCTCCACCACCAAGACCTCCCAAGCCACCGGTTCCACCTAGTCCCCCAACTCCGCCACCCAACCCACCAAGTCCATCGCCACCGCCCAGGCCGCCCAGGCCTCCACCGCCACCAATCCCGTTGCCAACACCTATACCACCAGTAGGGAGGATGCCGGCAAACCCACCCAGTCCACCAAATGTGAGGAAGTTCTTCTCGTCCTTGAGTCCACTGGCACCGCCGTGGGTAGTGGTGGCGGTTGGTGGCTTCTTGGTGGTGTCCACCACGTTGGTGTTCTTATTTTTATTAGTTTGGGGGGTGGTGGTGGTGGTTTGTAGGGTTTTTCTTGATGCAAAGGACGAGTGAACTAGTAGTAGAGCTACTAGCAAGGCAAAGTAGCACTTACCCATCTCTCTCTCTCTCTCTCTCTGATCTGTCTTAGAGTGATGCTGTGTAGTGTGAAGAAGTGAGTGTAGAGGTTGACAGCATAGGTATATATAATGCAAAAAGAAGCCAAGAGTAAGGAGTGAGGAGAAGAGTCTAGGGTGGTGAGGGTGGTTAGAGAGTTGGGGGTAATAAATGTCTAGGAAATGAATTGTGGGAGCCCATAATACATGAAATAGTCATTCATGATTCATTAAAACAAAAAAAAAAAACCTAATTCATAGTTTTTAAACTATATGTAATATCCTTGGGCACAATGGTTTAGTCTTTTTTGGGTATAAATTGAGGGCTAGATCTCAATGCACGTTGAATTTGAACAGACTCATTTGATGCAAATTCTCAAACATTTTCCGAGTTGAAATAACTAATACTGTACCATTGTTTAGTATTTTAATTGAAAGGAAAGAAAGAAATAGGGAAAAAGTATTACCTATATTGCAACTTAATTTGGATGTAATTATTAGACGCATATAAGTTTCTTCCATCATGTTAATATGTAGGCCTTGGTTGGCAAAATTATTAGTTATTTGGGTAGCAGATAGGCGTTCAAGTAGTGGATAACTGTTTAGGTATAACTGTTAGTGGATAGCTATTTAGATGAGCGGTTAAAACAAATATGTTCGGTAAATTTAACTGTTAGGTTAGCTTATTAATGTAAATTGACATAAAAGGATATAGATAATTTTCAAAGATAAAATTTCCAAATGATATTTTTTTGGCTAAAAAATATGAAACACTACGTTTAAATGCCAAAAGCTAATGCTGTTAGCTTTTCAAAAACTTTACTTAAAACGCTAAATACTACTTGCAATGTAAGTAAAAACACTTTACAGAACACATGTCATAATAAAAACTAATAATTTTTTTGATAAAAACGTAGAAGACTCATTGATCAATGGTCATGATGCATCTATAATGAAAAATCATCTAACAAGAATAAATTTAACATGTCAATATTAATCCTAATATTTAAAAAGTTAATTGTAAATATATTATCGACCGACTCAGTACTTAAAGCATTATCTGGCCACTTATCACATTCTTCAATGTTTGCATTTTTGTCGAATAATGACGAAGTATAATATAACTCTATGTAGTAAGTATGTATTTGATATAATATATTATACTTGACAGATAAATCATTATAATAGAGTCATATAAATTTTATTATTTATATTGTCCCAAATCAAAAACAATAAAGCCTGATATGATAAAGTCTATCTTTCTTCCAGGACTTAATATTTTCAAATCTACAAATGCTCATACTAAAGGCGAGAGGAATGAAAATTCACACTAAAAATTCGCACTAAGATGATAGAAAAAACCTGCACCAAGGTGAGAAAACAATCCTCACATCAAAAGAGACATCCTTAACCGAACAAAAATTTTATTGAAAGATAAATAGAACTATTAGTAAATCAAGAAAGGCATTAAAAATTGACAGAGTTGGCACGTACTACCAATAGTTTTCGCTAACGGCAGCCACTCATCATAGTAGATTGAAGGGGTTAGAGTTCTTTTTTTTGGGGTGGAGGGGAGGGGGAGGGGGAGAAAACGAGAGAAGTTGGTTAAGTTTTTGATAATTAAAACTAATTATACTTATGCTAATAATTTTGGGCAAAAAAATTAGAGACTACAATTGCTTTGGAAATAGGAACACAAGTTGGCACAATATAGTGTCGGATAATCAGGTGATGCGATTTTCTGGGTGCATCAAATTTTGCAAATTGTATTATAATTTCTTTAAAGATTTCAAGCAATCATTAGTTCGATAATTGTTCAACAACCCACTCGATCAAAATTTTTGATATTTGAAAGCTCAAGAGTATATTTCATTCTTTAACATCTTATTACGTAAATACTCTTTAAATTTAAAGCGTAAATGATACATAAATTACTCCATGCCTTGCAGAATAATCCAATACAAATATTGTTGAGATTCTTAGGACATTTTGCTCGACTGAGGCACTCCACTATTGCATAATTAAGCTCATCACAATGCGAAGAGGGGCATAAGCAAAGGCCGGAACGCTATTACTGTGAAGTGTGAACTATGCACAAGACAGTGGGTGTGGCTACAGTGGGTAGTCAGAGAATTTATTGTAGTCATGGAAAAGAGTTGCGTGACTTGAATGGCAATGGTCAACGTACGAGTGACTCATTTTGCTTCTGTACAAATGGCCCAGCTGGCTACTTGCAAGTGGAAAATTTTCATTGGGTTATTATATGATAGATGAGCTGAGATAGCGTGTCACTATTAATGTTGTTATTTAAGTACATTGTACAAAGTGTGATTACCGTTACTATTTTTTTCCCCCTTGCAAAATCTATAGCTACTTACAACCCCCGCCCCCAAAATCTATATTATTATAACTGTTGTTCTGATGATGTAAGGATTGCGTTAGATGATATATTAATATTTAAAATTATAGATAATTTATGAACAATATTATTTTCATCATTTATATTTATTTTATTAGTTGAATAATCTTTGCATCTATTAAACTTTTTAGATTTACATATGTGTTATTTTGTATATGCAATTAAATATTTATTAATCACATTTGTAAGAAAGTGATTAAGGAGAAGGTGAAAAATCTTATGAAGTATGTAAAGAAAAATTAAAAAAGAGTAGTATACGTGTAAAAGACAAAAAATAGACTAAAGCACTAATTAATATGCTAACCAATGAAGTTATGGCACTTGGCAAAAATATGTGAAGTCACTCGATTTTATATATATTTATATAGATTAGGTTGCGTGTTTAGCTTCAATTCTAAAGTCTTCTTTCTTGGATTTTAGGAGACACAAAGAATTATAAGAAAATTAACAAAATAACTTTTTTTAATGAAAGAAGTGTGGTAATTAGATTTTTTATAAAAAGTAATGCGTATCAATGAATCTTTTACAGTTTAGCGGGAAAAAATTGCCATTGCCTTTTAGTTAGCAAACCGACCTTCTTCTCCAGACCTCATACCATCTCGCCGACTGCTCTTCCCTTGTTTTAGGTGGTGGCTCTTCTACCACCAGTAGCCGGCGTACTGCAGAAACTCACGCTCAATTTTGTTCCTAATCACCTGATCCGTTGTCTTTAATTACCTCTTCCTTACTAGCTTATAGTCGACTGAGGATTTTGCTTTTCCTTAATTAGTGAACCCAACTAGGTAATTCAGAGCTTGAAGAGTAAGAGCAGTGCTAAATCTGGCAGTCTCTGTCAAGTCAAGGTGCGGCGAGCCCAGTCGAATTATGGTTTCTACAAACTAGGTACTTGGTCATTTGGCCAATACAATCCCCGAGTTCATTGCTTCAGTGTTAGAGCGTGAGCAGCGATTTAAACGTTGGTGGTTGCTTGGTTGGTGTGCATCAGCTACTCAAACCAAGTGTGTTCTGCCTTATTAAAGTTGAATTTAGTGACTTGCTTTGCTACCATATCCTGGTGAATTTGTGGAATTAGTCTAGGATCTTATTGCTGTATAGTTAAGTGGTTTATCAATGTTAATTGCATTGGAGTTAGAGCGAAATTTCAGATATCATGACATGACAATTGGGACCATCTATCATTTGCTGACTTTTCTGAGATTCAAATCAACGATCACTTTGATGGAGATATAAGAATAGACATCATGGGAAATCATGAATCTGCACATGAGGGATTGCTGAATTCAAAAGCGTTTTAAGGAGAGATCGAGGTAATAAGATATTCAAAACAAAGGCTTACATGCTGACTCTTAATTTATATGACAAAAGCATCTATGTGTGTTTGTTCCTCAAAATGAGAGTGATGCTAAGTTGATTGAGGAACTTGCAACTACTATCAATTTGAATATCCCTATTCGTTGGTTGAAATTGAATGAATTTGAGTATCCTAAACGTCAATGTAAATTGGTCATGAAACTCGATTTATTATATTTAATGGCAAGGATCAGTTTAGGAGAGCCCAAGCTTTATTGAAAATGAGTTTGAAGGAAGAAGCTCACCAAGACCTTTTTGGTTGCTATCCGTTTTGACCCCAACAATGATGAGTTAAGGAAGGGCTTGAGTAAAATAGAGAAATTACTTAACACTGCTAGGGAAAAGGAGCCCTTGAAGAGGGTTGAGGTTTGCTATAGAAACCCTTGGGGAATTCATTCAAAGAAGTTGGTAAGATTTGTTTTGACCCCCTAAATTTAACTACTAGTGATGCCAAACTTCTAGCTAGAAGTCCGCGTGTGAGCATGGGAGTTCGAGGGAGACCATTCAGAATGTTGGTGGTGAAGGAAGTACGAAAGAAGGAGAGTCAAAGAGGAGTAATTTGGAGAGTAATTTGGCGGCAACATACAGCCACATTGAAGATTTAGGCATTACATTTAGTGAGAGAAAAAGGGAATCGACATCAGGGGAGCAAAGTGACAAGTAAAAAACTTCACCAAATCTCAAATAATATTGAGATGATTGAGAAGGTGCATGAGAATCAATCTCGAATGCAGATGAATTAAATAAGGGTGAAACCTCTAGCAACAACTTTGTTGCGAAATTTGATGGGGCCGGGCAAGCATAAAATCTGAATCCACATTGACATCTATGTCATGCCCGGAAGACAATGACTACACCAAATCCACAATATCTATGACCCACTCTTCAATCATAGTGCCCAAGTAGGCAGGTGTCATGTATCAACTCTTAGGAGAAACTGCAAAAAGGATACCACTGAGATCTCTTAGGCTATCTCATGCAGCATATGAAAAGGAAACAGGTTTGTGTTCTTCAACAAACTGCAAAAAGGATACCGCTGAGATCTCTTCGGCTATCTCATGCAGCATATGAAAAGGAAACAGGTTTGTGTTCTTCAACAAACATTCAATGGCCTATATAGTTGTTTACGTTTGTCATACTGACTCACCTAGCTAGTTGTAGAGGTGGCGAGATGCTTGAGGATACTCCAGTTGATGGGCATCATGCGCGCAATGCCATCCAATTTATAGCAAAACCTCATGACAGATATCCAAAGGGGAAGCATCGAAGAAACAAAACTTGCAACCAAGGAAGAAAAGGAGCACTGCCCCGAGCACACATAATTCGGCAATTATTGATAAGAGGTAAGAGATTAAATCTTTTGATTCTAGTCGATAAGAGGTAAGAGATTAAATCTTTTGATTCTAATTCAATCGTTTGGTGCAGGGAGGACAACAAGAAAGGGAAAAGACAAGAGGTGAATGAGTACTATTCGGAATCACATGGATCAAAGTGTGGTTACTATAACTGCATGCAATAAGAGAAAGCTGAAAATGTCACTTTTGGAAGACAATCGAATCACTAAAAGGTGTGTGTTATGCCGATGTAGCACTGAAGGGGTTATATTATGGTTTGTCTAAGGATTAATATATTTTTCAGATCCATAGATATAAGTGAGAATCCTTTTGTATGTTAGCACTTTTGTGATGTTTAATATACTTGCATTGCCCTTCAAACAAAAATCATCTTTATAGGTGTCTTTTTTTTAAAAACTTTTTTAAAATTTTGGCTAAGGATTGCAAAGGACACCCATATCCGTATAACCAAGTCTGCAACTGTTCATTGTCATGACTTAAAGATGTAGTCCGTTGTTAGCAATATCTGATATAAAAATCAAAATCTTTGTATCGTGTAGATTACTGCATTTAATTTTCTCAGTCTTGTATTTTTAAATTAATATTCCATTGGTTGTATTATCATACATATGAGATGACGATTTGATAATTAATTCAAAAAATTAATGTTTATACATACTAATCCAACAGGAACAATTCTTTTTTCTTTTTCACGTTATATTCATGTGTATGTTGTCTTACGTAAGACTTATATAATAAATATGGAACTATGTATCCGGTGATGTAGTACGATTTAGACTAAATAAACTTTTTTTTTCCGCTAAGGAGAGGGCGACCACCGGAAAGTAAACAAAAAAATTACCAACTATGGTAGTTCGTGTCTATAAATTTGGAACTACCTAATAATTTGTAGCCCCGAGTATCGTTAAGAAAGAAGAAAAATAAAAATTCGCATAGATTTTAATTTTTTTTCTGATCAGCAAGTGCGGGCCACCCACGAGGTTACATCCCAACAGAAGTTTCAGTGGGTTAGTAGGCTCAAGGAGAGGGGAAAAGTGTTCAGAACCAACGTCAAATGCACCGATTGATAAACTGGGCTGAAGTGACGGAGAGATAAGCTGGGGCCAGAAGGAGATTGAGCCCACTTCTTTGATTTGCAAAATTATCTTACAATAAATAGAAATATAGGGTGTGTTTGGTAGAGGGAAAAATCATTTTCCCGGAAAATGATTTTCCTATTTTACGCCGTTTGGTAAAACAAGGAGGGGAAAATCATTTTCAGGGGAAAATCATTTTACCCCATTTGAAAGAAATTGTTTTCCCTTGAAAAAGTAGGGAAAACGATTTTCCAAGCTCAATTTTCGTTGCCCAATTTTGTCTTTCGTTATATTTTCTTTTAATTGTGCCTATAATCACTCTATTTTCATTCTTATTTTGTCTCTCATTCTTCTCATCTTCTTCGTGTTCATCATGTTCATCGATGATTTCCATCGTTAATCTCTGTAATTATTTCTTGAGTTCTCTGATCTTGTTACAATTGCCCTTTTGAAGAACTTCGCAATCTGGGATACTCATCGTCTCCCCGTTCATCATTTTCTTTAATCTGGATTTAATATCCCTTAAAGTCAACTGGGTAATCCCTGGGAATAGTGAAAAAAATGAGATTCATTAATGTTGACTCTCTCTTTTGCTGGGTTTGTTACTGGGTATATTTCTTACTGATGTTTTGGGTTTGATTTTGAAGAGGAGAGAGAAACAGAATTCGTTGGCTGGGTCGGGTGAGATTAGTGAGCAGGGAAGGGGGTTGATGGTAAAAAGAAATGAAGTGAGGACGGATGGTTCATTCTATCAAATAGCAAAAAACGAAGTGGAAAGAAAATGATTTTCCATTCTACCAAATAGCTGAAAATGTAAGTGAAAAATCATTTTCCTTGGGAAAATATTTTTCATGGAAAATGATTTTTTGGGAAAATGATTTTCCCCCCTACCAAACACACCCTACATTTAAAAAAAAAAAGAGATGTTTCTAGCACAGTTGAAGCTAAG
>JACYFF010031954.1:88094037-88107559 GCA_017589665.1 Selenicereus undatus | reverse complement strand
ATAGATAGATAGATAGATAGATAGATAGAGAGAGAGAGAGAGAGAGAGAGAGAGAGACCCACACACACACATGCATACACACACACACATATATATCTATGTATATATGATCAACAAATCGGGTATCTAGTTCCGGACCCAAAACTAGTTTGGACACCGTAGGTAGGGATGATAATGGGGTGGGTACGAGGGGGGTTGAGCCGTACCTTTACCCATACTCGTTTTCGAAAATCGTACCCATATCCGTACCCGTATCTATCGGGTATTAAAAAATAAAACACACACCAATACCCATCAGGTTTTGCGGGTTTTATTTGGGTTCACATAGAAAATGAAAATTAATACCCATATGAAACCTATATGCAAGTACGATATATGTTTTTATCATTATACGATTGCAAAATTGTGATATTTTGGGAATATATTGTTTAGAAATGTTAAATCAAATACATTATTGACTAATTTTTTTGTTAGAATGATTTAGATTAGATTTAAATTGGAAAAATATTAATCGAAAATATTTTTTTTTTAATTATAAAAACGGGTATGGGGCGGGTGAGGGCTATACCCATACCCGTACCCATACCCATACCCATTTTTCAATACCCACCCGATACCCACTTAAAACCCATTTTCACCACCCATTTGGGTTTTCAATGGGGAGGGTTTTGCGGATTTTAAATGGGTAAGGGTTTTATTTCCATTGCTACCCGTAGGTGTAGATCCGAACTCATTTAAACCGGTTCCGGGACCGGTTCTAAAATTTAGGACTCGGTTATAACCAGGTGCGGTACCGAGTCCTAAAAAATTGGACCCATACCTGAACCTAGTACCTGGTACTATTCAAAATTTAAAGAATTTTGACAAAAAAAATATAACAAGTAAACCCTTCTTTTTAAAGTGATGTTTCTTTTGTACCGAGACTCAACGCCCTAATTTTCAGTAATTGATTAAATAATTAACAAACTTAAAGTTCTTTATCAATGGTAGAATTGAGGCTCCCTAAATTACTTTGATTAAACAACCACTTAAAATACTTTGTTCAATTATGCTCTTATTGGTGCAGATATATCCTATTCCATTGCTATTTCCTACTTAAGAATTATATTTTAACAATATTGCTAAACCCCAACCTCTATATTTTTGTCTCACTGAAAATACACATTTTTTACGAAACATATTTCAAGACATTTTTTTCTGGGGGGTTGGGGGATCATGATGAACTTTTTTCATAACATGTTTATTTTTATGTTGTGTGTGAAATAAAGTTTTAAAAAATATAGCAATATCAAATGTAATATCTCTCGAAAATTTCTCAGCAATAGTAAGAATTATAGTATGAAATTTATTCTCTTTCATCAAATATTGAACTATATGTGCCTTTAAAATTTATTATTTTAGTTTTTCACAAAAATATTTTAAAAGAGAGAGCAATTTATGATAAGGTGAAGTCATCATTTTTTAAAAATCAATTATATTTCTTTATTTGTCTTTTTTTTTTCTTCCCAATTGATCAAAATATTCATCCAAGTCCTTGAAGGACACTTATATGCACTTGAGGTTCGTATTAGACAGTAATGCAAGGCTTTGAGTCCTTTCAAAAGTATTAACTCCCAAAATTCATAATTCAGTGCTCATCATGTTAAATAAGCTCTACAATTAGTTCCTCCCAAACAAAAAGACAAAATGGAGCCTGAAACTTAGAATGAATCCAGCAATTCCCCCCTCAGGGTTGAAATACCTTGTAACTAAAATGAAATTTTCTAAAATTGATTGCCCCCTTCTAAATCAATACATTTTATTATCATCCTTCCTCTTAGAATCTTTGACTTCACAAATCAACCACCCTCCTCCAAAATTCTATTATTGTGACTATCCTATTTGCCAATCTTACACCTTAAAAGATAAAAAGAAGTTAAAAAAAAAATCCAAAACCTTGATAACATACAACCAGAAAAGAATTGCTAATAGTAATGAAAATCCAATAGGCACAAAACTGAAATTAATCAATGAACTGAAGCAGAAGCAATCACACCATCACACAATGCCAGTAAATTCAATCCCATGAATTGAAAGCAAAAGAAAAAGAAGGAGATTTTCATATGTTCCTCTAGTCTTTGCACACCTCCATTGCTTCATGAATATTGCTTGTGTTTTCCTGTTTTTCTTGCACCTATGCATCACACAATTCCCCAAACAAATTAGCCACAAGATTTAAAAAAATTCATCTAGTAAATAATTAAAGGGTGACTATCAAAGAAAGTTAGGAAAGAAGGAATATTAAAGAAGCGATTTTCACAATAAATTGAAGAAATCAATTTCCTTGGAGAGAAAGAGAGAGTGTGTGTGTGCGCGTGCGCTTTGATGAGAGAAAGAGATGTGCACAGAATTAACCGCCGAAAGTATCTAAAGCTTCAACATTTACGTATCACGTAGAATCGAAAATGTGGAGAGTAGGTAGTTAACTTTGCTAACTTTAGTTTTTTAAAAATAAATAAACATAAAGCAGTATTTTGCTTGTGGATAAATTCTAGTTACAAACTATTTTTTTTAAACTTTAAAATCAAAGGTTTAGATTTGAAGAGTAATATTTGTAGCTAAGATTACACCAAGTCCCGCAAATCACTCTCGTGTTAGAATTTTACTATCTTAGGGTTTTCTAAATTTTGTTATTAATATACTGTAGATAGATAGACAGATTAGATACAAAATTGAAGGCTTAGATTTAATGAATGACTAATTTTCATGGCTGAGATTACATCAAATCCTGCAAATCACTCCCATTGTTGCTAGCATTTTAGGTTTTTTTCAAAGATTATTACATTTCTTAATTGCTTGGATTTTTTTAGATAATAGAATTATCCTGTATCCTTTATCAAAAACAACCAAAATTATGAATGATTTTTTTAAAAAATAAAAATTGTAAATGGGTACTTCACTTAGATAAGGTGGTTTGTTTTTAAAACTAAAATTTACAGTTTAGATTTAATGAATAAATATAGTTGCCTAGTTATTTTTCTAGATGATTGGATTATCATCTATCTTTTATTATGTATATCTGAAATCATTGAAAATTTTTTAAATAAAATAAAAAGATATCTTAACTTTAAAATTGACAGCTTAGATTTAATGTATAAATAATTTTTATGGTTAAGATTACACCAAATCCCACAAATTACTCTTGTTGCACCATTCTAGCATTTTGTAAAGATTGCTATTATAATAGTTATAGGATATTTGTGGGTAAGATTATACCAAGTCTTGTACATCACTCAAGTGTTAGCATTTTACTATTTTGGAGTTTTCTAAATGTTGTTATTAGTATAGTGCAGATAGATAGACAAATTAGATACAAAATCAAAAGCTTAGATTCAACAGATGACTAATTTTTATGGTTGAGATTACATCAAATCCTGCAAATTACCCTTGTTGTAGTTAGCATTTTAGGTTTTTTCAAAGATTATCACTTTTTTAACTGCTTGAATTGTTTTAAGATAATAAAATTATCATGTATCCTTTATCAAATATAATCGAAATTATGTGTGATTTTTTTGAACATATAAAAATTATGAATGGGTATTTTACTTAGACAAGGTATTTTTAAAAAAAAACTAAAATCTACGGTTTAGATTTAATGAATAAATATAATTGACTAATTTTTTCCTAGATAATTGGATTGTCATCTATCTTTTATCATGTATATCCGAAATTATCGGAGATTTTTAAAGTAAAATAAAAAGATAGCTTAGCTTTAAAATTGACGGCTTAGATTTAATGCATAAATAAATTTTATGGTTAAGATTACACCAAATTTCGCAAATCACTCCCGTTATACCATTCTAGGGCTTTGCAAACATTGCTATTATAATAGTATAGATTTTAGTTTTTTGGATAAAAAAATTAAATTTAGATGAAAGGGGAAAATGGGGATTAGAGGAGCACAGAACCGTGCGGAAGTAGGATAGAGTACTTAGATTATTACTTTTTGGATGAAAATTTAATGTAGTTATGAGATAGAGAATTGAATTTTGAATTCTAAATAGATAGTATTAGGAAGTAATTTCGGAGGGATTGTGTAGAATTGTAATATTGATGGAGGGAAGACTTATTAACACTATATCATTTATTGATTATGCTATTTATAATACTAGTATGGACCCGTGCTTTGCACGGTGCATATTACAGTATATATATATATATATATATATATATATATATATATATATATATATAGTCAAAATAATCGAGGAATGTTCATTGTATACAAAGTTAATATTGTAATTTAGAAAATGATACTTAAATTTATTGAAAAATATGAATAGATAGCACTTTTATGTATAACTATTGAAACTCAATAATTAAAACAACGTATGGCTATCAAATACGCGATATAAAGTATGACAGAGATTGTAGGTAATCAAAATGAAACTAAAAATCATGTTAACTGATATGATAATTCGTTAATTTGTTGTGGCAATGACGAAAAATTCACATTATCTTCTTCTACCTACGTTAAAAATTAAGTTCTTAGTAATAATTTGATCAGCAATGATATAATGAAGATTACAATTATATCTTGTATACCTGGTGTACCTAACATCAGTGTTTCGTAAGTAATACACCTCCTCCTTCCAGCTCACTGGCACAATAAGAGTGATAGACAATTCTACTTCATGGCATTGTCGATGCTCTATAACAAATACCCATTGTTTATCTATACAATAATTTATAATCGCATATACTGATAGATGACCATACGGCTGTAGAGAATGTTATAATGAGATAGCAATCAAAAAATAAAGTGTCCAAAACGTGATTGGCACAGCTTCAGTTTGACCTAGATTCGAGTTTTCGGTGTTGGTCATTCTTTGAATAATTGAATTCTCTATTCGGTTCATATATGCATTCAGATCCAGATTTTCATTCTAGGCCAGAGTTGAATGGAGTTGGAGGTGAAGAGATTGAGCTTAATTTCTCTCCTATTTGTTAAGTTCTCTGTTTGTATTTTGGGTATTCAAGTTTGATTTTGCTTTGCATAATTTGCCCATAATTAAAGTTAATGGTGATGGATAGAGTAAGCTTCTTCCTGATATTGATCTTCCAGTGTATCGTGTTGAAATAATTGGTTATTAATTAACTAAACCTTGATAATTTAATTCAATCGTATCACATTTAGTTTTATAGCGATCTAATTTCATAACACATCCCTAAAGACCGACACCCGTACTTGCTACAGCGATCAACCATATACTTGCGAAATTCATAACATAAATATACAACTGGAAATGTATAATCAATAGTACCTAACAATGAATAAATTAGATAATTTTTTTAGACTATCATAATTTTCAAATTATTATAGAGAAATTAAGATATTATAACTGCGATCGAAAATATTTGCTAAACTTATTGTAGTATATTTTGATATATTAGAAGTTTTAGTTGATAGTTTCTCATAATTTGCTCCTGTCAATAATTGCTTCTTCTTAAAAAGTTATTAATTATTTTATTTAAAAAACTCAAAATATTGTATATGACATGGTTGCTATATGAAATATTGTAATATTTTATAAATAATTATTACCAATAAAAACCTATAATTTCTGTCACTTACTATATGAGTATAGAAATACTTGTTACAAATTAAAAAAAATAAATAAAAAACTTCATCAACCTCTTAAAAGGAACATTTTTCGACCCTGAATTAATTGTCATTAATTGTGCAAATTTTTGTTCATAAAAAAAAATAGTGATTTTATGAACTTTAACTCATGACCAAGAAATATAAGAAGAAAAACACCTTATCCTGCATTAAGAACGTTTGGAAAGAAAATTCTTTCGTCTATGTCTAGTTCTTCTATTAATTCATATATCTTTTATTTAATCTAATAATAATATGCAAAGTGACTAATTTTGGGTTTACCATTAAAATAAGAAAAGTGAAACTTTAATACTTTATTTCTTCCTTGGATCACTAAAATATTAATACCATCCATAAACTTCAGTACACATATATTTTCAGTGATTTAGAAAAAGTTACTAAAGTATATTTTGTTTTTAGGTAGTTATAGATTCCACCACAAAAAAAAGTCAAGAAATAATATACCTTTAATTATGATGGTAATTATTTTTATTGAAATTTTGATGGTTGTGATTATATAATCAAATAACCTAATGATATTATAATGATAATTATTTTTATTGATTTAGGAAAGGATATCAATGTATATTTTATTTTTAGGTAGTTAAGAGATT
This sequence comes from Selenicereus undatus, assembly GCA_017589665.1. Lineage (NCBI taxonomy): Eukaryota > Viridiplantae > Streptophyta > Magnoliopsida > Caryophyllales > Cactaceae > Selenicereus > Selenicereus undatus. The sequence continues at coordinate 88,101,304 of JACYFF010031954.1, read as the reverse complement.
TTGTTGCCCAAAAAAAAAATCAAGATATTATATATTTTTAATTATGACGGTAATTATTTTATTGACAATCCGACGGTTGTGATTATATAATCAAATAATCTAACGGTTCAAAATTTCAAATTTATGAGAAAATTCGAAAAAGCCACGTCATCACAACATTGCTTTTATATATAGTATAGATAAAGATACAGATTATACTTTAAATATCGCCACATTAAATATCGCCAAAAGAAGCCACCATATCGATTTTTCCCCTTTCACATAAGTTTCAATTTTAAAATTTACTATTTCAGTTGTATCAAGTTTAATAAATGAAAGGGAAAAAAAAACTCAATAACATCTTCTAAAAATCAATCCATTCAATCTTCACTGTCGTTTTATGGCAATCGTGAATTAGATTACTGTTAAAATAATGGGGAATAGAAATTGAATTATTTTCCATAATTTATTTTATTTTTTCATAATTTAATGGCAAGTAAAATCAATTTAAACAATAATATCATATTTACGCATATTCTCTCCTAAGTTTCGAAAACAATAAGATTTAGTTGTTTATAAATTTTAAGTATTACAATATTACTCAAGGTCATAGCTACGTTCCTATATGTGTGTTGTATGTTTTTTAATTAAAGTGCACTCCCCATTTAAAAACCCTTCCTTTCTTTTTATTCATTAATAGGTCCAAAGGCCAAACAAGGTACAAACAAAATGGACGTACACTACTAGATCTCAAAAAAAAAAAAAAAAAAGGGACACTACCAGGTGCCAAAACGACAACAGAAGAATCCAAGTGCTCAAACGCGCTACAAAGCCACTAGATGGCAACAAAAACTACCTAAAAGGAGCCACCCAACACACACGCACGCGTGCGCGCGCGCACATACACACACACACACACATATATATGTATATGTATATATATATGTATTATATATATATACATATATATATATATGTATTATATATATATATGTATATATATATATATGAATATATGTATATATATATATATATATATATATATATATATATATATATATATATATATATGCGTATATATACATACATATATATATATATATATATATATATATGTGTGTATGTGTGTGTGTGTGTGTGTGTGTGTGTGTGTGTGTGTGTATTTGGGTGTATTTGGTAATAATAACTATTTAGACAGAAATAGTTATTTGGGAAGATTTTAACTGTTTTGACCAAGTCAAACAATCAAAAGATGTTTAGTAAATAGCTATTTACAATAGTTGTTGTACTCCAAAAATGTATTTTTGAAAAAGTCATTCTCATTAGCCTTTTGGTAGTAGCTTTTTGTGAAAATTATATATTGTCTACAAGTTTGAAAAAATTACACCACATGTCATTAAAAAATAATTTATAGACATGTGTATAAATGAAATGCTATCAATATAATTTTTAAAAACAGCTAGTTTTATCAAACACTTTGTCTAAAAATAGCTAATTCAAATAGTTAATGCTAACAGCTAATTCAAACAATTAACAACTAACAGTTAATATGAATAGCTAAGAGCTAACAATTAACAGCTAACAGAGCCCGTATTTATTATCTATTACTATACATAATAACAATCATCTCAAAATTGTCAAATACTGACCTGAGAGTGATTTGCATAGTTCAATGAAATTTTGATCGTTCAGATCATTCATGTATAATACTGAGCCATTGATAAAAAGTATTTTATTTTTTTAAAAAAAAGCTAAAATTAGCTTAGTAACCCCTCTTCATGCACCCTCTCTCTCTCTCATCAATCTAATCACACCTCACACCCCCCTCTCTCTCCAGTTAATATCTTTCGGTGCTCAACTATATATCCCTCAAATTGCAATTTTCCACTCCCTCACGTCTCTTCTCTCTTTGTATCCTATTTGCAAGTCTAATGTCTTTCTTCAATTCTCCTAGAATTCAAGTTATTTTTCTTTAGTTCTCTTTCCACCTTTAATTATGTTTCTAGATTTCGTATTTGTATCGATAGGTTTCTCTTCGATTATGACAGTTCTACTTCAATGTTATCAGAATTCAAGTTTGTCTTCTTTAATTATGTTCAATTGTACTCAGTATAGGTTGCTAGTGTTAGATGTGGAGTTCAAATGTTCAAAGTGGAAGAAGAGAAGTGTTAGGCACCCAAGAGTTAAGTGGTGGAATCTTACTAAGAAGAACGCTATGAAATATCCGAGAGGATTACCGAAGAAAGAGCTTGGAGGCAGGTAGAGGATGCAGATACAATGTAGGAAGTAATGACATAATGTACTCGAAGGTCGACTAAGGAAATCTTAGGGACATTTAGGAGAGCCGGAGAGGTGGTAACAAAATGAAGGGAGTCTGGTGGTGGAACGAGGAGGTAAATGAGAAGTCAGGGAGAAAAAAGAGGCATACGCTGCTTTCATGAATAGTGGAACAGAGGAAGAGAAAGAGATTAGTAGAGTTAGATATAAAGTAGCAAAAAAGGTAGCCAAGAAAGCTGTTGTTGTAGCTAAGAGCATGGCTTACGATAAGAAACTGGTGACCAAGGAAGATGAGAAGGAAGTCTTTAAACTGCAAAGGCTAGGGAAAGAAAAATAAGGGATTTGGGTGCAGTGAGGTGTATCAAAGATGAAAATGGTAATGCGCTGTCTGAGGATGCAGAAATCAAGGAGAGATGGCAAATGTACTTTTCTAAACTCCTCAATGGTGAAGTGATGGAAGATTTTCGAAGTAGGGAAATAGAAAGTAGTGTGAGATGTCTTGATCCTCGATTGTATGAGCCTATCAGCAAGGATAAGATTAAAGAGACCCTAAAGAAGATGACTAATTGGAAGGTAGAGGGACCAGACCAGATACCGGTGGAAGTGTGAAAGTGTTTGGGTCAAGAGGGATTAGAGTGGCTAAGAAAGTTTTTCAATGTTATTTTAAAGACCGCTAAGATGCTCAGAGAGTGGAGGTTTAGTACGGTCATCCCATTGTACAAGAACAAAGGTGATATTCAGGATTATAATAATTATAGGGGTGTAAAGTTGCTCAGTCACACTATGAAGTTATGGGAGAGGGTGATTGAGATAAGGTTGCGGAAGGATATTTCGATATCAGAGAACCAATTTGGTTTTATGCTTGGTAGGTCGACCATGGAGGTGATTTACCTCATTAGAAGGCTTATGGGATTGTATAGAGATAGAAAGGTAGATCTTCATTTGGTGTTCATTGACCTGGAAAAAGCATGTGATAGAGATCCGCATGAATTATTATGGAGATACATGGAAAAGAAAGGAGTGTCACCTGTGTATATTCAAGTTATTAATGATATGTACGAGGGAGGTAGGATGAGTGTTAAGATGCCAAGAGGGGCTACCAATGACTTCTACGTTGGTATGGGCCTACATTAAGGTTCCGCTTTAAGCCATTTTCTTTTCACTCTAGTTATGGATGAACTTACAAAAGGAATTCAAGATGAGTTTTCATGGTGTATGTTATTCGCAGATGACATTGTTCTTATTGATGAGACCAAAGAGGGAGTTAATGACAAGTTAGAGCGATGGAGACACATACTGGAGTCTAGAGGCTTTAGAGTAAGTAGATTGAATACTAAATACCTACATTGTTGTTTCAGTGGAAGGGAAGATGCAGGGGGAGAAGTCACCATTGATGGGATGACGATACCAAAGATTGAGAAGTTTAGATATTTAAGCTCGATCATTCAATAGAATAGGAATATTGACGAAGACATTAACCAATGCATAAAAGTGGATTGGTAAAAATGGAAGTATGTTTCAGGTGTACTGTGTAATAAAAAGATACCTGTAGGATTAAAAGATAAAGTTTGTCATATGATAGTTAGACCTACTATACTGTATGGATCAGAGTGTTGACCTATAAGAAAGACACATTTTCAAAGGTTGATGGTAGCAGAGATGTGGTTGTGCGGTTATGCGGGAATGGATAGAATTAGGAATAGAACAATCAGAGACGTAGTTAAAGCGACTCCCATCGAAGATAAGATGAGAGAAACAAGACTCAGATGGTTTAGCCATGTGGAAAGAAGGAGTGTTGACGCTATAGTGAGGAGATGTGAGAAGATTAACATCTCCGAAGGTAAAAGAGGGATGGGACGACCTAAGAAGAGTTTGGACGAGGTAATTAGAGAGGACTTAAAAGTTGTAGGATTGACGGATGACATGGCTCAGGATAGGAGATTATGGCAAGATGAGATTAGGATTTTAGATCACAGAGAGTTCGCCATCTGATTTGGTTGTGGTTTTTCGATTGCAGTAGGGTAGTTTTGGTTGTGGTTTTTTTGTATCGTGTTTGTCTGCAGGTAGTACATACATTTGGGAAGAATTATTGTTTGTGTACCTCTATTTGTTAAGGTATAGTAACTTCTTCTGCTATGTTGTACTTATGTTTACTTAGTTACAGCCACCTGATTTATTAACATTTCTTAGTTCATACCCTGCTGCGTACGTATCCTTAGTTTTTTTCAGTAAATGTTTTCACAAAATCCTTGTTCTATAAAATGTTTTCACAAAATCTTGTTTTTTGGGTCTCTTAGATTCAGTCTCTCTACGGGCAGAGATGCCGGTAGAGGTAAGGTAGCCTACATCTGGATCTCCGCAGACCCCGCGAAAGCGGGACCTATACTGGGAGGTGGTGTTGTTATTGTTGTTGTTGTGATTTTGTGCCACCTCTTCTAAAATTAGGTTCCGTAATTTTCATGCCTTTGGTACCATCCGCGAATTTATGGGTTTTGATTTTAAAAGGTTTTGTTCGCCTAAATTTTTCGGGTTTATAAGTTTGTTTAATTTATTTTAATTTGGTTTTAATTTTTATAGGTTTACGGGGTGGCTTCAAAGATCATGATTTTTGGTAATTTGGTTTATAATTTTTTTCATTAATGGCTATTTGTTTAGGAAAACATTCTTGTGATTAACAATATGGCTTTGTTAATTAGTTTGGTTTTGGTTTGTATTTTGCCTAAAAATGAAGTAAATTTTAAAGACCCGTTTCATTCTTCTAAAACAAACTTTGGTTCTCCATCATTTTCTTTCATGCGTCGTCCCTTATTTCCCTATTCTCCTACTTGATTTCAGCCATTACTTAGATCTTTATTAATTACATTACTTAAAATTATCAATAATTGGCAAATCCTTCTAAACAACTTTTCCTTTCTTTGTTTCAGCTATGGGCATTCCACAACAACTACCCACGAGTCGTGAATAGTGTTGGTAAATTTCGAACACTAAACTTCTATCTTTGAGTGCAAAGTGAACATGACCTTTGGTTCCTATAAAAATGCTACAATTCTCGATCAACCAATAGACTTGGTCTTGCCTAATAAGAACCTATTTCTTGAACTTATGGTTTACATAGCTTTTCTAATAGTAACTTACAGGTCGAGTTGTCCATAAAGCCCAAGCAACATCGATATACCATAATGAATATCACACTGACCAACCTCTCCCCCATCCATTGGAAACAACTCAGTGTCGAAGGTCTTAGGGCTTCACTAGTCAACAATGCCAAACTACACATCTCCCAAGCTGCCCCAACATTAGGACAGGCAAACAGAGTATGAAATATGATACTAATGTCCATGATACCCCCAAGACACCAATCATCATACTTGTTGTCGGTGCTGTTGTTATTGCTACTTCTACTACAAAAATTTGTTGATAATTAGCACTTGTAATTTGTTTTAGGAAAAGAACAAGTGAAAAAACCCTATAATTTTGTCTGCCTGAGCAAGTAAAGTAGTAAACTCTTGCTATTCACTCTGTAGATAAGTCGATTCTTATGGCCGCTTTCGCCATTGTTATTCTTTTTAATTATCTTATTCTTTGGTATGCATAATTTGAACTTACACATGGTTAACATTAGTGCAGTGACTGCTTGAAAAATAGCGCAACTGAGACATCTTTAGTTCGTTTTATTCCAAGAATTTTTCTTATTTGTATTTCTCTTGAGAAATATATTTTAAATAAAATATTATGTATGAATTTTATACTTTTGCTTAGTGTTATGTTAAGACTCGATCTCATCTAATGTTCAAAAATTATTCCAAAGAAAATATTATGGATGTGTATAATCAGGAGGTAAAGTACAAGAAATAATCAAATCTAAATTATAATATCCTCAGGACTTTAATCTTAAACTTTAGGTCAATAACCATTTTCTAACAAAAAAGCTGTCCTCACATTGTATTTTGTCATTTGGGGTTGAGTTGACTGTAATACAATAACATATAGCTAGACCTAATGACACTTAAAAAACTAAAAATCGCAAAATTTAATTTTAGAGAGAAAACTCACATATACTTATAACCAAATATATAATGGGATTGTAACATCAGCAAGTTTATTTGTGATTTTAAAAATTAAGCAGAATAATTGTGCCATATCATGTTCATGTCATCGGATGACAAGTACATCGTTATATTTTTAGGCATTGGAACATGAAAATTACGTTAAACATTTAGATCATTTACGAAAAACAAACTCTAAACTAGCACTAAAGTATCCCCAAATGTCCTTAATATTTTGATCATTTATCATAAATGTTTTGAACATTTTGCTCTGTAAATTTGTAGTAAAATTATTCCATGTTTTAGAATAATTATACATTTTGGTTGATTTACTACTAAGTTATTGTCAAATTTATTGGATGAATAATAGTTCTTTTAACGACGACTTATTTTGATGATCTCAAAACTATTTAATTTGGAGTGAATTTTTATATTTTTATGTAAAAGATGGTGAAAAAGATATTTCAAGAATTGCTTTTTATATTTTTTTGAGATGACTAATAGCTTATTTAGGAATGATTTTCTTTTAAAAGTTAAATACCACCTAAAAGTGTTGTATCAAATTCTCATCAAATTCAATAGTTTATCATTGAATGAGGTGTAAGTTCTTTTTTTTTGATACATAAAAAAACTAGTATTTTCCATAGCTGTGTAATGCACGAAATTCTCATAAGTTTTTAATTGTACTAATTGGCGTTTTTACTTCATTATCATGTGATGCATTATTTGGTAATATTGGGAATGAGGTTTATAATATAATATAATGAATTATCATATTTGAACATCGTCTCTTTTCTTTTTCTTGGAAAGAAAATCTTCCAAATTGTAATTAGTTTTATAAAATCTTTTTTTTTGGAAAAAAATCTTATGTCTATGATTTACTAACTTGTATTTAGAAAACACAAAAACTATGTATTATCTTGAAAGTTTTGTGGGAGTGACATGTATCAAAAATTTGGAGAGGT
>JACYFF010031954.1:88063272-88093637 GCA_017589665.1 Selenicereus undatus | reverse complement strand
ATATATAGATGAATAAGTAGTAGTTTTAAGAACAAATTTATTTATGTGTCAAGTTTCACCTAATTGCCTGCCAAAGTTTAAAAAAAAATCATAAATGGCATATTAGTCATCCCAAAAGTTTTTAAAATGTGGGGATGTCAAGTAATTCTTGGAGAGATGATTTGATTTAAGCCACCCCAAGTAAATGATCAATCTCTCTTATAAATCTCACTTTAGAATTTTATTATTTTCCATGAAATTGTATAAAATTCATCATTGAATGTCTTTTATGGTTATGTTTTAAATTCAAAAGTCATTTGTAATAAATGGCTTCTTAACCCAAAAAAAAGTCTAAAAGATGTTGTATAATGCACTTTAGCAATGACTTTTTATGTTTTTATGATGACTAATAATTTAGTTAGTAATGTCTTTTTTTTAAAAGATATTTAAATATCAACTCAAGATATTTATTAGTTTCATCAAATTGAATACAAATCATCATTAAGTAATTTATAGTTTACATGGCTTTGGATTGCTAGTAGTTCTATCAAATTGAATAAAAGTTATCCTAAAATGCCTGTGAGGACTAAGGTTACGTTTTAAATTTAGAAGTCATTTGTCATATGACCTGAGAGCATTCCAAATGGTGAGCTAATTTTTCGACTCACCAGTGTGGCCTATCTCTACCACATCAACTTGTAAGTTAAGTTTTTGGCTCACAAGCCTCTCTCTCTCTAGTGCAAGACTCGCCAGTTTGCTCACCAAATAAAATAATACCTATGGGCCCCACACTTAACTATATTCAATTAGTTTAATTTTTATGTTTTTCTTTGTTATTTGGCTTTATTATTTTTGTGAAAAATATTTTGCACATAATAATTTGATAACGCAACTAATTAAAGGCTCATTTTTTTTAAAAAGACAACACAATAATTTGAATTAAAAAAATTCACACATGTTTGAATATAAAAATTACAACAGTTTGATAATAAATAAAAAAAGATACATTTATTAACATTCTACTAAAAAAGCACTATAGTTCAATATTTTAAAAAAATACAATAGTTCAATATTTTAAAAAAATAAAACCATTTGGGCTCCCAATATTAGTCGTTGCCCAACAGATCTTTCTTGCCAGAGATCCAAAATGCCAAGAGTCATTTTCCTTTTTTTTTTCGTTCAGCAATAGCAAAAAAAAGTATGTTGTCTAAAATGACGTCGTTTTCTAGCGCCAAATGACAAAAAAAGGGACGCGGGCTGCTCATGGAAGCGAGCCACCAGCAGGACTTCGGCTTGCAGGCCTTCTGCTGCGGGCCTCTGAGCCGCCTGCGTGCTCCCTAGCCCAGTAATTTGGCCCGCGAGACCTTCCGCTATACATGGTCTGAGAAACTCTTTCTCTCTGTGTCTCTCGTATGAGCAATCTACAGTCAACACTCTTCTCCCTCCCTCCCTCCCCCCCTCTCACACGCACACATACACATCCTTTCACTCCCCTCCTCCATAGGCCATCTAACCCCGAAATCTTAGAATCTCCCTACAGAAATGGATCTTGGCCACGGGATGCTAGCTAATTCGGCACCACCGATGCTGTCAATCTCATCAACAATCGATTCTTTACACGGGTTGATGCTTAGATCTATAGCTATTGTGCTGCCTCCTAAATGCCTTCTATGCCGTGTCTGTCTTTTCTTAATTCAAGTAAATTTGGTATGCTGTAGATACCTAGATAACTATGTAGTTAACATGCCTTTATCTGGGATATAGATAAATAGATATAGATGCTTCTAATTTGTAGTGACAAATTTTATAATCTTCATCGTTGTCCTGTTTTTGCATGATGATCCGTTCGGTTGGGAACATGAACAATTTTCTTCTTCGAAAATGATATGAGTATACATATATGTGTTTTGATGGAGTAAAACTGCTGGAAATGTAGGAGTTAGTGAGCAACAATGACTTTTAGACTCAGACAAGTGACTCAAACTCGTTATGGTTTTTTATTCTTGTTTTTAATAGCTTATTGTAGGTATGGATAGAATCTCCGATAATTTTGCTTCCTAATTAATTGCTTTGGAGATTGCCTTCTACATATATGTAGATAAAGTGAGCAGGATCTTTTACATTAATATAGTCCCATATGATTCATAATTTGAATGCTCTCTACATTGCAATCCTATATTCTATGCTCCCCATATTTGGTTATATTTGCAACTATACTCTTGGTTAATTAAAGCAACTCTTTTCTACTTATACTGGAAGGACTAAAATATGTCTAAGTGTGGCTTTAATCTGCAATAAACTATGTAATTGATGCTTGGTAAGTGAGGACTATATTCCTAGGACTTTTAAGGCTTTGTGTGCTACTAATTGGTATTTTCCATGAAAGTTTCCTCCGTCTTTGAGTTGTCTGCATCTGTATATGTTATTTCCTTTGCAACTCATGTCTTTTGCCAAAACATTACCTTAGATAAGTACAAATCAGAAAAGGAAATGAACTACCTCTTTTGGAAGCTAAGTTTTGAACTAGATTTTAGACAATCTTCAACTGATATCTCACTTCTATCATGTTAAATAGTTTCTTGATGTAGCTGTTGCTAACATGACTGTTTGTAATTGCAGGATGAGAAAATTTTTATGGTAGATTAGGTCATTATTGAGCATTGAGGTGCATTTGATTTCTGCCATGGCATGGACTAGACTGCTAATTCAAATGGAGTTCCAAGTGAAATATAATATTATTTAGTTTTATTGATGTTTGAATCTTCTCAATTCTATTTGATATGTGTTTGTCTAGAAGGGTATATTCCCTTAATTTGGAATGTTCATTGTCATGTCTTTTCATTTCCAATATGGAAAGATTAGTATCATTCTATAAATCTGCATAAATAAAGGTGGATTTTTTTAAATTTGTTGTGGGAGGTTCTTTTGGACTATACTCCCAGGATCACACTAACATAGTGCAAGCATCGTCTAGTGAAAATTTGACTTGGAAACAATAGCTTTTTTAGCAATGAGACCTCCACAAATTCCTTGAGATACAATGCAAGCCTCCTTCTATGAAAACCTTAAGGTCATCCATAAATATAAAATGAGTGAGTGCAAGTGTGGAGCTCTCTTGGATTTGGGACGAAAGTGAAAATCACAGTGGGGAATTCTCATCTTCAGTAGCTAGCTAAACATTTAGAGACAAAGGAAAAAACATATGGAGATGATGGGTCTCCTTCCCTAGGATCCCTCTTTACCTAAATCCAACCCTGAGCTCTCCTATTAATGGCGGTAGAAAAAAATGAGGACGTGACACAAACCATTACCAAATCTATAAATTGGTAGGAAGCCTAGACCCTCCAAGATACATCATAAAAACCCCACTCCACTTTATCAATGTATCATATGCTTTGCAAATATCTACCTTGATCATAGAACAAGGTGAGTCATTGTTCTTTGTATACTAATTGGCCTATTCACGAACAAGTTAACTGTAATTTACTCGTCAGTCACCAATCACCAATCACTAATCGCTAATAGGCACTTAGTGCTTGAATGATTGTGAATAGGTGGTCGTGTTTACTTTGAATTCCTTGAAAACGACTTCTATGCTTTTGTTTGAGAGGCTTCTTCAAAGCCTTAAGTCTACTCCTTCGCACTCATACAAGAAAAAATCACTCATTTCTACTCCATTCCGCTCCTTCCTACTCCATTACATTTCTTCCCATCCCACATCCCCAATTCACCCATGAAAAGAAAAGGCTCTTGGTACATCTTACGACCCTTCACAGACTTACCCCAGTTTCTACACGATGTTGAAAGTGAGGATGATAAGCCCACATATTTAAAAAAACTTAAATGAAGAACTACACTTCCTTTCATCTTTTGCCATATCAATCTCAATTCAAGCATTATCAATTGCCCTATGCTCTATGAAATGAACAGACATCAATAGGAGAGAGCTCTGCTAAGCCAGATAAAGTTATACGTTACCTTATCAAACTTGCACATAACAATTTATCCGACATCTTGTTTATTTCAACATGTATAGTGATGCTTTTTTACAAACATAATGCATGCCTACACTCAACAAAAGCATTAATGGAGGCTAATGAAGGAGGGAGGAGCTCATCCTATTAAACACATCAACAATTCCATTAAAGTCTTCACAAATTGACCATAACAAAGAGCATTGAGTGTGAATATCATTTAACTCACCACCCTTTCCTATTATAACTGTAAAGAAAAGAGTATAAAACTATACCTTCTCATTGATGCTACTCACCTTATAATACGCAAATGGAGCACAACAAAATAGGAAGTCCACACTCACTGAATTGCTCGTAGTAATTAGAGCTTGCTATTAACATGCTCTTGATAATTACATACAACATGACAATTCTCGAACACTTCCTATTATGTTTCCAGCTTTATGTTGTTTTAGTGTATTTCTATTGTTTCATTGAGTCTTTATAAAATCCATTATATCCACATCATTATTCCGAAGGCCAGCCACCTCCATGGACTTTGCTGGATCATCAAGACCCCAACATTCCATGTGTAGTCTCTTGTAGTCTTTTTCACCATGGTACTCTTCCCCTAATTCATAGTCTTATGTCCTCTCTTTGTCTGTAACACCATTTCTATACCACTATCAATCCATGGATTCTCTTTCTTAAGAACTTGAATTCTTTGAGGACATAGATTTACTCATCGATGTAGACGAAGGAAAGTTTCTCCCCATTGATTGTGTTGCATAGCATTTGCTACTCTTAGAAGGAGTCATGGTTACAAGATCACCCTGTATAATTTGATTAGGATGGCACAATCACACTAGCCTCACCAAAATCAATAGTGGATTGGTATTTAGGCGAAAATTCGACAGAAGTAACATGACAGGAGTAACATTAATTTGCTTGGGCTCCATACTATTCTACTGGATCTAATGAAGTAATATTTCTCCTCATGTCTCAATCCTTGATGTTTAGAGCCATAAAAAGGAATCCACTCGATAAAATACTTCTTGAATGTATTTGTCTTACCATAAGGCAAGTAAAGAGGAACATCATGAGGTAAATTATGCTGTATATAAATTTCAATGAGCATATGAGCATAATAGATGAGCAAATGAGCAAAAGGGATCATTTACCCTAAAGAAATACATTGATCAGCATAGAATGGCATCCCAACTAGGCTGGCCACCTTACTAGGAGCACTTATAGTCCATTCAAGAAAGTCAAGATTAGGAAAAATCACCTACACTTGAATTCTCATCGTTTTCTTTGTCCCAAATTGAATTTAGGACACCAATTATATTAAGTTCATAGACGACAAATGTTGTGGCATTCTTTAAGGTTGCGTCAATCATAAGCCCCGTTATCTCCGCTATATAGTTAATGTTGTTAATGTACTGTCTTATAGCTTATAAGGTTAGTAATTTGGCTAATATATACCCCAAAAGAAGAGCAATTTACTTGTTTTGCATTTGTGTGGCTTGTTAACCCGCCCCCCCCCCCCCCCCAAAGAAAATATTGTAGCGTAGCAATTCTTTTCCTTGGTTTCTGGATTGAAAATTTAGATGTTCTTAGACACTCAAGGTAAGACAGTCATATTTTCATTCAGGCTAAAGACAGGGGCAACCATATGCTATTTGTAAAGCCTGATGTAAGATGAGTGAGCAAGTTCTCATTTTTTACAAAATTCAAAACGTCCATTCGTAGAGTATCCATATTTGGTTGCTTCACTGAGTTAATATTCCATTATCAATGTCTGCTTTATCTACTGATGATGATGTATGTATCTGTCATACTAACTACATGCGAGTGCATGTGTTAAATGTTGCAAGCAACTAATTAACCTCTAGAGATCATAGGTCAACTCCCTTTGTATCGTAAACCATACTTCAGTTTCTAATCTTATGCATGTAGTGTATAAAAAGAATGAAATTGTCCATTAGGTTGAAATCATACCAAAATTGGTAATAGGCTATCCACTTGAGCCTTGTGATTGTCCTTATTTGCCGTTACCTCTCCTTTCCCCTCTTCTAGTAAGCATGAAGACTTACTTGACATGCTTTGATTTGAAAACCTGATCATTGGGACTGGTTGACCTTAGGAATTTGGTTGTACATTTGATTTGAAAATGGGCTTTAGAGGATTTTATAATGGTTTTTACGAGAGTTGTGTTTTTTTAAAAAAAGAAAAGAAAAGAGAAAAGTATCGCTACTTTTGAAATTCATACATGCTAGAAGGAAAGGACATAATAAATTCATTTTGTTTTTATAGGAGATGATGGTACATTCTGCTTTGTATTATGCATATTAAGATCTCAAATCTTTTCAATTTCATTGCTGAAATTGATTGTTATAAATTGCTCAGATTTAGAACATAATAGATGTTGTCTATGACATAAACTTAATTATGTTAGTTATTGCATATGGATTAGATCTAATTTAATGATAGTACTTATCATGTAGGTTGTAGAATGCATTGATGACTTGTAGAAGCAGGCACAAGGATGCTAATGATGCTTGTCCTATTTGGAGATAGGATGTGACAACTTTTAACATTGGGTATGGTTTTCTTTGTACTTCATTTTGAGATTGGTTCACATTTATATCGTTAATTTAATATTAAGATGATATTTGAAAGGATTAGGTTATGTAGAGCAAAAGATATATTTGAGTGAAAAAACATTTGGAATAGGTACGGATGCTTATTTTGACATGAAACTCTTTAAATTATACTGCGCCCTCAATATAGAATGGAAAGTGAGATAGAGTAATTTGATGTCTGAGAACTCAAGGTTGGAAGTATTTTGCTGCTCTTTACATTTAAAAAGAGGAGATGTGGATATTGAATAGTGAAAATATATTTCATAGGTTTGTTCAAATTACATATGTGACTTTATTCATATATATTCATCTTCTACATATGCATAATCTCTATGTGTGTCGGTTTATTTAGATATATTCTTATGCCACATATTAGCTTTTTTGTATTTCAAACTAAATTCAATATAAGATAACAACAAATTTAGATGAACAAAATAGGTTGCTGAGTGCAATATAAGATAATGGCAAATTTATACATAGAGAATATGCTTTTTTGGCATTTGAGTTTTCTCTCCAAGAGGAAAGGGTAAAGTCTTGCCAAAGGAAAAAATTTGGACAAGCTGCTGAAGTGGGAGAATCAGTCTAATGCACAACTAAGTTAAAATTCTTCATCAGTACTTTTTCTGTATTTTTCGAAACTTGCACAAAAATGATCAGGTTCATATCAACTGACAACTTAACCAAATTTCCACCATATCATGTTCTATTCACCTTCTTAGAAGTTGCACTAGATGGTGGTCCTCAACTTTAGCAATTCTAGTTTTGCTTATCAAATTTTCTTTCCACTTGTTTTTCATGTACTTCTATTTATTACTTTCTAATTCTTGACAGGCCCTTGATCATTAATGGTGAACGTAACATGTTTATACCTGTTATGTTCTCTGAGGCCTCTTGAAATCGCTGATACAATTATGTGAAAAACTAGAGGTTTAGCAATATGCACTCATAGAGTAGTGTAATGAAAGCATCATCGACATTTTTCTCGAATATGCAATGTATACAATGCTTTCAAAATAAGACATTCACCAATTTTGCAAAGCTTTTCGATACCTCCTGCTTGCTAATAAGATACTCCAAAAGGAATTATTTTAGCCTTTTTTATTTTGTACTTTGGGCTTTATACTCCTCACCCATTGCCACTCTCTAGGAGCCGTTGCTGACTAAAGCTTGAACATAAATGTTTATCTCTCTGTAATCAGTTGGGTTCTAATATCGATTTGATTCTCATTATGAGCAATCACATCCACAATAGAAGTCGGTGATGTAGATTCTGCATGCTATAAAGAATGTGCCCTTCACCCATTACACAGCCAGAACAAAGAGTTCTAGTTTGATTGACAGAATGTAAGAACTTATTTTGTACAACTTCTCCAATAAGGTCATCCTCACATCTATCAAAGTTGAGCACCAATATTAGTGGAAAACAAGTTTAATTTTTAGGATTTAAGATGGGCACCATATAGAACTAACATGAAACAGCCAATAGTTGACACATAACATTGATGTTTTTTATATGTAATGCTATATCATGTATTGTAATAATGACCATACCAATCCTATATGATAAAAAATCATCACCCAAATGAAGGTATTTAAAACATTTTGAGAACCAAACTGCTTGATTCACTACAAGCAACTTTAGGGTATTTAGAGCTTATTAATTGTTGTTACACAAGCTGCTAAGTTCTCAATCAGTACTTGTTTTTCCCAGCCAAATTTAGAATTTTTCTTTTAAAAGGGGAGAGAGTATTGACATTTCTATTTATCAAAGTCTTATCAAAATTTCAATCAAGTAGGAGACATGTGAAAAATGGTGTCAACAAATAGCAATACAATCACCTTTCTAACGTTTGACTAAACGAAAAACTAGGAAGATCAAAGAATTAAAAAATGTTTACGATCTCCAAAATCAACCCCAAGCTAATTGATCCTCATTAGTAACATACATTCACAAAAATAAAAGATTAAAAAAATAAGGCATTAATCAATGGGTTAAGAATATAATTGATTCTTATTAACAACCCACATTCACAAAAGAAAAGGAGGAGAAAACATTAAGACATTGACTAATAATTCAAGAATATAGTTTATTCTCATCAACAACCCACATTCATGAAACACTAAGGGGGAATTATGGCATTGGCTAATTGTTTAGTAATTTTATTCTCATCAATAACCCATATTCACAGATACAAACATTTTAAGCATTAGAAGTCAGCAATGACTATGATGAATCAACTTCCAACGAATGTCAAGAATCAACTGATAATCTCCAAAGAATGGAATGTACAAATTAGGGGCGTAGGGGATTTCAAGCTTTGATGATTAGGAAAAATTACATAGAATCAGAGGAAATCAGAAGTGAGCATCTTTAATTTAGCAATATAATAAGGGGTATACGTATAACAAAGCACATTCTTGTCCATTTAAGTGTGAATGAGTCTAGCTAACTCATACAGAGCCGGAGTTTAGCTTGATGCTAAAAAGTGTGACTTGAAGAAAATCTCAAACAACCTTAGGTTTAGCCTTGTTGTACCGAGCTGAATCTAATTTTAGTTGTGCATGTTCAAAAGGAGAAAGAAACTCATACATTAGTCGTCCCTTGTATTGTTAATATTTAATAGGCTTGAAATATTAGTCACATTAATCCCAGAAGGTTACTTCCCCGAAAAGTTACACGGGAACGCTTAGCATAGTAACATTGAATAAAACAAAAAGGACTCGATGTCATATTGGAGAAAGAGAAGTAAAAACAATCAGTAGCAAATTTCATCATGAATGGGGCAAAAAGCAAGAGATCTCCAATTCTGTCGCTTCTAAGACAGAAAATAATCCCACTCATTAATCCATCTATTGTCACTCTCGTGGCAACCAAGTGGCATGCTTGCTTCAAATTCCCTCTGAAATTATGTAATTTTTTTTCTCCTAATAATCATAGCTTGAAATCCTTGTGTTGCTAATTTGGATATTTTGTTCTTTAGATGTTGTTAGTTGATTCTTTATATTTGTTCAAGTTGATCATCATAATCATTGTTGACTTCTGATACCTAAAATATTTTAAATTTGAATTTGATTCTCCTAGCATTTCTTTTTGCACCTAGTTTTTTTCAATATGAATTATTAATGAGAATAAACTATATTATTGAACTATTGGGCAATGCCATAAACCACCTAGTGTTTTGTGAATGTGGGTTGTTAATGAGAATGAACCAGATTCTTGAACTATTAGCTAGTGCCCTAATTTTTTTCCCCCATTTGTTTTTGTGAATGTGGGTTGCTGGAACTACTGACACTTAGGTCCCTAAGTTTAAGGGTAACTATTCTTAGGCCTAAACTTTTTCAAAACTAATTCTGGGTAACCCTAAGTTTTCAAGAAACTAATTTTTAGGTTCTTTTTTCTTATTATTCAGCCCTTGAATTGTCAAAAATTGCAGAATAGTCCTTGGAATACTAAAAACGTGTAAATAAGCTATTTTTAGGGGATTTTCGTAAAATATGCTTGTTTTAACTGATTGAACTTCTTATTAAGACTTTACTGGTACTAGTTATCACAATCTACTAATATCTTATATATTATAATTTCTGTGATTATAGGCCCACCATGCTTAGAAATAAAATTAAAACTAAATTAGAGAGTTTTGACCATTACCTGAACTTAGTCGACACTGGACTCCGGCGTTCCTTTAGCTTCCGGTTTACAGAGATTACTAATCTCAACCCCACATTCCTTAGATCAGGCACAACACAGATCTGTTTCGTTTCTTACCTCAGACCGTAGTCACTAATCAAGTTTTTAATCTTTTTCAAGGATAGTGGAACTTTAATCAAGAGATTATAATATTTAAGACATAAGGTTCAATTGGATAACGTTCCCTACTGGGAAACTTCTTTTTTTGAAAGCTTGAAAGTGGAAATATTACAATGGAAGGCCTTGAAGAGAGAATTTAAGCTAAGATCATTAGATATGCTTGCTCATAGAGAAATATAGAATCCCAACTTCTCTTTTGCTCAAGAATGCTCAAATGGTCGTGTCCTTCTCAGCTCTCGACCTCTCTATTTATAGAGGGGATGCGGGTACATAAGATGCCCTAAATGCTATAGTACATAAAGATTTTTCACATGGCTACAGTTGTCTACAATACATACTTTATTTTACAAACCAGACACTTGTCAAAATAGTACAATAACGGGACAATATTTTTAGAATTTTTAATGATGACAAGACTATTCATCATTATTGAGATTTTGCATGTCTTCATCTGCAATTATATCTTTCAGACCATCATTATCTAGATAATTATCAAAATCTTCATTAATTTGGTTAAAGTGCTTTGGATCATATTCTTCAAATAACTCATGGAGATATTTTTTCCCGTTTTTAGATAAGAATTTTCCAGCTCCAACATCAAAGATATCTTCTGATTCTGCACCATCTACTTTCATGTAATCTTGGAACTCATTGTTATAGGCGAAAGTAGTGTTTCCACAATGCATTAACGTTTTTCCTTTTTCGATCAATGCCCAACATTGATGATGGATGTTAAAAAATCCAATAGCCCTTGCTCATGCAGGATCAATAACTACATTTACCAGATCTCCATGAATCCAATTTTGTCGTTGATAATTAGGATCGTCGCAGTCAACGATTTGAACAAGATAATGGGCTGATTTGGCTTTTCCATTTTCATATTCAATCAGGGTGCTGTAAACCTCTAAAGTTAGGTATCTACGAACTGGAATTTTTGTTGGTCCTTAAGGAGATTTAAGAATCCAATGGAACCTTTTGAACATATATTGTTGGAAGTTAGTTAAGGTTGAGAAAAATGAAAAATTTGGATCTGGGACTTCTGAGAAGTAAAGTACCATCCCATATTTCCAGGCTTTGAAGACAGGATCATGGGGAGATAATGAATTGGTTGGGAAACAAATGCCTCCGACTCCAAATCTATCAGGAAAATAGATCGTTGTACTCCAAGACTCCCAAATATCATAGGAATAATGATGATAAAAATCGATGCAGGCTGCATACCACTCATTGAACCATTTCTCTTGGATATGAGAACTTATTTTTTCTTGGATATCATAAGGACACCGAAGGTAGCTAATTTGTAACTCTAGAAGGGAAAATCTTTGGGCTATTAGGTAGGTAGTAGATAGTAAACCAAAGCACAATCTACTTTTTGTATGAAATTTCAGGTTATCAATAAGGACTACTAGAAGGCGTAACCCGTTCTAGTATGACAGGAATTTCGTTAAGGATTTCCTCCTTTTCTGGTAGGAGGTCAGTTTTGATGATCACCATTGGCGAGTTCTCGAGTTAGACTGTCTGCTAGAGAGTGCTTTGATCCATGTATATGTTCAATAGAGAAGAAAAACTGGTTAAGCCATAATTGCCAACGCAGGAGTCGCCCTTGCACTTGCATATTTGATAAATTCTTTTTCACAAAACCAAGTATTCTTTTGCAATCAGTTCGGATAAGAAAAGGTTTAGGGGCTAAAAAGATTAAGAATTTTTCAATTCTCCTTATGACTACAAGGATTTCTTTTTCCATCGTGGGATAGTTGCATTATGCTTTATTAAAGCTTCTACTGCAATATTTGCAGAGTTTTTCTCCTTCTTTGATTTTGAGTACCACACTCCAGTGTTCATTGCTAGCATCTGTTTCAAGAACTAAATCATCTTCTTCGTTAGGCAAATTAAGGACAGGAAGATTTTTACACATCTTTTTGAAGTTTTGAACAATCTTTGTGTCATTAGTGGTCCATGTCCAACTTACCTCTTTTTTGTGTTTCTGCTGTAATGACTTTCTTAATTTGGCTAAATCTTTAATGAAATATGAAGCATAGTTAAGGCATCCGAGAAATCTTTCTAGCTGCTTCCTATTTTTTTTCTTCAACATGATTTCTTACCATGAAAGCAGGGCTGTTGTGAGAACTTTTGCTATTTCTGATTAGTCCTTCATCAAGAAGTTCTTTAATTTGTTTATCAAATTCTTGGATATCCTGGTGGGTATACACCATTTGTTTGACTCGGATGATAGTGTTGGGATTTAGTAAGGTGATTTTAGCAAATGTTTTGTCTTTGTCCTAAAATTTCAGAGGGTTGTTAGAGTAGAGCTCTTTGCATAATTTTTCTTGTTGTTTAACAATTTGTTCTTTAATAGATAACTCAAGTAATGAGATTGTAAGTGCCACTTCTCGTTGTGCAGGTATTACCTTCTCACCGTGCTGGCTGCGTGTAAATTCTATTTTCTGATGAGTGTAGACCTTAATTTTTCAATAGGGACTGAGTGACCATTAATTGTAAGTATTATTTGGTTTATGGTCCAGGTGCATGGAGAATATAATCTTTGGAAATTATTTCCAATAATCATATCATGGGAGGGTGTATCAGTGGCCCACAAAACTGGTATAATGCATTTGACTCCTCCTAATTCTATGGATAATCCTTCTATGGCTTCATTGTGGCTCATAACACTATTATCGGCTATTCTTACCTGTAAAGGATTTTTAGCTCTTTTCCACATGAATTCAGGAAATAACGATCTTTTTCCAAAGCATACAGAACAACCACTGTCTATGTAAGGGCATAATTCATATTTGTTATATCCCTCTAAAAATATTTTTATTGGTATATAGATGCTATTAGGGTTTGTGTCAGTAGCTTCATAGGAAATTTTCATAGTCATATTTTTGACTAGTTCATCCTCATAGATATGTTCACTAATAGTTCTAGTTTTGTATCCAATGACCTTTCTATCTAGACTTGTTAACCGATCTAGAGTGAGTCTTGCAGCCTCAAAACTCATTCTACTCATCTCACTGGTCATGCTAATTGTATCATCTTCTTTAAGCCCTTCTTTAGATGAAGATCCTTCTTCCCAATCTGATCTCGTACTCATGCTTCTTAATAATTAAGGTTTAATGGTGATTTTACCTTCCTCATCAATTTTTATTATATTTTTCTTGTTAATCTTGGTACGATTGACAAAGCTAGATATCCATGATCGATCTATTTTTATCTCCTGTGGATTCGACTTGATCCTTTGGATTTTTTGCATGGGGGTAGGACTTTTAAATTTTTCTGCCTCTATCATCGTCACCTTAGTCTTGGGGTCTATTGTATTATCTAATTTATAGATAATTTTCCAAAATATTCTCAAGAGATATCCTCCTCTTTTTATATCCATTCCAACTGTTTTTATCTTAAGGGATACGAAGTTTTTAACAAATTCATCCTTTAGACTCACATAATATTCAGGTCGACAGTTGAAACCTACTGATCCATTACGTAAATTGGTTTTTATCCCTGTGATTATCTGATTATTAAATTTGGTATGCCTAGCTAATATCACAGAGTAACACGTAAAGATCAATATCTTTACCATAATATTGTAGTGGAATGATTTGAACTTGGACACTTCCGACATGGATGTACCTATACTTTCTATCTTTATTATGCTTAAGGATATTTTCCCAATTAATGAGATTAACCTCCCCAACGTCATACTCGCAATCTTTTATCTCAAGGTCTCCTTCCATCATTTCACATACATATTTGCTTTTTAATTGGAAAATGGATTTCTTATAGGTCATGTCCTTTTGGATTATGGGAAGAACCCAGTCTCCTTTGACTTCTTCATGATCATTGTCCACCACAAACTCTTCTCCTTGAAGATCACTAAGACTAACCGAGCTACTTTCCATCATGTGACTTGTTTCTTCATAATCACTTTCTTCATATTCATTGTCCTCTATAATTTCCACAATTCCTTTGTTGTTGCCTAGGGCTAGGTCTAATGTCTCATCCTCACTAAGCTCAACATAATCTAGGCTTCCCAATGTTTCAATAAGTTTGTTATTCTTTTTGTTTTTGCATTCATTAGCATCATGACCTACTTCTCCACATGCCCAACATTTGCAGTTGTTTTTTCTTGCCGGGCAATAAGCAACTTTTTTAAAAAATCTTCGCTTTTTAGGACTAGGTTTGTTGTAATATTTTCTTCTATATTTTTCTCCTCTTTGCTTGTTAAAGCTCTTCTTATAGAATTTTCTTTTTCATCTTTTCTCAGATTCTTTTCCCCATTGGTGAGGTGAATCCCAACAAGTCAGGAATTGCTTTTTAATTTTTTTTTTTGCTTTTGGAGATCAAGACATTGTTCATTGACCCATTTTTGCAAATAGGAAATTCTGGAACCAAGAGTATCAACAATATCTGTTCGTTCAAACCATGTTGTGTATTTTTCATTAATTATAGAATTTATAGGATATGGCAGTTTGTCATAGAACATGCCAAGATTTGTTTCATTATGCCCAATTTTGTTAGTATTGACTGAATTCTGCAATATAATTTTCTAGATATTTCATATCCCATAGTTCTATGTTGTTAATTTTTCTTTGCCATTCTCTTACTTTTTCTTCAGAATCAATTTCAGCTCTGATGAATTCAGTTTCAATTTCTTTGCACAAATTTCTGAACATAGCAGCTGGTGTTTCTATTGTTCTTAATGTATTCTTACCATCTTCACTTAATGAATCATACCAGTCAGCTATAGTGCCAGAGAAACTATGCTCTATATAATTAAGAAAATTAGCTGCAGTCCATGTAGTATTTAGGTTTAAGATAGTATTCATTCCTCTTTTCTAGTGCTCAAATATTTCTTCTCTATTACGGGCTCCATCAATGTTTAAGATGTATCCAGTTTGGCTAATTGGGGTAAGGTCAATTTCTTCATAGGTGGTGGTTTTCCTTGGGATAAACCCGAAAGAAAAATTACTTGTTCGTCCTGCAGGAACATACCTAGGTCATAGGAGATTAGTGTTTCTTCTGGATGATTCACCAAATTCTTCAGGTTTATGGATGACATTCTTAACTAAATTAGTCTATGTTTCATATAAGTCAATTTCTTCTCTAATCACATTCATCTCATTTTCATTAGTCATTTCACCATATTTCTTATCAAGTGTTCTTCTAATTTCTTCTAATGGTAAAACATTGAGATCTTGTAATTTAATCAGATTCATATGCTGATATATTTCGTCTTCTAATTGTACATTCT
The DNA here is from genome assembly GCA_017589665.1 of Selenicereus undatus. NCBI lineage: Eukaryota > Viridiplantae > Streptophyta > Magnoliopsida > Caryophyllales > Cactaceae > Selenicereus > Selenicereus undatus. The sequence goes on along the minus strand of JACYFF010031954.1, from coordinate 88,078,001 downwards.
TTGCTTCTTCATTCTCATCAGACAGAATATCATATTTATCACTAATTGCGCTCATTATTTTGTTTAGTTCTTCTGAATTTTGTTGTTTATCGAACATTTTTTGTAGCTCTTCAAGAGTATGTTGTTTATACTCCATCTTCTTTTTCTTTCTTTTCAGCCGATTTTTCACCGGATGGTTCTCCTACTTTTCTTTGGTTTTTTATTTCTTGCAAAGGGAATGGAATCTTGTTTTTTGGGTTTTGGAAAGGATTTTTATGCTAAAAAGAAATAGTAAGTCTAGGAGTAGCTTTTTCGTTATGTCTAACTTCGTTAATAAGGGAGAAATGGACAACAGTTAACTGATTTTTAAGATCTATTAATTCGGTCTTAATTTTAGCTAATTTGGCTTTTAATTCTAAAACTATAACAGTGACATAGTTCAGTTGAGGTGCTAAAGAAATGTTCCCTTCAGGTGAGTGGACAATGTGTGAATAATTAGGATTAGGATAAGCAGATGATGACTCAAGCATTAATCACAGTTAATCACAGTTAATTGGCTTAATAAACTTAATTATTTTTGTTCATAAGGCTCTGATACCAGTAGGAAGAGGGCCTAAAGTTGTACTAGTGGGAAAGATATCACAAATACAAATTTAAACTTTTTAACTGTAAGTTTTTAAGGATTGAGGGTAAATTTGCAAATATGAAAAGTTTTGGGCGTGCTTTGTAAACTAGAATAGTGTCTGTGTCTAGAAAATAGCTAGAATAAAGATTAGAGGGTCCTTTATGTTAGTTACTACAAAAAACAAGGTACCTTATATTTAGTTTTAAAAACCGAGGGTCCTTAAAATAGTTTACACTAAACTGAGGGTGCTTTTGTGTAGTTTGTCCGTGGGTTGCTCATAAGAATCAGCTAGATTCCAAACCTATTGGTCAATGCTCTATTTGTTTTAACCTTTCATTCTTGTAAATGTGGATTGCTAATAATGATCAACGAGGTTGAGATTGATTTTCAAACTTGTAAACATTTTTGGATTCCTTGATTTTCTTAGTTTTTGGTTCAGTCAACCCTTTGAGAGGTGATCGTGTTGCTATTTATTGATTGTCACATGTCTCCTACTTGATTGAAATTTGGACAGACTTTGATCAATAAAATGCCAATGCCCTTTCTCCTTTAAAAGGAAGATTTCTAAATTTGGCTGCAAAAACAAGTATTCATTGAAAACTTATGAGGTTGTGTAACAACAATTATCAAGCTCTTAATACCCTAATGTTGGTTTTGGTGAATCAAGTAGTTTGGTTGTCAAAATTTACTTATATACATTTATATGGGTCGTGATTTCTTTACCATATCGGACTAGCATGGTAATTATTGACAATGAATGATAGAGTTTTTCATAAAGGAAACATTAATGTTATGTGTTAACTAAATGACTACTTGGTGTTAGTTCTAGATGGTGCGCATTTTTAACCCTGAAAATTGAACTTATTTTTCAAAAATACTATGTTCCTTTTTGATAGAGGTGAGCAGAAGTTGTACCACATAAGTTATTACATTTTTTCAGTTAATGTAGAAGTCTTTATTTGGCAATGTAAGTGGTGAAGCACACTTCTCTTACATCATTGAGGATTTACATCACCCACTTCTCTTATATGATATGATTGCTTATAATGAAGCTCAAATGGATGTTGGAACCTAATTAATTATAGGAGACAAATATGTTATATTCAAGCTTTAGTCGTGGGAGGTTCTTGGAGAATGACAATGGATGAGGAATATAAACTCCCAAAGTATGAGATAAAAGGGGCCAAAACACTTCTGGTCGAAGTATCTTATTACCAAGTGTGAGGGATCGAGAAGCTTTACAAAAGTGGCAAAGCTCTTCTTTTGAAGTATTGTATGTATTCCATATATGAGAAAAATATCAATAGTGCTTTCACTACTTTATGGGTACATATTGCTAAACATCTACATTGCGACTCTTGATGTACTATGGGAAATTCCATATATCACTTTGCTTTTCATTGTGACTCTTGATGTACTATGGGGAATTACATTTGCACTTATAACCTTTAACATTTTTTTTCTAAATCTTAAAAATCATTAAAAACATACTAATCCATGAGAGAATTATTATTATTAAAATATAGTGTAAATAGAGTAATGCATATGCAGTGCACGAGAATTATTATTATTAGAATATTACGTAAATAGTGTAATGCATGTGCAGTGCACATGGAACGAACTGGTGTTAAAGTAGTATATTATAACAATTGAGTGCCAAAACTAACAATAACTTTTCCAGAGCATTCAATTGTTTGTGCTTATACATATTACATTATATTATGTTACATTATTATTTTATTATGTTATGGTAGTTTAATGAAACAATTGAATGCTTAAGTTATACATGTATATAATATATTTTATTATATATTATTTCTCATATAATATATTAGGTTAGTGTAAGACCCGCCTTCTTTATTTTACGTTAACCTAGCTGTCTTACCTTCTACGTTATAAAAATCGTATTTTCATTAACTATACGCGTTAAATTATTATTGATATGTTTGCTTAAGCGATGATTTTATTAAAAAGAATGTTTTTGTTGTTATTAATATTATTGTTATTAGTTTTGAAAATCTTTCGGTGACTTTTAGTAAGCGTTAATAATGGTTATTGACGAGTACTAAATCGAGTAGGAACCCAAATACAATTAGGTTGTTTACCTTAGAATTAGTTTCGAAGTTTAATAAATCAAACCTTGATGTATTTGGGAAGGAATAATCGATGAAGGGTCGTGTTATCGATTTGGGTTTAGAATAAGACGTTCAAGATTGGACTAGCTAATTTAGTTGATAAGCTAGCTTGAAAATATATATATACATATAAATATATCAAAAGGGGGGCCAAGCCCCTTCTCTTTCTCAACCAAAAACACAAAAGAGCGGGGTCTTCTTCAAGCTCCTCACGACCCTCCTCCCTAGCAACCACCACACGAAGAAAGAGAGAGAGAGAGAGAGAGAGAGGAGAGAGAAAGGGGGCCAATGGAGGGCTAGCTGGGGCCGGCGGCACATCGACGAGTCAGGAGCCGGCTGACCCACACTTCCACTGCGCGAGGAAAGAGAAAGACAGGTCGAACAGGCAGAAGGAACGAGGGGGGGGGGAGAGCGCAATGGGGCTCCAGACGCCAGCGATTAAGATGGTTTTGGCGATAACCGTGAAGTCCCAGGAGCAGTAGCTAACGAGTGGGGAAGCAAGGATCGAACCAATTGCATGCGTACCACCGACCAAACCCTAACATACATCAGAACCACCAACCACCACCACCACTGTGGCAAGTCTGTGTAGCCCAATTAGCCAAGAAATTGGGTCCTCTAGCTTGGAGTCCAGGTGGGTGTTTCTCGCCTCCTAAGTATTAGTAATTTCAAAACGTTTTAACCTTTAATATGAGATGCTTGTTAGTTTAAGGTTGATTAGGCTGATTGAAATTGTGAAGTGATTATGTATGTTTAGTTCGATTGAATTCAAACCCAGATTATACATGTTAAATTAGTTAATTCATGCTTAAATCGATACTTGCTAAATTAGCTAAATCATGTTTGAAAGTAGCTCCTGAATCAACCTAAGCATGTCTTGAATTGATGCCTGCTAAGTTAGTTAATTAATGTTTGAAAGTCGCCTTGAAACGACCTAAGCACGCTTTAATTTGATGCATGTTAAGTTCAGTTAATTCATGCCTGAAGCAACTTCAAAATAACCTAATAATGCTTTGAATTAACATGTTAGCATTCGAATCGATGCTTGTTTAATTAAGTTAATTCATGCCTAAAAAGTAGTTTTGAATTAACATGTTAGCATTTAAATTGATGCTTGAATAATTAGTTAATGTATGTCTGATTATTAGCTTCGAATTAACCTTATAATGCTTTGAATCGAAATAGGTTAGTTTAGTGAACTCATGCTTATAAGTAGCTTCGAAACAACCTATGCGTGCAAGTAATTGATGCTTGTTAAGTTCGTAAAAGCTACGCTTGAAAATGATATGTTACCTTCTGTTGTGAAATACGAATGTGATAAGGTTCATGCTTTGATTAGTTTAAGTTGGTTCGTTAAGCATTATTTCAAGTTAAAGTAATATAGTCGTATGTGTACATGTGGTTATATAAATATGCTTGCGGTAACGCACCACTGGATGGTGTTGCTTGCTCAGGTAAGTACATAAGCCCTATTACACGTTTCTTATAGGCCTTCATGATAATATGCTATAGTTTTAGAAATGAAAACCGAGATGGTAGTTGGATGGCTTGAGGTTAAACTCATGAGAGTTTTGATGTTCTTTGTGGTCGGTGTTTGTGAGGAGGGAGCTTGGGTTGTGATGGACCACAATCGTGTGGATTGCGATGCCATGTGTGGCTCATGTTGCTAAGTTGAATTACAAAGTGTTTAAATGTATACATGTGCACCCCTACCCTTTCTATGTCATTAAGTTTGATTATTTGCATAAGGGTGAGTTTTGAAAAAGAAGGATTTCATGTTTTGAAATGATAGTAGCCATAATTATTAGTGCATGATGGCCTATTTTAACTAGATGAATACAGTTTTGGAAGTGAACTCACTTGAATGGGAAAATCCCTAAAGAGTTTTAGAAAGGCGTGAGTTGTATGATAAATAATTTCACTGTGAGAAGCAACAAACTTATTAACCGTTATGGCCATACGCTTTAAATTGGTTAAGATAATGTGCTTTGGACAATATGATATGAATGATGTTAGCTTATGGAATAAGTCCAAGTACTAGGACACCCTAGAAGACCCTGACGAGGGTAATGGTCCAATATGTTAAATGTAGCCATCCCGAGAGTAAGAGCTTAAACGTGGGCGGTAGGTCTCACTATGGGATTGAAAATAGATCTCACCCAATCAGCACCCTGTAATGATCTTATGCCAAACGTATTTTTGTAATAAGCAAAGAAAAGCAATGGACATCTCGCCATTTTAAGTATTTCAGAAAGAAAGAGTTTTTAAGGGCCATTGAGAGGCCAGAATGAATAAAATGTGAAAAGCTTGTAAGGGTCCTTATAGGACCAATACGAAAGAAATTTCTTTTAAAGAATGTGAACCTTAAGAGGTTATGAAAAATGTTTTCAACGAAAGAAAGAAAAATTTCTATGAATGCCTAATGAAAAAGGTTTTTAAGCACAGTTGAATGCGATTTCAAGTAATATGTGGCCATACTCTTATAATGCATCGAGCATATGAATTTGAATGTGCATGTTCTATGAAACAAAGCTCCCTGCATAATCTCTACTCCCTGTGTTTAAGCATCTCATGTAAGTGCATTGGTTAGGCAAGGCATAACTCATATGTATATCACATAACCTATGAAAGAAAGTTCTGTGCTTAGCCTCGTTGCTTGCTTATGTGTTTGACTATTTGTTAGTAAAGGAACTTAGTCATTTAGGGGCCTAGAAATGTGTTTGAGTGGTTAAAATGAAGTTTATGGTTAGTGATCCTTCCATAAGGGTTTTATGATTGCCTAATATGATAGTAAAGTATGAATACGTGATATGTGACTATTAAAGATATTATTGTTTGCAACGGTTTTGGTTTTAAGGGGTTTAGGGGAAACTCACTGAGCGTGTGGTTGCTCAACCCTTCACTCTTTCTCCTTTTTCCCCAGGTTTTCTTTATGACAGGTATAAGTTGAGTCAGCTATGCCAAAATGCAAGTTACCCTTGCTTAAAGGGAGTCAAGTGTGCCTATCGTGAAGTAGTTTCATTGATTGATGATGTTATAGAATGTATTCCTAGTTTGTAAACGTATGTAAACCAAGTATTCTAGTTTATGTAATGCATATGGTCGAAAGGTTGTTCTGTATGGTCGTATGAGCCAACCATCTAATTGGTTAGATGTCTTCTTGATTAAAGTTAGCTGTAATTTGGGATGTGAATCCCAGTACTCCGGATGTGTGATCCGTTGATTTGTAAATATGATTTTCTTCTGTATTAATGAACTATTTTGTTTGATGTACTCTAAGCGTGTTGCTCGTTGAGTTATGAACTCCGGAGTGCAGCCGTTGAGCTTCTTTTAAAATATTTTACGCTTTCGTTGGTCTGTAGGGGTTTATTATAAGGTTTTTAGCCTGGAAAAGATCAGTTTTTAAGGGAAACTATGTCCATTTCACCCTGAGATTTAAGTAGAAGGTTAAGGAAACGCAACGCTCCTGACTCTAGGGGCTCGGGGGTGTTACAGTTAGTTATCAAATTTCAATTAACCTAACTCAACGAAAGAATTGATTATGTAGGTTCTCAATGTATTGAAATGTCAACAAAAGCATGAGTAAAGATACTTGCGTTACCTGAAAATGGGACAACTTTTAACATTATGTATGATTTTTGTTGTCACTTCATTTTGAGATTTGTTATACATCTATATTATTAGTTTAATGTTAAAATTATGTTCAAGACTAACTCTTATTTTGATACATAGCTCTTTAAGTTATATTGTGCCCTCAATATTTTTTTTCTATTTAGTTTTGCCTTAAGAGGAATGCCACATGGTGAGCCACATCTTCAATCCTTGAAATTCCAGTCTTGGATACTAAGAGACATTTTCAATCATTATTGTTGTAGCTCTTACTTATTACACTCTAAGTGTTGACTACGCATTGGTGTTGGATGATTAAGATAAGACTCTAGTATCTAGTTGGTCATTCAAGATCTCTTGAAATGATGGATGCAATCTGATAAAATTATATGAATTTCACAATATGCATGCACCATGTGGAGTAGAGTAAATTTCATCCTCTTTTGTCCCTAGTATGCAAAGCATGTAGTGCTTTTAGTAGTGAACATCTACCTACTTGGGAAAAGGTTATGATCTCTCCAACTTCCTTATAAAAGACCCCAAACAGAAGCACCTTTACCAGTCCCTAACTACCACCGGATACTAAAGCCCTAGGATAGCATTTTTTTCTTTTTATGATCGTATCGGTTCCCAAGTATGTTGAGCATCGTCGTGAGTAATTATGGACACCAAGAGAAGAGGGCAACTCAGATCATCAATGGTGTAAGGCATGCCCCTTGACTGTGTGTATCACCCAGAGTAAAGAGTTCTAACTTGGTCAATGTGCATTAAAAATTATTTTACAAGGCATCTCCAGGGTGGTAATTATTGTCATCTCTGTCAAGGTTAATTGCAGCCTCATAGGAAATATCGGTCTGACTATCTAGATAAAAAATGTGCACCATTATAACAAACCAATACCAAGAAGCTCACCACTAACACCACGTAAAGTAAATAACTATTATGCCTCCTATATGACAGAGAAATCACTACTCTCATGAAGATCCAATACACCAAAAATCCCACCACCCATATGAAGATGCATAAGAAAAATTTGACAACCAAACTGCTTGTTTGACTATATAACCAATTTCAAGGCATTTAGAGCTTGTTAATTGTTATTACATAAAGCTTTAAAAATTCTAAACGAGTCTTGCTTTTTTGTAGCCAACATTTAGGACATTTCTTTGAAAAAAGATAAGGGCATTGAAGGAAGTTGTGGTCATTAACATCATGTTCATCAAAATCTATCCAAATTTTATTGAAGTAGGAGACTTGTGAAAATTTGTAACAATAAATTATAATACAATCACTTCTCAAAAGATGACTGAACCCAAAACCAACAAAATCAAGGAACCCAAAAATGTTTAGAAGTCCTAAGTCCCAAGCTAATTGACTCACAATAGCGAAAAAATATAGGGTATTGACCAACCGTTTAAGAATCTGACTGCTAATAGCAAAGAATTTGGCTATAACAACACTAATAGCAAAAAAATGAGAGCGATTCCATGAATTCTCATAATCAAACATGCAAAGAAATGATAGGACAAGTTGTATGAATATCAACAATCCCCAGTGAACAACAACACAAATTAGAACAAAATGCGGATTTCAAACAATGATTATCAATGAAAATCACATGAAATTGGAAGGAGTAGTGTACTGAAAGAAATTAAAATCAACAATTACCGATGAGGAGAGTGAGCTCACATGGGTTAGTGTCTGGTCGATGGTTTGGAGGCTTATAAGAGAGAATTGGAGAACTTATGCTTTTTTTTATAGTTCATGGAATTGCTATTATATTTTTAGGTTTCTTTTTCCTAATATGTCATTAGGTTTTCCTGTTTTGAGCAATGTAACTACCTTAGGTGTTTATGTATGAAAATACCATAACATTTTTGTTTTCATTCTTTTTATTTGTCATTGGATAAAGCAAAAGGATATTGGTTTATGACATTCCCCATACTAGCAAAGAAGCTTGCCTATGAACATCCTAAACTAACATCCCTCAAAATAAACTTAATAGAAACAAAACCATCTAAATTAGTAAAATTTATAATCTTAGAGGAATCTTTAAAGTCTTCAAATCTTAGAATTATGTGCATTTACTCTACACTGTCCATGTCTTGGTTGAATTGAAAATCTTTTTGCTTCATTGCTTCATTTCTTAGGATCTCTGAACTTACACAAACGACTTGTTTGAAGCATTAACAAGTCCCCTGTTCTCATGTGGCTTTTGCACTGGACCCTTCTTGTTGGTGATAAAGCTCAACATCTCACCTCCTTAAAAGTCATTTGCTAACTTTAAATGTTGTTTGCCTTAAGTTGTGGACTTAGAACTTGTGGATAATGTCACCAAATTGGATAATCATCCAACTTCAAGTTGTAAGACTTTTGACATAAATGGATATAACTATATTTCTTTCTCTTATGTGAAGCCTCAAGTTTAGTGGATAGAGTGGTGTCAATTCTATGAAGTTTGCTTCAATAGCTCGAAAATATACAAGGAAAAGTCAACCTACACTCTAGGCATGTCATGATATTTAATACACGTGAATTCTATATGCAGGACCTAGAATCTAAAACTATGTCTTAAGAACCAAAACTTAACACCTTTAAATCAACCTATTATAAGCTCTTTGCCATCTCGATCTTAGTTGAGCATGAGCAAGATCTCTTACACTAGGGATCAGAACAATGCTCTTCTAGAACAAGGTCCCTCTTTTAGTATGACATCTCAATGTCGGACTCCAAGTCTTGACCAACTTTATCAAATGTACTAGAACTAGAATATTATACGGGTGAGATATCTAGAGGAAGTGAACTCCTAAATTCAACGTGTGAAAAGCCACCTTGCTAACCAAATTAAGTAATATCCTAATTGGTTGATTATACAAATCTCATCTCGCTCGAAAGGAGCTATCCACAATTTGATTTACACAATTCCTTATCTTTACATAATTCCTTCCTCATGTCATCTTTTTAAGGGCGAATTTGGATTGCAAGAAGGTCTCCATGAGCTTCCTTCATCATAACCAAATTCAAAGGAATTTGCAGTCTTCTAAATGGACCCTTAACATTAAACTGACCTAATCAAAAAACCAAATCACAATGATTCTTAGCTGCCTCAACATTACTTAGGTGCAACCAATATGCATCTAGGATTAGGTTAAAAAACATTCCAAGATCTTCCATCTACTTGGTATCTTCCTCATTTAATGGAACAACATAGAGGACAAGAGATCTTTTTACCTAGAATTAGCTTGCTTATAATCCTTTTCTCTAAGCAACCTGTTCCCTTCCCCTTTGTATCTTTCAATGTTGAGAGTATATCCAAACACCTTCCATTTCCATGGGTCAACATCATACATCATCATCATTAAATGCTTCATAGAATTGTGATCCCACAATGTCAGCTAACAACGGGTGGGGAATAGAGCCCATGAGAACAGGGGAGATCAGACACTGAAATCAACAAAACACAATAAACACTTGCAGCAAGTAAGAGCACAAGACATTTAAACTAGAGCTAAAACCCTTCATAGTACTAAACCCCGAGGATAAAAACAAGGAACCAATTAACTACCTAGTTTAACCCTTTATCTTTTTTACTTTCAATTTATCCCTGACTTACTCTTTATGTGTCTGGATTGCCATGGATTTATTTTTTCAAGCTTTGACTCTTCTTCTCATGAGCCTTGTTGCTTACTATGTATTTATTTTTATATTATTTTGATAGTTTCCCTCTCTTTCTCTATCTATTTCAAGTGAATTAAAATATTTTTTAGGTTTCTCATTCGTTTTGTAATCTTGATTTGTGGGTTTCTGATTAACATTATTTTTAAATCTCTAAATTTATTTTAAAGTACATGAAGAAACTTTACTGCTTATTTTGTATTCAATTCAACCTTATAATTTGATTTTTAGGAATTTGGCTTCATATGTGAGTTTTCAACTTCTTTCAATCCCTCACTCTCCCTATTTTATTGGGGGAAAACGAGAACAAAATAAAAAATATTACTTTGGAATTTGGTATTCGGAATCGGACTTGATCTCAACCAGGTCCAAATTCTGGGACCCAGTTCCAACCAAGTTCGGTTCCAATTCCGAAAAATCTAACCAGGTACCCAGTCCCACTCATCCATATATATATATATATGTGTGTGTGTGTGTGTGTGTGTGTGTGTGTGTGTGTGTGTGTGTTAAGGACTCTAGATCAAAAGGTTGCGTGTTCGATTCACATCAGGTTCAAACTCTTGGTTGATTTTTTCGATCCTTCTTTTAAAAATTTCTCTGCCATGGGAGAACCCTAAAGCTCCATGGGACGAAAATTGAAGAAGAAGAAATTGTTTGGCAAGCACAGTGCCAAAAGACTAGTGCTGAATCAAGCTCCACCATCAAATTCATCTACTCGAAACCGCAAAAATGAGCTATCAAATGCAGTGGACCCTGAAATGACTCGAATGACAGAAGGAATGGATAAAGGGGATAGTGAAGTGACGAATCCAGTAGATGAAGCAATTACCCAATTTTGTAGTTGGGTTGAAGTATTGAGGAACCAGAGGACAGAGAATCGAATGGAGGCTAATGAAACAGTACAACAAAAGGAGTTCGAAATGATAGAAATTATGGGTATGAAACTAACCTTTATTGAACCAATCTCTCATGGAGGTGAATTGATCCAATGTATTGATAAAATAGATATTGAATCTACGATTGAGTATTGAAAATATTCGTTAGTGTGTTTTGTACTTGGTGAGAACCCCTCATTCCCAGTGATGGAAGGATTTGCAAAAACGATTGTGGCGTAGAAAAGGGCTTGGCAAAAGGTATGGACTGCCAGATGGAGTGTTCTTAATTAGGTTTCATACAACATTGGAAAGAGATGAAGCAATGAGGCATAGAGTGGTTTATTTTGATTAAAAAACTAATGATTTTGAAGTCATCAATAGCTGGCCAAACAGTGAGGAAGGATGATATAGCATCGCTACCAATCTGGGTAAAATTGCATGGCCTTAAATGGAGGTTTTGGAGCTCACCAGGTCTATCAAAGATTAGGAGTTTACTAGGGTCTCCTCTAGCTGCTGATAAAGTGACAAAAGAGAAAAATATGCTGAGATATGCAAGAATCTTGGTGGATATGAAGTTGAATAGGGCATTTCCAGAATCAGTAACGTTTATGGATGAAAAAGGACCGGTGATTGAACAAATGGTTGAACATGAGTGGAAGCCATTGAAGTGTACAAAATGCTCTATGTATTGGCATGTAGAGCTAGAATCAAGAAAACATGAGGGAGAAAGGAATGGAGGAGGAAGGCCTAATTAGAAGAGGGGAATATAAATATACACACTGAGAACCCTAGTGTTGAGGAAGAAAATGAGCACCAGGTGTTTCAGGTATATGGTTCTCAGAACATGGAGGCAGGTACCTCAAATGCTACACCACAAGTGAGGATGGGAAAGAGGGGCAGTGGAGCAAGAAGGGATTATCTAGATCATGGATAGCCTCCTAGTGTGGAATGTAAGAGGCCTTAATGGAACAAATAAACAAAAGGCAGTAAAGGACCTCTTGGATAGGAATAAATACCCTCTGGTGGGGTTAATTGAGACAAAAACCAAAAAAAAAAGCATGTGAGTCAATTAAAGCCAACCTGAGTCCAAAGTGGTATTACACACATAATGCCACAAGCTTGGAAAAGGGGAGAATATGCGTTTTGTGGGAACCCTGACTCAAGGTTCAGGTGAAAGAAATTCGTAGGTAGCTCATTCATTATAAAGTGGATAGTAGCCTAGGTAGGATTTATGTGATTGTGGTATATGGATCCTATGATATACGAGAAAGGGAAACATTGTGGGGGCCCATAGACACACTAGCAGATAAAATAGAGTAGCCATGGATGTTAGCTGGAGACTTTAACAATGTCTTAGATTTTGAGCATACAATTGGAGGGAATCATCCATGTAGATGAGATTGTGGCTTTTAAGAAGTGTATGGATACAAACAGTCTGCGGGAAGTAAGATACATAGGAAACACTTATACAGCGAGCAACAGAACCATTTACTCAAAGATAGATAGAGTGATTGCCAATGGGAAATGCTTTTCTACATATACTGATATACATTATCGAGTGTTACCAGAGAGAGTGTCTGATCACTGTACATTGCTAGTCAAGTTAAAAAATATAACGCCCCCAATCGCTAATGCTGATTACCTTAGCTTAACCATAAATTTATTAATTTGTAGAGGAAGACTTTTGTTTTGAAGGGAGGAGTTACCGCCGTTCCGGAATGGAACAAGGCTATCTCATTTACTAAACTTTTGAAATTACCCCAAAATAAATATTTGTCTCTTCATATTGTTTGTTCTCCATGTGATGACTTGCTGTGCGAATGCTGAATATTATTATCCTTAGATTTCAAAAGAATAGCAACACACCATCTCCAAGTTACTAACCTATTATCACTGTGAGCACTGACTAGCTAGCGATCCATAATTGTCCATTGTTTTGTTGCTTCCTGGTTGCTCAGGAGGATGACTATTCATTTCTTCCTATACCTAAAACAGAAAACATGAAAACATGCGAACGATGAGCCGAAGCTCAGCACGTACATTCCTATGCAGTAAAATAAGTTTATGTTAAATTGGTTGGGCCGACCACATTTCAAAATATTTTATTTTACAAACAGGAGAGAGAGAATGTATAAGTAAAATTGATTTGCTGATTCCTATCGGAAAGTGGACCCCTTGGTCGATGTACATCTTGAAACGATCGTACTTTAGGTGCTCATCCCCCAGGCCGATCGAGAAGCCTGAGTTGACGCCGCACGCGGGTATATTGGTCGGCATAAGCCTTGATGATTAACGGGCATAAGCCCTGATGATAATTGACGGGGCCACTTGTTTATGTGACAAAACATTGAGAACTTGGTTCATTAAATGAATCTTGTATTAATTTTTCAATTCTGAGAACACTGTGAGTTTTTGAAGAGCATAGACAATGTACGTACCTGACATTTGAGATTCTCTCTCCTTTGAAATGACGAATATGCATTGGTAGCTTGAAATGACAGATGTGGCCTCATTCCTGCTTTACATATGTAATTCCTTTTTGATTAGTGCAAGATTATGAAATTTGGTTGGATTTCTTGGTTTAATAAATAATTTGAATTTCTTGAGCTCCGTGCTGGTTATTAGCATGTAAAAAAAGTTATTGACTTGGCTTGATTGTGTTTTTACTTCCATTCATTTCCTTTATACTGCTAAGCATGCGCTTAATGAATGTCAGTCATAAATATGAAATGAGGTAATGACATTATCTTCATATTATTCTGATAATTGACATAAGCTCGTTACTTATCGTTATTTTGTTAAATTATTAGTATTAGTATCATTGTGGGCCATTGCCCATAATATTATGTTTTCAATTGCATAATTTAAATTATGGCTATTTTTATTCGAACTGTTATTAATGTTTTTAATATATTATTGATTTTTGCCTTACCATTGCCTTACCACGTCATGACAATAAGTCATATAACGATAGCCACTACTATGGTCATAGCTCTAGAATGTTTTATTGTAATCTCAGTCAAGACATGAGCTCTTTTCCTAAAAACGTAACATGACGGACTCATATAATTGTTTTTCGTCAAACATAATATTCCAATTAAAATCCATAACCCATAAAATACACTTTTAGGATTTCTGACTCACAAAGTATACTTCCAATATTCATGAAACTTTATCACAAATTTGAAAATAATATGTATATTCGATCGTAAAATTGTCCCAACGTTGTCTAACCCGATAGCTCCCAATACTCAAAACGTTAATCCCATTTCAGCGTAAATTCACTAGACAGATTCAGTCTGAAATTCATACTTCGAACCCACATTGGGTGAATTCATAATATAATCATCAAGTCACGATACCCAATCAATCAAACATCACAACTAAACATGAAACTATACGGTTGGTTTCTACCAATTGACATTAGTGCTCCAAACTGCTAAATCCTAAAACATCAAATTTCAAACTTTAGGTCCAGGAGTCAAGAATTACTCACCTTGAATTTGTTTCAGAACGCGAAACTATGATCTCTTCTTCCTCCTCCTCTTTTCCCTTCTTCTTCTCCTCCTTCTCCCCCCTTTTTTTTCTCACTCTCTTCTTTCTCTCTCCTCTCTCTTCATTCTCTCTCTTCTCTTCCTGCGTGCGTGTGTGCTTGCAGTGAAACAAGTAGCTGCTAGCATGAAGAAATTAAATCCATACTTAAAGCAGCTAGCACAAGAAGAAATTTACTGAGAGACACCAAAAAGCTCAAGTGTTACTTCAAAACTTGATGCAGACATAACCGGAGATACATAATGATCCAAATAATAGATATCTACATGAGAAGAAAAA
>JACYFF010031954.1:88007466-88038272 GCA_017589665.1 Selenicereus undatus | reverse complement strand
GACGAATCCCAACTTCGATTTTGCTCCAAGAGCCATTCGAGTTGATTTGCTCCAATTAGTGTAATTCACGCCATTGAAGGGCTTACTGGTGAGTTGCATGCCCGGGTGATAAGATCCGAACAGTGAAAATGGATCTCCAGACGAATATGAGGTATTTGTGTTCTTCGTATCCATCACGATTGAAGAGGAAAGATGAAATTTCAAGAAATTAGTAGCCTAGGAACAAGAATCGCGAAGAATTAGGTATTTGTTTGGGAAAATTTGAGAGGAATCGGGATCGAGAGCCTGAGGTGCTCTGATACCATGTTGATTTAGGGTTTAGATGAGAACACTCATTCGAATGGAGAGAAGAAGCAGAGAAAATAGCTTCTGGAGAATTGCATTAATTAAAAGAACAAAATACAGACCTCCTAATATATGTAATACATATGTCGGTAAAGAAATAAAAGAAAAGAAAATAAATAAAAAGGAAATAAAAGAAAATGCAAAAGAAAATAATGAAAAAGGAAATACATGTTGATTTAGGCTAATGCATTTTATTTGGAAGTTTTCTAGACGTTGAATAGGAGAGTCCAAGACCTACGACTCTTGCCAGAAGTTAAACTTCATGGAGATGAAGTAGCAATCACTAAAGATAGAGTTTGAGATGCTATGACTCGAATGGATATAGAGTATCTGCAAGGGACATTCTTGGAATTGAATCTGTATTTAAAGCAATTGTTTGTTTATTAGCCAAAGTATCACAAGTACTGCCTTGTCTCGGATTAGAGTTGTGAAAAGAGCTAAAAGCATTCTATGTCAATGGCTAGTAAGGATACTACTTAGAATGGCTCCCGTTGTGGGGGCTAGCAATGACTTCGGTTCCCGCTCGCTGCGACTCTTATGTATGTCCATGGAGTTTTGAAAAATCCAAACACAAAAAGTAAGTTATGAGTCAGACTTATAATTAAATTAGAAAAATTTGATAGACCTACTCCTATGCAAAAAATTCAAAGGATAATTTCCAAAGAAAATGAGATCATTTTCATAAAATATGCCATATTTTCTAACGAATAACTTTGATAATTATCTAGGGATGCGAAGATATTTAATATTAGAATCGTAATCGCTAGCTTTCTCATCAACTTTCCCCCATTTCCTCAATTAGTTTTGTTATCTATAAAAGTAATTAAAAAAGGTAAAAGTTCTAAAATCATATAATTTATGAGGAACAAGGAGCTGAGGTAGCCATATAAAATGCAAAATTTTCGCATCGTATATGATTTTAAAGGATCACATCAGTTTGATGAGTTGCTTGATATATGTTTTGATCTCAAGACACTGACTTGAACCTTATCTATGTACTTAATTGCTAAGGGTCATTAAATCTTCTTTGCACACATGCTTGAACCCTACCTATGTGCTTAATTGCTTGCGAGAAACATGCTCAATAAGATCATTGAGTAGCTGACAATTTAAAGTTCAACAACCTTGAATTTTTATCGTTAAGAACTTGACTAGCTTGTTGGAAACAGACCCTTGTCAGAGCTATAAAAATAGTACAATTTGAATTGAGCTTGAAATGAATTTTATATTATTCTAATTAATTTCGTAAATTTGGAATTTGCATACGTATTTAGTGAAATTTAAATTTTTTGTAGATATGCAATTGAATACTAAGGAGGCATAGCACAAATTTTTATACAAACATGTTCATCAAATGCCTAAAATTTGGCTATGCGTTTTGTTCTTTAAAAGGCTATATACACTAAGGTTATCTGGATTAATTGGCTTAATTATAATTTAGTTAATCATGTTAGCTTGCTAATTGTTTAACAGTACAATCTTCAAGAATCAAGATTGACTTCGTGGTTTTTAAAGACACAAAAGCTTGTGACATTTGGAATGTTTCGAAAGTAGATTCAAATATATCATAAATCAAGCAACAATCACTTTTTCAAAAAGGGATAGCTGTAGTCATCCATAGGAAAATTGAAGAATGTTAACATCAAAACTTGAAAGAGTGGTTTTTACCTTAGCCAATGAGGAATGTAATTGTTACGACAGTAAATGAAGTTTAATGACCCTCCACTCCATGACATAACATGCTAAGAACTGAGGAGTTGTTGGAAAAGTGAACAGTAAAGGACATTAAACCAACTAGCAGTCGTTAGATAGAAGCTTCGAACGGAATATTTTATGGCATCCAACGACTACATCTTCAGCAACCTCCAACAGTTTCATTCTAATTGATTATATATATATATATATATGTGTGTGTGTGTGTGTATGTGTGTGTGTGTGTGTGTGTGTGTGTGTGTGTGTGTGTGTGTATAAAGACCTTGCTCTGTGTGTGTGTGTGTGTGTGTGTGTGTATAAAGACCTTGCTAAAGATGGATACTACGCAACACACAAAGAGTTTAACTATTATACAAAAGTGTTACTATATTCATAAGTGATCAACTTCAAATCATTGTAATGTTTGCACACACATTTGAGATTCCTAGTAGGCAAGAATGTTTAGGCAGAATTCTATGATTAAGTTTATATTTGTGATCACCCCATTCACCCCCTCTAGGGGGACCAAACTTATATAGGATCAACAATTGATGTCAGAGCTAGTCTCACCTCTTGCAACTTAACCGCCAAGTGAGTAAAAATCAATGTCTTCCTTGGGAATGGCTAAGTTCGAGGAAGGCAGATATGTGTCAAGTCCTCCTTTATTTTTTGAATCAAACATTGCTTATTGATAGATACAATGCAAATTTGGCTGAAGGATCAAGACTATGAGCTATAGAATATAATGTAAAGGGCTCCAATAAAGATGGAGAAGCCTATTGACTAGTGTACCCAAGAAGAACATCAAAGAGTGTAGAAAAATTACAAGGCTCTTAATGCTTTATATTATGCATTAGATTCTAATGATTTTAACAAAATTTCTACATTTAGAATGACAATTAAAATAAGGAACACTTTCGCTACTACATATGAAGGCATAAGTCACGATGGAGAATGAAAGACAAGCATTTATGTACACTAATATAAAATTTTCAAAATGCTTCCAAATCAATGTGTCAAGGAGATGTACATCAAATTCACTGACATCAACAACAACCTCAAGTCTCTTGGAAAAATCTACCCAAGTAAAGAGATGGTGATGAACTTGATGAGACGTCTTCTAAGGAACCAATAGGGAGCCAATGACACGACCTTTGAACAGACTTAGAACTTAAAGGCCATGAAACTAGAGGATTTGGTTGGAAAGTTCCTATCTTATCTAGGAAGAGCGAGAAGAAACCTTTGATAGAGGGTTGGCCTTAAAAAATACAGTCAATTACACTGAAAGTCAATATGAGTTAGAGTCTGAACCATGAAAGGATGAAATAGTCATGCTAGTCTAAGGCTTCCATAAAAGTGCTCAAGAAAAATAACTTTGATTAAAGAAGCTTCAAAGAAGATCATACTCAAAAGGCAAACAATGTATAAAATCCTGTTCTTAGAACCTTGAAGTCAACATAATTGTTTGCTATGGTTATGGCCAACGAGGACACATGATGAAAGATTGCTAATCCATGGAAACGAAAGCTGAAAAGAATAAGTTCAAGGCAAATTGCAAAAATGCCACGATAGCAGTATTAAGTGATAGTGACTCGAATGGTAGAGAAGGTAAAGAGAATGAGGTTGCCAGCCTACGATTCATGGAAAATGGAAAAGAATTAGAAGGCAAATATGAATTCTAAGGGTACTACAAATTAGTACGCAAGTAACCTAAAAGAATATCTACCCAGGTAAAATCTCTCTTTTCTAAATCGGTCCTAAGGCTGTGCTGTAGGGCCCTTAGCCCCTTAGGGCTAAAGGTATGGTGACTGATCCTGAGGTCGTGTTGTGGGGCCCTTAGCCCTTTGGGGCCAATTGTATAGCGACTGGCCCTAAGGCTATGCTCTAGGGCTCTTAGCCCCTTGGGCGCTAAAGGTATAGCGACCGGCCCTGAGGCCGTGCTATAGGGCCCCCAACCCCTTGGGGGCCAGGGTGTGCTGAGGGAATCTCGAGTGTTTGAATGCCATGTGGCGTGGACGGAATGGCTCTCCTCATGCATAGGGAGGCGCATTGTCCTTTTCTCTTCCCGCTTTTCCTCTATATAAACAGAGTGGCATTCCTTAGGGGAGGTCATTTGATTGCACATTCACTCTTTCTAGAGTGAGAAGTAAGTTTTTTAGACAGCGAGACCCCACCCCTTTTCTCCCACCTTTAAATTCACTGTAGAATCTTTAAAGGGGATGCACACATCTTCAACTTGGCCTTCCTTTCCCTTCAGTTTTCACAGGTATGCACCATCGTACACCCCTCAGAAGGTTGTTTTTCTAATATATTATTTGATTGTGTCGTGTCGTCTTCATGTTCATCAAGTGGGATCGTCCTTGAGGGGTTGACCGGTCTTCAGATAGAGGGTCGTCACCCTTAGTTCCCAAGCCTCCCGGCCTTGATTGATAGCTGGGTAGTAGTGCGCATTCCCCTAAAGAATTAGTTTAGGGAACCTAAGAAAATTCCTTATGTTGTCCTTATACATGAGCCTGGCACACCCTCTTGGTCTAGTTGCGAGTATTCTTTCACTCCTAGTATAGTATAGAGGAGGAAGTCATTTACCCGTGGGAAATTGCGTAGCTGTTTCTCATATAACTAATGTCTAGGGACGTAGGTTAGCCAAAACAAAGACCATTGTTTGTTTGAAGACCCCTGAGAAGCTCATGGTTGAAGGATACTCGGAAGGTAATTCGCACTCTGCCTCGGATTCCTGTAGACTGAGTGTTGAAGCTTGTTCTACTAGCGCCAGTGCTTTGACAAGGGGGAGTGAGGGTCACTCGTCTAGCTCATGTTCATCGACCTCTACCTCCAGGAAAGGTCGTGCTCGGAGGGAGCTGGTCCAAGAAATCGTGGCCGAAGGGACAGTTTTCATAGGAGCCCCTTCATGCTTGGACCCTAAGGATGGGCCGAGCACCCACTTCCCTAACCTCAGGGTCGTGCGCACACTTAAGAAGTCGGCGTTAGAGGAGAAGTACCTTCTTCCCGCGGTGTACAAGTTCATCATTCCTGACCCCGATGCTACTGTAAATAAATCGCCTCTGTGATGTCTAGCGATCTATCGAGCAACCTTCTCTTATGGCCTAAGGTTTTCACTTCAACAAGTCATCGTGGAGATCTTAAATAAATACGAGCTGACGCCCACGCAAGTTGCCCACGTCCTGGCACAACGTTTGTTCCTTTCATCGAAACGTATGAGTTGTGTGGACAGTCCTGTATGGGACGTCCATTTAGGTTGGTCCATATTGTGTAGAAGGCCCCAAGCGAGACCTGGGATACAGGATTGTATAGTTTTAACAACAAGAAGGGCTTGATGACGGCCATCGAAAAGGAGTCTAAGTTAAGAATTGAAGGTATGACTTTCTCTTCATTCACCACGAAATGGGTTGGAGGCACCGCCCTGATTGGAACAATGAAAAGCTGGTCCATAACCCATTCAGGGAGCCGACTGTGGAAGAGACAAAGACCGCCCGCTATTTTCAATATTATGTGCTAGAGGACAACCGTTTGAAGTCGCTTCTGTCTTTCATGGACAAGATAGTAGATGCGGGGAAGGAGCCCGACCGTCGATGGTCCAAATCGAGCGATAGGAAGCCTCGAAACAGGTTTCCTAAGTTGTTGTACTTCAAGAACAACTTCTTTCTTGCCGTTGTCAGCCTTCTTGTCCTTAAGAATTACTCCAAGGGTACTTCGTGTCTTCCTCTTGTGCTATGCTTCTCCCAGTTCTGACCTAACTTCCTTTTGTCTTGTGCAGAGCAATCTCAAGCGATGCTCTCACCTTTTGAGAGTAGGCAAGCTACTGAGATGGAGATAGCGATTGAGAACGAAAGACACCATGAGGAAGAAAGGCGCCGTCGTGTTGAGGTGCAGGCGAGCAAGGTTTGTCTCAGGTGGCCACCTGGTACCTAGTCCTCTCTTTTCTACTTTCATAAGTGTAACTGTTTGACCTTCCTTTTTCAACAAGCTCTGAGGATTGCACTGTGGGGTCGAAAGACCCCCAACGGTGTCCTTGAGCTTTCCTTGGCCGAATGCTCGCAAGTGTCTGCACCCGAAGGAGGGGCAGGATATGGTCGCAGCTTCGTCTCCTACCTCTACGAGGGCTGACCTATCTCTCGCGAAAGGTTTGAGGACCGAAGGGTCATCCCAGCGAAGGACGTTTGAGGAACGGGCAGTCTCTGATGAGGGAGTGCAGTCTGCTCCACATGAGGGCTCTTGAGGGAGTCATTGTGCTCCTCAACCGCCAGTGGGAGAAGCGTTTGTTAACTTGGCAGCACAGGCCTCAAATTTCTTAGGGGTTGACCTCGCAGCCAATTGGCTATGGTGGAGCATCTAGCTAAGTCGTGGGACTCGGCCTCTTCCAACTTCGCAGAGCCGCCCAGGGTCATCGAGGAGCAAGTGGCCATAACCTAGGTAGGGTCGCTGGTCTTTACCCCATATTCTTTTGTCGTTTGTTCTCTCACATCTACGTAAGTAATGTTACTTTTTTTTTTCAGGCCTTTGCCCGAGCGTTAAAGGCCGTGAGGTCGACACTGTCCATCTTCATCTTGGAGAGGCGAATTTGTGACCTCCAAGACTCAACGCCCTACTTCGACCGACCCCCAGGACTCCATCTTCATCCAGCTTGAGGGCTCTTAGCCCCTTAGGAGCTAAAGGTGTAGCGACCAGCCCCCAAGCCATGCTTAAGGACTCTTAGCCCCTTTTAAGGGCTAAAGGTATAGTGATCGGTTTTAAGTCGTTCTTTGAGACCCTTATCTCCTTTTGGGGGCGAAAGGTGTAGCTACCAGCCCCTAGGCCATGCTTTGAGACCCTTAGCCCCTTTTGGGGGCTAAAGGTGTAGCGATCGACCCTTAGGACATATTTTGGTACCCTTAGCCCCTTTGTAAGGGCTAAAGGCATATGAAAGTTGACTAAGTAGATGAGCACCTTTACGGTCGATGTATTTATTGGGGGAAAAAAGCAACAGTACATTTTATGAGGGTTTAAGGAAAAAAAGCTACTAGTGATAATACTTTCGTTGATTACTGTTGTGCCATAGGGGTACCTCCTGTTGTTGTAAGATGGTATGTGCCTGACCGCACTTGTTCCGTGACCTCCTAAGGCCCTTCCCAGTTAGTCGTGCGCTTGTCGTGCTCACCTGCACGCGCCACGGCCTCGGTTCGTCAAAAAATTAGGTCTCCTGCCCTGATGGGATGTAGTTTTACCGTACAACCATGGAGTCGTGCGACTTGGAGCTTGTACAGTGTTGCTCTGAGTAGAGCATCACCTCTAAGAGAAGGTAGTAGGTCAAGAGCTTCTTGGAGAGTGGCACTGTTAAGTTCTTCCCAGAAAGTGGTGAGACGATGGGTGTGCAGTGCTACTTCGACTGGTAGTACTGCTTCCGACCCATACGCTAACATGAATGGTGTTTCCCCTATGGCCATTTTTTCAGTCGTGCGAATTGACCACGAGACACCATGCAGCTTAGCAGCCCAATTTCCCTTAGCGTCATCGAGTTTCTTCCGCAAGTCGTGTACGATGACTTTGTTTGCAGTTTCAGCTTGGCCATTCGTCTGGGGATGGGCCCCACTGTGAACTGAGCTTAACACCCCAAGGTGTTTAGATAGCCAGTAACCTTCGCGGTGTTGAATTCTCACTCATTGTCGAAGATCAATGTCTAACTAACACCAAGGGTGATGATGTTTTTCTATATAAACTTCCAAACTTCGGCCTTGATGATGGAAGCAACGGCCTCTGCCCCTAACCATTTTGGAAAGTAGTCCACCACAACGAAAAGGTACTTTCGTTAACTCGTGGCTTTGGGAAAAGGCCCAACTATGTTCATTCCCCAAGTAGCAAATAGTAGAAGACTGATGGTTGGCGTTAGGGGGGTGGGCTTTTGCTGTACGGGGGCAAATTTTCTAGCACTTGTTGCAACTACGGACCAGATTCATAGCATCCTCGACTAGAGAGGGTCAGTAGTAACTAGTTTGTATTGCAGTGACCGCCAGGGCGCGCCCACCACTATGGGAACTGCATATTCCTTCATGCAATTCTTCAAGAATCTTCCTCCCTATTTTCGGGGTCATGCAGCGTAGCAGTGGCATGGTGTAAGATCGTTTGTATAAGATCCTGTCGTATAATATGAACCAGTTTGCCCATCTTTTCACTTGGTCGACCTCCTTGAAGTCTGGGGGCAGCATGCTGCCCGTGAGGTATGCACGAATGGGGTCCATCCAGGTGGAAGTCCTATTTACCCAAAGGACCTCGAAAGGGTCAATACTCCGTTTTGTCAGGGTCTCCCACTGGATCCTTTTGGGCTTCCCGTCTTCTGAGGAGTTAGCCAACTTTGATAGCGCGTCCCCTTGTCAGTTTTCCGACCGCAGTATATATATTATTGAGAAATTTTTCAATAACCTAATGGCTTCTCATACGTGCCGGATATAAGCCGCCATGGTATCTTCCTTCAATTCGTATTCTTCATTAAGTTGACTGACGATGAGTTAGAAGTCTGAGAATGCCTTAACTGAGTTTGCCCGGCCGTGTAACATAGTTCTACCCTCGCTATCAGGGCCTCATACTTGGCCTCGTTATTATATGCCTTGAACATGAATTTTAAGGCATGCTTATACCTCTCCCCCTGGGGCCTTTCGATGATTAGGTCAGTGCCACTACCATCCTTTGTGGACGACTCGTCCACATAGAGGTTCCATAAGGGGGAGGGTGTTGTCGTCTCGAGAAGGTCACCCATGTTTTTGGCTAGTAAATCCGCTAAGGCCTGAGCCTTGATTGCTCGTCACGCCTCGAAGACGAGGTCATACTGAGATAGCTCTACCGCTCATTTTAATAGCCTTCCAAAGCATCCAACCTTCACAAAACATTCTTCAAAGGTTGGTCAGTGAGGACAGCCACCTTATGCGCTTCAAAGTAAGGTCGGAGTTTTCGACTAGCCATCACCAATGTGCAAGCAAACTTCTTGATAAGAGGATAATTTACATCAGCCTCTGCGAAGGCATGGCTTACATAGTACACTAGGATATGCTCCTTGACCCACTCCCCCACTAGGACCGCACTCACGGCATGTGCTGAGTAGGCCAAGTAGAGTAGGAGCATCTCCCCGGGGATGGGGCTGACTATTTTCGATAGGTGGGCCAGGTATGCCTTCAATGCTTGGAAGGCGTCATATGCTTCTTTGTCCTAATTTGTCCTAAACAAAGTTAGCATGCGTCCGAAGGACATGGAAGAAAGGCCGGCATTTATCAGCGGATCTTGACATGAAGCGGCCTAAGGTCGTGATACAGCCAATTAGCCGTTGGACTTCTTTCATGTTTCACGGAGGTTTCACGTCTAGCACTGCCTTGATTTTGTCCGGATTGGCCTCTATCCCACGGCTGCTGATCATGAAGCTGAGGAACTTCCCCTACCGTACTCCAAACACGCATTTCTTCGGATTGAGCTTCATGTCGAATGTCCGAAGAATCTCGAACTTCCTCCATAAGTCCTGGTCGTGCTCAGTATCAAGCATACTTTTGACTATCATATCATCTACATATACCTCCATGGTCTTCCCGATAAGAGGTTTGAAAACTTTGTTGACTAAACGTTGGTAGGTAGCCCCCGTGTTCTTTAGCTCAAAGGGCATCACCTTGTAGTAATGCAGCCTCCGATCGGCCACGAATGCAGTCTTTTCTTGGTCCTCAGGGCATAAGGGTATCTTATGGTACCCTCTAAATGCATCCATAAAGCTCAGTAGGGCATACCTTGCTATGGCGTCCACCGATTTGTCTATTTTAGACAAGGGGTAGCTATTCTTTGGGCATGCTTTGTTTTGGTCAGTAAAGTCGATGCACATCCTCTAGGTCCCGTTGGATTTTTTAACAAGTGCTACATTTGAAATATACTCGAGATATTGGCACTCCCTAATGAAGCCTGCCTCCAACAACTTTTGTACCTCTGCAGTTACCACCGCGGCCCTTTCCGGGCCCATGTGTCATTTCTTCTGAATCACCGACTTGTGGGCTAGATCCACATCCAGCCGATGTTCCATTACTGCAGGGTCAATGTTGGGCATTTCCTTTTGACCGAAGGTAAAGACGTCCCGACACTCCTGTAAAAGACTGACCAAAGAGTGCTTGGCTGTGGCCTCAATCTTTTAGCTTAACTGGACTGTCCGATAGGGGCATCCTTTATCCAAAGGGATTCCTTCCACGCCGTCGACGGCCTCAGGACGTGGTCGTTCAGCATTGGCTGAAGCTAGTGTGTGTATCACCAGGGCTTTGGCAGGAGGGGAAAGCGCAATCCACTGTTTTTAATCTGAACGGGGAGGCCGTGTGGGTTCGTGCTCAGCCGAACGCTTTACAAGTGGCCGGATGCTAATAAGGTAACATTCGCAGGCATGCATTGATGTCCTTGCAATTTGCTAACGCTCCCATTGTTTGCTTCGAACTGAAGTTGGAGCAAGTATGAGGCGATGACAACCTTCACCTTCTGGAAAGTATGCTATCCCAGAATGACGTTGTAAATGGTGGGAACGTCGACCACCAAGAAGTCCACTTCTAGGTAGCTTGCCTTGGCCTTGTCCCCAAAGTGTACCGGGAGGTGGATTATTCCCGCAGGGTTTACTTCTTGCCCCCCAAAGCCTAGAATGGGGTGTACTAGAGCGATGATCTTTCTTCCTAGGTGTTTGACCTTCTTCAAATAATCCTATGGGATGATATCCACATAACTCCCGGTGTCAATTAGGATTTGTTAGACAATAGCGTTGGCGACTTTCAGCTCAACCACTACCGGGTCATTGTGAGGCGAGGTAAAGTGTGGGCCATCTCGTCCATCGAATACCATCGTTGGGGCTGTAACTTGGCTCCTCTGCTCAGCTATGAGAACCTGTTGTGCTCCTCGCAATTGCGCTTTCTAAGCGGAGCGAGTAATTCCTTCTGCATACTCGTCCGCAATGGTGGCTACTATCTCAGTGGAACACCCCTCCTTCCGCGGCTTTGGGCGTGCGGGGCCTCGTTCCTTGAGGAGGAACCGTGGTCCCCTCTTCAAGAAGTGGTCAATCTATCCTTGGTTGGGGAGCTCATGTAGGGCCTTCCTTAACTCCCTACACTTAGCAATAGTATGTCCATTTTGTTCGCGAAACTTACAATACTTGCGTGCATTGTGTGTTTTCGGTGCTGCGGTCATAGGTTGCGGCCTCCTCAACAATGGATGTTCCTTCACTTCCCTTAGTATACTTTTGCAGTCTGCAATGAAGTGCGAGTCCACAACCTCAAGCCTCGGTCTCTTGTCTCCTCGTTCTGTACTCCTCTCAACCGGGGTTTGGCCTTCTTGGAGGCGTTTGTGCTTTCTGCGCAGATTTTGGTCGCACGGATAAAATCGGTTGTCGTCCTCAGAGCCTCTGTCAGTGTGGTTTCCTTCTGCTCGACTAAAGAGAGCTTGAATCTTGCACTCTTTTGGCCGTTTACGAAAGAGGTGTATGCCGTCCCTTCTTCCAAAATAGGGAGCAAGACTGCCTCGTGGTGGAAACGCTTGACAAATTCTGCCAGGGACTCCTGCGATCCCTGCTTGATTTTGGATAAGTGGATGCTAGTTCGCCACTCCTTGTGGCTAGCGATGAACTGACTAACAAAAGCAGGAAACACTTCCAGGAGCAGGACTATTGAACTAGGACTGCGTTATCCCTTTAGAGTGGTCGGGACGTAACGGTAGTATGCAACATCATCAACATCATAGACATACATTTGGGCCTTATATGCCCCCAGATGTTCTTCCGGGTCTGTGGTTCTGTCGTACAAACCAAGTGGGCCTGGGCATTAGATAGGGGCCTCATTAGGCCACCCGGGCTGGGCAGAAAAAAAAGAGCCACAACCCACTTGGCTACTAATCAGGGTCGGGCTCTTAATGGGCTGCCTAATTACTCTATTTCGTGGGTCGGGACTGGGTCCGTAACGGGCCTTTGTAAAGGAGCCAAATTACAATTCCCCTTCCTCATATGGTTTAGGACCTCTTGGTTTTGCCTCCTTTTTTTGAAATATGAAGTTCTCCTCTCTCTCCCCCCCCCCCCCCTTGCATGTGCTACAAACTTCAAACTGATTTTTTGCTTGAAGAAATTGTAATACAGGAGGAGCCCAAAATTTTGGTTCTTTCTAAGTTCCCATTACTCTTTCAAATTTCATTTTTCATTTTTGGACCTTCTTTTGCTTGTGTCCAAGTTTGATTTAATTTCATGGTGGTTGAATTTTTATCGTTGTTACGGAATTCAAAGGTGTGTTTTCTTTTTTAATTTTACTTTGTTTTCAATTAGCTACCCCCAATTCTAACACTCAACATTTCCATTTTGTATCCTATTTATCTCTTTATTTTTCTTTCTTGTACTATTATTGGAGAGAAAAAAAAAGAATCTAGGTATACTTATTAAAGTGATTAGGTGAGCATTGTTTATTCATAGTATAATCCATTACTCTGCGTTTTTCAAATGTTTTGGGCTCAATCGTTTTTCTGAGCAGGTTTTCGCTTTTTAAAATTCTTTACCCTTAAATGATTTAATACTAGTTTGAGTAATTAATACTTGGACAGGTGCAAAGTAATTTTTAGAGGTAAGTGAAAATGGGTGGGTCATGGGTGCCTAGTCCATTGAGTGAGAGGTCAGCCCTAACTTCGCCCGAATTGGCCTATTGGCCACCCCTAGATCCAGGATAGGCATCTTCACTTTCCCAAAATGGGGGGCGTTAATTACCTTTGCACTAAAAGTGGTGGAGAAAGGGATAGGTCCTGTTCGGGCAACCGTTCCAGATACCTTGATTGGGGTCTCAAGGTGACGTCCCCCCTCCACTATGACCCTTCGGGGGATGCCGACCCTTGAGGGACTGTGCTAGGACCGACCATGGCGGCGTGAGCCTTGACCGCGCCCACCTTCAGAGGAAGGGTTGCGAATTCGCTCTCTGGCCGAATGCTGCTCAGGGGTGCGTTGTTTTCCCGAGACTTCACCCCGAGGCTTTGGGGTTTGCTCCTGCTCCTTAAACTAAGGTTGGGCGTCGAGAATGAGTTGTGTATTGCAGGTCTTCCAAAGCTCGGCCGGCAATTTAGGGCGTCTGTTACAACAGACCGGTCACAAACTCCGTCCCGAGATCGCCATCCTTCTCCAAGTGAACTGACTACCTTGGCTCGTCACTACATCGGTGTGAGCTAGCAGGGACGTGCCTGTGAGATAGTCCAAGGTAGGCAAGGGCCTCGCTGAATTTGCAGCTTCCATGGCCTTATTCACTTGCTCAATAACCTGTTGCATAATTGTGTCGGTCATCGCGCTTCCACCGTGACATAGACCTCCCGTTCGAGCGAATGTTGTCCTACCAACCTGGGGTCTGCCTGAGAGCTCTTTGAAGCATCCTCCATTTCACGGGGTTCTGGGGCTACGGTCATAGGTGCCTTATCTCTCTTGGAGCGAGCTCGTGTTGCATCACTCACCACCATTGTTCACCGCTCTTACGTCACAGACAGCGCCAAATCTATTTTAGAATTTTCTGGTATTACTTAGGATGACATGAGACGAGAGTAGGCTTACGTGATGGAATGTGCTAGACACCTGAGGGTTTCTTCCTCGAACATTGAACCTGCAAAAAGGGCAACCCCGGATTGAAATCCATGGAACGCCTCTTCGATGATCAAGTCAGCAAGGGTCCCAAGAAAAGACAAAGCAGTAGAGAGAATTTAAGATGCACAAGAGAATGTGGCCAAATGCCATCCCCTTTCCTGAGTTAGGTAGGAGGTATTTACAGTCCCTGTAGCCAAGGACAAAATAGTGATTTCACTCAGTGTGTCTACCTAATGGGCCGCTAAGTGGTTTCCTGTGCTAGGCTTTGAAGTAGGGGCCTCTAGACATAGGGGCTGCTAGAGATATTCATTCTTGCCTAGTCTATGGGCGCCAACATGGGGCCCTCCTGAAATCATCGTATTTTCTATATCAAAATCTTTGTAAGAGAAACTTGTATCAAGTAAGTTGGGGAATTGATTTGGGGAACTTAGTGTTGAGTGAAACAATAGTTAGTGAATAACTCAAGTTAATTAGGTATCTAGTTAAGTAGTAGATCTAGGGGAGTGTCTCTAGATCAAGTGGCTAGCATTGAAAGTACTCAAGGAAGTTGTTGTGGAGTCAATAACTCAACATTGTACTTTCTTAAGTGAATAAGAAGTAGAGTGGTTTATATCCTAAGAAAGGAAGAGCCTTAGACACTGGTTAGCCTTGTTTGAAGGGTCAAGATTGTAAAAACCTCACGTGTTTTGTCGCCTTTAATTTTTTCATTTATAATCCTGTTCAAAGTCTTTGATTACTAACGTGTTTATAGTGACTTTAACATATCATCTCTCAAAGGGTTTCGAAGTTTCATTTAGTTTTAATTTTTTGTCAATCACCCTATTCACCTTTTCTCTAAGGCAATCTACTTTAGCTATGGGACCTTCAACAAAAATGATGAATTGACTTTTTTTTCCTTTATAGTGAATGGATTTTTTCTTTTTTTTTTGGGGGGGGGGGGGGGGAGGGGGGGTGGTTTGAAAACTACAAAAACATAAACATGGAGTTCGGCATTAAAGTTGTCCAATTAGGTACGTAGGAATCAATGATACACCATGCATGCTTCATGATGGTTAACGTACCAACAAAAGCAACGTACACAAGACGGAGAGAAGGACTGAGTTTTGCTTTTTCATACACTCCCAGCTGGCAACCGCCTAATCACAATCAAAGACATACAGCAGGGTCAAAAATATACGCCCAATATTGCATGAAATCATGCCTTTGAATCAGGGCAAATTCACGTAGGCTGTCCTTGTGCTGTTGGTTTTCGGTAGGATGAACTTATGTCTAGTAGTTGCTGGATGGCTGATTACTTTTTTTCTTCTTTTTTCTTTTTTCTTTTTTCTTTTTTCTTTTTGAGCCAAAGAAAAGGGTGCCTTATATCAAAACATCGCCAATAACTTACACGTGTTTTTTGCTTCCAGGCCAGATTATAGATCAACTCTGACTCCTCCAACTATATCCTTTCTTGAAGAGATATAGGGGGCTTGTAATCGATAGCATGTGCAACCACATTGCATCCCCTTTTCATAAAATACCAAACAACATAATCAAAAGTAAACCATAAACTCAAAACATGTGAAATAATAAAGATAGATTGACCTATGTACGTACGTGCTAAATTACATATGTATGAACTATTAATTTAAAGTCCTATTGGCACCCTTAAATGTGTCCTTAGCCATCATACTATTTAGTTATTCATTAATTAATGTCATTTGATTTGTATCACTTTTACAAATAAAGGATGCAAATTAGGATTGAAAATAATCAATTAGCAAAGAAATTTTGAGCCTAAGTTGGGTTTGAATCCAACAAATATATATTTAAAAAGTGGGCTCAAATTTAAATCTTTTGAAAAGCTTAAAGTTCTCGAGCCAAATATATACGACGTGCCCTCTTAGTTACAAGCTACCAGATGAAATTATTTTTAAATTAAATAAAAAATTTTCAGACCGAATATGGATGTTGCTTGTTATAATGTTGCTCATCGAAGCAAAATTAACTTTGATATACTCCCACTTCATTTAGATTAATATTTCTAAGATAATTATAAATACTGACTGTGATTCATTACATAGAAACATAGATAAGAATCTAACAAAGAAACAGGGCAATGCATATTTCAATGTCTAAGATCTAATTCTTTAGCGAAAAATAACAATTAGGCACCCAGTTTTTGTCAAAAGTCAATAAAAAGTACCGAGTTGTATTTAGATAACATTCACTTTCCTATGTTGATAATGGACATGTTTCATTCAAAGAATTATATGCTATAATACCTAGGCTTATTTTTCTTTGTTCCTTTCCTGAAGTTGCTAGTTTAGTTCAATCTATTGATAATGGGTACAATTAATGACGACTTTTTGCTTGTTTGAAATCAAAATTCTGATTTATGAAAAACAGTCAAACACAGCTAGCATACACATATGTAGCACGTTCTCTGTCAAACTTAGGTAGTTCACCTTCATAAGGCACCCCTTGGCCACTAACTACCATTCACTAGTACTTGGACACCCTAAATCAAAATAAACCTTGTTCAACGTATGCTAAAATGTGAAAAATTCAGTGAATGCGAAGATTCATGAATATTGCATGGTTTATAAAAGATTATTGCTTCCAAATATTTAAATAATTTTTGAATAATTAATAAACTTTCTTAATAAACCACTTTAGAAATTTTACAATGTTCATACAAGGTATATTACAATAAATTAGGGTCACAATTTTTTGTTTATACCTGAATAGCACTCGTAGATATCTAACACCTTATGTTAACATATAATTTATTATTAGAATAATCAATATTATTATAAATTCGAATAATATTTATGGACTTGCTATAAAACAAAAGGCAAAGGTTGGACATAGGTGGTGATCAAATTAATGTACAAGTAATAACTCTTAGCTGCCGTCTTTCTCCCCTTGATTTGCGGTGCCATTCTAAATTGTGAGCAGGACCCACTTGGCCCTGGCAAGCCCATTTATAAAAAAAATTGGTGGGTAATATTGTACTCAAATATTACTCGGAGTTAATTAATTCAGGTGGAACTAAAGAGCAAAAGTCAACTAAAAGCAAATAAAATTGTAGGGGAAACAACAAGGAAAACGAACACTAGCTGATGATAACTTATACTACTAATCACTAATCAGCATGTCAAACAACGACAGAATTAGAAAATATTCTCAGGAAAGCATGTGTAAAGGATAAGTTTGTCTCTAAGTTAAGATCAATTAATGTTCTACATAAGTGTGTAGGGTAGAATTTTCTTTAATATTTTCATTGTAACTTCTAAAATTTGTGAGAGTTACTAGAGATGTGGGTTCAAATTCTACCTGCATAGTTTTTTTAATTGAGAAGCCAATTCGAATCATATGATCTTATGATTCTACGATTTAAGTTGCTTCACACTATAATCTTAACATCATTAATAGTAAGATTTTACTATCTTAATTTAGCTTAAGTAATGCATGACAGGATTGTATTACAATTTTACAATTCCATATGTGATCCTAGATGAACATTATAATATGCATACATAATTATATTCAAGAATTCATTACAACAATATAGATTTTGTATCAAAATCTTTCACAAAATATAGTTCAATTGAATTATTATAATCTTTGTAAATCTTAATTAAGATTTTTGCTCTTGCAAAAATGATTCTCATTATTTGAGACAAATAATAGAATCTTACGATCCTCAATCTGATTCATGATTCTAATTTTAGTTAAGTATCCCGAATCAATCCTAATTAAATCTCGATTCTAATTATAACAACCTTGTGCCTTCCTCGATATTTATACCTTATTAGCACCAAAATTAAAGATAATTAGTTTCTATTCTCACATGCTATTTTAACTCCAGTTTGCGCTTAAATCTCACTGAAATTTGTTCTTCCTTTTATCGTATGTGAATATTTTTTGCAATCATTAACCATCTTGTTGGAGTATGAAAGTGGATATTGTCACACATTGATAAAAATTTAAAGAATATAATAGTAGGTGTTGTCCTACATTGATGAAATTAAAAAGCTGAACATATATATAAACATGTGAGTTACTTCACCAATTGCCAATTCGTTTTGGATTGGAACCTCATTTGAGCTTATATACATGACTTGTTTGATTAAGGCCTAATTTATATTAAAAAACTTAACACATTTCTAGAAGATGAAAAATTCTCTTTTCTACACGGTTAAAAAAAAAACCATCTAAAATATCCCAACAACATGAAGCCCGAATTGGCACTAATCTAACATGGTGTAATTAGATGAATAATTTTACCATAAAAAAAATAAGTTTTAATGATAAAAATTAAAATGAAACAATCAACAATATTTTGGTTTACTTTTATCATACTTTTTGTTGGTGTAAACATAATTTCTCAAAAATAAAAAAAAAAAGTAACATTATAGTGTGGATTCACTTCGCACTGCATTAACTAAGTATCAAGTATGCGATTATGAAGGAGGACTAGGGAAAGAGTAATACAAATTGCAACTAATATAATCTTAAAAATTAATACAATTAACATAATTGTTTTCTTATTCAAAAAGTAGATATAATTAAGCATATTCATATTATCGAAATAGGTACTAGATTGAACAACTAAATTCACCAAGGTCATGTGTTCCTTTCAATTTAATTTTGCTGAACTTATCTGTAAACTAAACTTATGTTCAAGAGAATTGAACTTATTTGTGCTGAATTCTTAACTTATTTTTGCTGAACTGAACTTATTTGAAAACAAAAAAAGTTCAAAAGAACAAAATCTAAACCTACATATTTGTAATCTTTTTTTTAATTAATGGTTTGTGCAGACAAACTATAGACTTTAATATATTGAATATATACTTTAATTAACTACTAGATAACTTTTTCTTTTTTAAAAAATTTATAATGGAGCAAGCTCATCAATTAAGCTTTCATTTCTCCAAACTAGTCAATTGAAATTTTGTTATTTTCTTTTTTTTAATATATGTGATGTGATTTGTTTTCTTTAAATGTTCGATATGGTGTATCATGAATGCTGATGGTAGGAAGGGAGTAAAATAAGGCAGGGTTTGGGCAGAAAACAAACAGAATTCTTGGACACTAACTTTATTGTTACTTCAAATTATTGTCACTTACTGATATTAATAAAAGATTGAAAACACTATGTCAAGTTAATTAATTTGAAGAGTAATAACACATGTCTTGATGCAAGACACCTTTAATGTCTTACCTTACCTTAAATTAATACGTTTTTATAGTTTAAAATCACCAAATATTCAATGATTAGACTTAGTTATGCTTTACCTAGCTTAAATATTCGTCGATTGCACCAACGAAGTATTAAATGACACTCTAATCATATCAACCTTATTCACGAGGGCATATAATACGCATAGTTTGAAAATGTGGTAAATTATGGATAAAAAGATGATTTCTCCCAATTTATAAGTCGTAATATGCTAACGATATTTGATCATACCTTTTTTTAATTTAAAATATTGTAATATAATTTTTAAAACAAAACAAGACACTATAGTAAGACATTTATATTTTGCTTCATTGAAAAGGAAGAAACGAACAATAGTCAACAGATTAAATTTTCAATTGGCCCATAATAATTATAGCGTGTGACCTAAGAAATTGATTAAATTTGCTAGCGAGATATGTGGCAGGACTTTACCTTCTACGCACAGCTTTTGCTTGGCGACAAAATTTAACATGAGTTCAATGTGCAATTTTTAAATTCATCTGTTTCTTTTACTTATTAGATTTTTTAAATATATACGACAATAAAGGTCACTATATTATTATGCTTTTTTTTTGGGTTATATGGTAATGCAGATGCCATATATTTATTGTAGACCTAGGAGTTTATACTCCCATGTACACATGGACCAAAAATGCCAGCTAGGACACAAAATAGATTTCAAAAAAAAGAAAAAAAAAACAAACACTAAAATTCTCACACCAACCGCCACTACCCCTACTCAAAATAACCGTCAAGTACGGTTCACCTCCCACAAAATCAGTTCACGATCACTCCTCCCTCTACACGACTTCTACTTGAACTCAATTTCTTCCACCATCAACGCAAAAAACCGCATAATTTCAAGCAAAAATCTGCACTTTCAAGAGCATCAAACACAAACAACAAAATTACGTACACCATAAGTGAACCCAGCAACAATGGCAGATGGAGAAGAACGCATGCAGGCAATAGATGCTACTGACCCCGAAAATGCAATGAATGACCATAGTAGAAGACAATCTGGAGTTACCATTACATATAAGAGAAAATCCAGGTAGGTTATTATCTAATTTGTGTGAAAAGTTTTGAAACTAACTAGAAAATTGGAGGTCGAAATGCTTGAGTGTTGGGGTATTCAGGTATCTTGTGAGTTATTACTTGTTATTGAACCAATAGAACATGCGAAAAACAGAATGAATTAGGGCAAGTCTCAATTTTGAAATTACAAAAACCTTTGGATTTTGAGTCTCTTGGTTTGGCAGGGATATTGCAAACATGAATTGTTCAAAACCAAAGTGAACGAAAATCACAAATATAGTAAACTAACCATAAGAAACTGTGTAGACAGTGAACAATACTAAAGAAGAAAGTGAACAATAATTAAACAAAACATGAATGGCAAACTATGATGAAATCATTATTAGACAATTGTGGATTATGCTATGATATATTATGCTATGCAAAAAACTAGTTATATATATGACAACAACTATGTATTGCAGAACATTCGTCAGTGAAGCTGAGAGACAAGGAAAAGTAAGCAACAAACAATCAGAGCCACAGAAAACCAATGACTAGGTGGGTCAATGTAGTGAACACACCGTTCCAACCGAGCATGAGCCTACAAGGAAGAAACAAAGGAAACAGCAACATACAAACAATGTGCAACCAACAATGAAAAGAGCACATAAAAGAACTCCTAGAAAGAAAGTACAATTTAGCCATGTTGAAGTTGAAGAACCTGTAAGTGCAAATAAAAATCTTTCAGTTATGACAACTAGATCATGGACTTGGTTGCTCAAGCATAGAATGGCCTTGGGTGGCTTTCTAACATTGGTGGAAAGGCTAGACTATGAACAATGGTCAGCCATAGTTCAGATAGGGGTTTGGAGGAATTTTGTCGGTGAGAACAAAATTAATCCCAAAAAATTAGCTAGGTGGCTGTTAGAAAAATATGATCCCTGGGACAATTCGCTAAACCAAGCCAATGGTAAACTCCTAATAGATGAAGAGGATGTATATGCAACAGTAGGATTACCAATGGGAGAACTTGAAATTATTGAAGGGCAGTGCTCAAATACTGACATAGAGTTTTTAGAGCTGTGGAGAAGAAGATGGAATGTCGAAAGAGGTGGACCCCCAATTGGAAGCATGGATGAAGTAATCCTAGAGTGTGGTGGTCATGGACATGAGTTCATTACCGACTTCATCACATATGCCATATCTAGTTGCATTGTGGGAAATGCAAATGACACTTGCCACTTCTGGGTAGTCAAGTATTTACAGAATATCGATGAAATCCAAAAATACAATTGGTGTGCATATGTCATAAAGTGCCTGAACAATGCAGTGAAGAATGGAAGAAAGACAAGGGCAAATTCTTCATAGGATCGCCGTTATTCCTAATAGTGAGTCCCATTATAAGCCCATTACATTAGTATGTAACCAAGGACCATGGACTTTGAATTAGTTCACTGAGTAAATGAGTGAGGTTCACTATGGGCATTTAATTAATTCACTAAGTAAATGAGTAAGTTAATTGAAAACCATGCAAGTTTTGTGTATGTGTAAATTTTTCTTGTTGCACTATTTGCTTTGCAGTAGTACATTGATGAATTGAGGAATGTTCACTTTATAACCTGATTGGCATGATCACTTAATGCAACATTAGAAAAACACTCTCAAACTAAAACTTATCACTTTTTTTTAATGAGCTCACTAAGTAATGGAGTAAAGTTCAATGTAAGTTTTACTTAGGTGACTGCATAATACACTAAGTAAGTTTCATTGAATAACAGTTTTACACAATTCACTGTGGACATGAGTAAGGTTCATTGAGAATATGCTAGTTATGTGCATATGCAAATTTCACTTCTTTCACAATTGACTTTGCATAAGTTCACTGATGAACTGAAGAATGTTCAGTTTAAAATCAGATGGGTATTAAAACTAAATGCAACATAGAAGTGCACTATAAAACCAATATAGTTCACTGTTTTTGTGGATGAGATTCACTATTTAATTTCCATCAGTTCACTAAGGAATTAAGTAAGGTTCCCTTTAAAACCTTACCCAGTAAAGTATATGAAACTGCTGTGCTGTCTAATATTTCTGCATGGTCACTATTTAGTTTGCATTAGTTCGCTGGTGTTTATGAGTGAATTCACTTAATTAATGAATGTGAAAGTGAACAACACAAAGTAACATACATTAGCCTCCATTTATAATAAGTCACCTCAATGACATTGCTATTCATACATATACATAACTAACTCTAATATGGTATATTGTATTATGATGACAGTTGTTCTACCTAGATAGAGTGCAATTCAAAGGAAGAAAGGTTGAAAGATCATTCCCAATTGCAATTAATTAGGACACAGAGAAGGTATGAAACAGAGACAAAGATGAACAACTAGTAGGAGAATACGGGAAAGGTAGGATAATAGAGAGAATTGACTACAAAACAATAGCATGCTTAGTTGAAGCGGATTTAGACATGTACATGCAAGAATTGGAAGAAGGCCAACCTCAACAAGGAGGAACTAGTGAGATGTCCAGGGCAACAACAACTAAAGAGCAACAATGTCCATACTGCCCACATTGCAATGGATAATGTGAAGGCATTGTACATCACAATGATGATCCAATTCAGGTAACTTGCATGAAAAATGTATTAAATCTAAAAAACAATAATCAGATCAAAGTAATTTACGTTTGATTACAACTGTGTAAAGTACAAACCATGCATAACTTTTTTTCCAAAATCAAATTTTATTGCTACTTAATAACTATAAGCTAAATATGTTATATTCAATTATTACTTCACCAAATTAACGTATGCGTTATGCACAGGATAACGTGACGAGAGTTGCTCCAGCATAACAAGGGGAGACATCAACACAAATGCAAACACAAAGGTCTCAACCCCACATTAGTTACACAGCATGTGCAAATGAGAATGAACCAGAGTGCGTCTCCCCATATCACACTTACTACTGCAGCTTGGAGTTCCTCGAACAACTTGACCAACTAGAGAGTATAGCTAGAGAACAAATACAGCAAAGGAAAAGGGTGGCTTGCAGCCCACCAAGTTTTAGCCTTGGAATCTCACTTGAACCAAAAGCAACTACAACACCTTCAGCACACACTACCCCTGCCACAGATCAATTTCAATTGGGAGAGAATACAACACCTAGAGAACCACCTGCAGCAGGAACTGAGCAACAAACAAGTGAGGGAAGTGAACAACCTGTCAGTCATAAGAAATCACCTAAAACCACTAAAGGCACAAATAAGGCAGAATAAAACTAGGAAATCAAGAAAGTTAAGCAAATGGTGCTACGGCAGCAACCGAAGAGGATGGTGAAACAAATGCCCTATCAATGTCGATCACCATATCTTAAAGACTACAGAGAGGCTAGGGATCGGCTGACTCCTAAATGGCTGATGTTGGTGGACTCTGCTTCTCTCCCACCCGATGAATTGCACCCATCAATGCAAGTATTTTGCTTTACAACAACATCGCACACATACAAGATGTTCGTATTATACTTTGTTCATATTTTACTCCTTAAATAAATAATAACTAAAATTTAAAATATAGGGAGAAACTGTTCGAGTATGCCCATGAAGAAGAAGACACAAAATTGTGGATATTCAGGGAAGGATTTGAAACATTGGCAGGAACATAACAGGATTTAGAGAAGTCCATAGTCGATGTACTATGTCTACTTCTAAACTGGATGGAAAGGCGAAGAAATCCGATGACAAAAAAAAGAATGTTCATCACTACAAATGTTTACATAAGACAATCACACAACACATATAACATAGTTAGCTCTTTTATAAGACAATTTTCTTCATTAACATTTAAATGTCTACTTTGCATTTACAGATGGCTATAGAGAATGAAACCTCGAATCTATCCAATATATTCAAGACAGTAATGGACCTTGAGACTACGAGGTATAAATGGATGAAATTGAGTGAAGCCCAATTCGTAAGTTCTATAACACTGGTCACTTGTATTGATATAAGAAAAGCACACAACACTCCAAATGTGAACAAGCATTGATTCCATGGTGACCACAAAGTAAATGAAAAATGTTCACTGGAAAACCTGAGTGACATTGCAAGTAGATGCATCATTCTACTTTTAGAATGTGTGGCTTTCATGTCCCTAAGTTGAACCACTTTATATATGTGTAAGGTCTAATTAGTTCACTATGTACTTTGAATGAGTTTACTGAGTAACTTATGAATGTTTACTATAAAATTTGATTGGTATTGAAACTAAATGCAAAGTTGCCGTCTTATGTATAAGTTTAACAATTTGTATATGTGTAACTTGTACTTGGTTCACTATGGGTTGTGAATTATTTCACTAAGCACTTCACAAAAGTTAACCATAA
Organism: Selenicereus undatus; assembly: GCA_017589665.1. Taxonomy (NCBI): domain Eukaryota; kingdom Viridiplantae; phylum Streptophyta; class Magnoliopsida; order Caryophyllales; family Cactaceae; genus Selenicereus; species Selenicereus undatus. The sequence goes on along the minus strand of JACYFF010031954.1, from coordinate 88,014,004 downwards.
AATATGCAAATTCGGGGTATGTGGCAGTTTTACTTGGATCACTATGAACTTTGCATTAGTTCACTATATAAATGAAGAATGTTCACTATTTATTGAATGCATCAAGCTCGTTTAAGAATATGTGAACTTCACTATTTATTTCATTATGTACATGAAGTAAGTTTATTATTTATTCTGGGTATGCTAACCATTTCACTGAATAATTGAGTAAAATACACAGTCACACATGCTAGTTCTGTCTATATGCAAGTTTTATTTAGTTCACTAGAAAGTTTGCATTAGGTCACTGAGTAATTGAAAGTTGTTCACTATGGTAGTGAAGTGAAGTTCACTGAAGAAAATGTTAACTGTATATGCAAAGGGTTTGAATTAGTTCACTGGAATATTAAAAAAATGTTCACTATTAAACATGTTGAGGTGGCGAACCATTCATGTTCCATGTCACCATAGTGCACTATTAAACATCAGGTCGTTCATCATTGGGCCATTTGTTATTCACTATAACCTGCTCAGTTCACCTGCATATACATAACCTCATGCATTTAATAAGACATGCAGGTGTTTTTCGCCATACTTCAAGACCATCATTTTTTTGTCCTCTGTTACGACTTTGGAGGCAAGAAAATAATTGTACTTGACAATCGCTTAGCAGGAGAGAATCCTACATCAAGATATAAGCATTGTGCAATGGCCATGGTAAAGATTCCTCAAATACAAAACCCTTACCTCCTATACAATAATATTATTCAGTAACATATTAAGAAATTCTGTGCGGACAAACTTGTTCACAATCTACTTATTGGATTGAGGACATAAAAAATGGATTGACATGAGGAACTTTACCCTAATGTTTTGGACTCTATTTTGGCAAGATGACACGAACATTCATGATTATGGGATTTATGCCATACGCCATATTGAGTAATTTCAGGGAGGAAATGTCAAGTACTGGTCACTTGGTTTCGAAAAAAATAAGGTAACTAATACATTTCATGGACCAAATTCAACTTCAGAATAACTGTAATTCAAATGAAAAGTTCCAAAACACACATTAAATTAAAAATGCTTATGTCCCATACAAATGTCCAAAATGCAGGAAGAGTTCGTCAGACATCTACGTGCAATGTATGCAGCGATGATATTAGAGAGCGAACTGAATGAGCTACGGGTGCAAGTACAAGAAGCAGCTAAAGAAGACTTGCATCAAAGGGAAAAAGTAGAGCAACACCTGCAACAGTAGAACTACTCTACTATTAGTTACTTAGCTTATTTTGAAACATTCGTGCATAGAGCACACAATGTTCATAATGTACAACTTTTAATATGTGATAAATGCAGATCTTCATTTTCTATATTTATTGAAAGTATTCTATATTTATTAAAAGTATGTGTGTTCCTAAATCAACAATGCCTTATACAAATCTACTCTCCATAGTGCGTACACATATAGCCTAATGGCCAAGTATTGACCATAAGCATCAAATCCATGATCTTGACAGCATAGTAAGTTTTGACCAAATTATTCATAATTTAAAAGAAACACATTAGACAACAATTTCTAGAAATTTTAGAAAGATAATAACATATACAATTATGCAATATATAATTGTTCACTGTGCATTTTAAAATTGTTCACTGCATTATCAGAATATTGGGCAAACAAATTGGATGACCAAAATCTGTATATGTAAAATATTTACATGGTTCACTATGGGCTTTGAAATAGTTCACTGAGAAATTGAGTGAAGTTCACTGTACAACATCCTATATATGTAAGTTTTACTTAGATCACTAAATACTTTGCATTAGTTCACTGGGTAACTGAGGAATGTTCACTATAAAACATGATTGGTATTAAAACTAAGTCTAACACAAATCAAGGTTTTTTTAAAAGGTGAGTTCACTAATTTATAGACTATTGGTCACTATAGAAGTTAACAACACATGTTAAATTACTTCAGTCTTCTTTTGTAAGTATTTCCCTTAATGTCTCTAAGTTGAACAATTCTGTATACGTGTAAGTTAAAATTGGTTCACTATGGGCTTTGAATTAGTTCAGTAAGCATTTGAGGCCGGTGCACTCTAAAACATCCTAATTCTGATTATGTATAAGTTTTTACATAGTTCACTATTTACTATGCATTAGTTCACTATGTAAATGAAGAATGTTCACTGTAAAACTTGTTTCTTATTGGAACTCAATGGAACCAAGAACTGCACTCTAAAAATAATACAGTTCACTCTTTTAGAAAGGTGAGTGCACTCTAAAATTGCACAATCCTAAAGAAAACGAACCCACTGATGGGGGGTGGACCCATTAATAATAACATATCGTTGCCATCAATTATTATAACCAAAATGACCTTAAACAAGTAGAGATAGAAATCCAAGATGAACGAAGACCTAAACAACAAACAAAATTGATAACTATAATCTACCACCTACAATCCAAACCACACGTACATAAAATAAATACCAAAACCTAACATCAACATTGTAATATGTCCAAATCACAACTCATATGGTCTCACTCACTACATAATTTGAACCATAAATACACAAAAATACAAATATAAAGTGTCTCCAACAACGCAATAATCTGTGAATGCTTAACATTATGACTAGCATTTGCATTAATAATATCAGTATGGAATTCTTGCAAGACTGGTGGAGCCGTGACAGGCATAAACACTAAACTGTTGTTAGCTAAATGAAAAAAGTACGTTGGATGAAAATATGGCAGTGGAAAAGAACCCTGCATAAAAAAGTAAATACACAATGAGTCAATAAAAAAGTTTACTACACTATTCAAGGGTGTTCATAAAATAACTTAATTTTATTCAATCACTTGAAATGGCATAGACAACCATGACCAAACACCTTAATGAAACTAAACTCATATTATGATGTACCTCACCCACACGATGTTGATCATGTGAAACTAAAGATGAATGGCTAAATGTTGGCAATGTAATATGCTATAAAAAAAATTAATGAAGAACAAAACATATACAAAATAACCACATAAAAAAAAAATCAATATAAATATACCTATTGAAGCATTTGTGAGTAACTAATGCCCGTATACGGAGGAGCATTTGCAAAACATGGCCCATTCTTCAGATAGCACAATATGAAAATAGAAGTCACTAACAACTTTAATATGACATAAACCATGCATTATTGACAATCTATGATATAATCAATCAAAATCAACAAGGAGCCTTTGAACAAAATAATAGTAACTTGAACACAATTGGTGCACAAAGTATACCTGGGATGGTGCTGTGGACAAGCCCACATCAGTCTTTGACAACTTCTTTAACTTCCTCCATTTAACTTGATCACATTTCTTTTCAACAATACTCTTAAATCTCCTATTCCTAACACTTTTTTTACGAGAACCGGGAGGATTTAGCACATTTGGTAATGAATTCAAAACCTTCTCTTGTCCATCTTCATCACAATGTATAGAACCCACATCAAATTCAACTAGCGACTTAAGTTCCATAAAATACTTTCCACAATGAGCCCTTGTATTCTCATTCATTTGGCTGGCGGTAATTATTGAATTCATTTTCCTCAACATTTGCATCTTTCATACAGAAGAACAACCCACATACTCTTTACCAGTAGATGATCCCAACTCAAGGTTTTGACCATCTTTAATACCCTTAAACCACCACCTAAATTATATATAGATCAGGCATTTGTTCAACACAACAAGCATATAACACCCTTAGGCAATGGGAACACAAAATCCCAACCTTGGTAAACATCTTACAACTACATTCAACAACACCTTCATCTTTATCAAAAGTAAGGACATGTCGAAACCCAAACGGCTCTTCTCCATGAGATTCCCTTGCAACCCTAATCCCCCACTCCTCAAAAGACGTAGCAGAAGGAGAACTTTCAATGCCTTTGTACTTATATGCAGCACCATCAATGAACTCCTTCTTAAACATCAAGAAAGCTTCAATTGTATACACAGACATCGCATGTTTCAAGATGTTTATAGAAGGGAAAGCCATTTCTACATTACCTTTGCTACATCTGTGATCTTCACTATTCTCTTTGTTCCTCCACTCATATACAACATCACAAAAGATGTTGTGAAAGTCACAAAGATCAGCTATAGCCGACAACCTCCTTTTCAAAGATCTGTTCGTTGTCTCACTCCTTTGAGAGGATAATACGCCACCAGGAAAAAACTGTTTTGAAAACGCCGAACACTATTTTTCACGCATACTATACAAGTTACAAAGCCAATGATTATTACTACAATCGTACTTTTCCATCATCCTGAAATTTACAAAGCAATTCATAAGCATAATAGCCCAAAATAATTGAAAACATTGCATAAACAATACATTGTGTGTAGTTAACTTACAAATACTAAAGTTAAAGTTTCTTAAAAACTTACAAAAAATTTAAAAACAACACAAGCCAATGAAATCAAACCAAAGGCAGGACATAAACAACAAAACACATGGCCAAAAAAAAAAGAAAGAAATTTAGAGTAAAAGACATATCTTCCTAGTAACATAATTCCATTTCCAAATATAGTATACAGTGAACAATACTAAATATCTTAGTGAACTAACACAACAAAAAATGAACCAAATACACGTTACACATACACAAAACCTATAGACAAATCCCAACTAGTCCTCTAAATATATGACTAGAAAAGACCTGCATGCCATTCACTATAAGAAAAGAGTAACATGGGATATCTATAAATTATAATGACCTACACACAATATGCTTTATGTCATTTAAGGAAACAAAAAGTGGATCTTGTTACAATAAAAGCAAAAAAAATAAAAAAATGAACCATGAAACAAATTTAAAGTATAATCAGATAATAATTAAAGGCATAATATATATAGCATTGCAAACTCTTAATGCATGATAATATGTGTTCATAACATCAAAAATGAACAATACTCAGAGATGCAGTGAATACACTGAAAGAGAATTGTGAACCGTGTTCAATTTTGAAAAAAGTTTTATATAGAATTAACTTATACTACTAGTAATAGACTTCAACAAGTACATACCTCTCCCATAAAAAATTGAACTCAGCCACGGTGTCACAATCCATCAAAACTCTATTAAAAATCTTAGTGAAACCTTCGCACAATCTAAGGCGTCCAATATTTTTCCTTGAATTTTCAATAATGTGCCAACAACACAACCTATGACGAGCAAGAGGAAACACCAACTTAATTGCAGAAGCCATAAAGAATGCCTGATCGGTTATCACAGTAATTGAGTGTGCTTCCCACCCATAGACGTGAAGAATGTCTTAAACAACCAAACAAAAGACCCTATCTTCTCATTCAGCAAAAACCACAACCAAACATAACATTCTTTGAATGATGATTCATCCCAACAAATGGCGCACAAATCATGTCATACTTGTTCGTCCGATAGGTTGTGTCAAAGACAACCAAATCTCCAAATAATACATAATCATTCAACATTTGCTTATCACGCCAAAAAAAACTAACTAAACAATTACTCTCAGGCTCAAATGCAGAAAAGAAGTCATCCTCATGCTTGAAAAGCCTATTAAATATTTCAATTAGTGAGTGCGCATCTCCACCATCAAATGTTCTATCTTTCAATTGTGACAACTTGTTGTATACGTCTCTCAAACCATACCCCAAAGAAGGAGAAACCCCAGCTTGTTTCTTAAGAACACAATATGCATCAACAACTCCTATTCCTGACTCCCTAAGCTGTTTAACAAATAAAATATCCTCCTCAAATACTTCTTGATGTGAAGGCAACAAATGTCGCTTACTTGGACTACAGAAAGCATGATTATGTTCAGTGTCATGCCGAGTAACAATCCACTTACCATCCTCATCTATATGAAATTGAATAAACGCCTTGCAACTAGTCCTAACATCTACATTTGTATGATCCTTCTGATATTGACCTATATCTTGCTTGAATCCAGCTTTCCCACAACAAAACTGGCGCATGCATAACCCACCTCCTTTGGCTTTACGTCTATAACATACCTTCGAATACCGAACACTAAATCCAACCTTATATGCATAATCATTGTAGATATGAAATGCTTCACATTCTGAGGTAGCAGTAGCCCCAACCAACACTTCTTGCAAAGGTTGAACTTCAATAATGTCCCGGTTACTGAACCGACATCCTAAAGTTAATACTTAAAATAATCAGTGAACTGCACTAAGAACAATAATGAACAATTACATATACAGAAGTGAATAACATCTACAACACAACCGATATAGGCATCACAACACTTAAAGAAATCATGGAAATACCACACAAACACCATAAACACTAATACAGCCACTACCCCACTAATAGAAACAAAAATGAAAAACAATGAAGAATATGTAAAGTACAATTACAAGTTAAATACACAAATAAACAAGATGAACAAATCCACATTTTAAAAAAATGAATTTCTAATTAAGATGTGCAAAATAAATAGTGAACAGCAAGAAGTGCAAAAATGACCAATACCACAAAGAAATATGAA
>JACYFF010031954.1:87934359-87982466 GCA_017589665.1 Selenicereus undatus | reverse complement strand
GACAAAATGTAGGAGACCAATTAAATTCACACGCGGAAATGACAACAAGACCCCATCCATGCATTCCAATTCATCACCGTTAATCGCTGTTCTCAATTTTTGTCCATTCTTTTGCCCTGTTCCGTTAACATTGCGACACGTACCCTTGAAAGAGAGAAGGAAAAAAAAAAATGGCACAATCTTTTAATTGGCTGGCTCAAATTGTATTTCTGACGAAATTATGTGTCAGTTCATCCTCCATTCCCCAAATTATCAGTTATTTTAGGCATGCAGGCGTACCCAAGATAAATACCCAAATGTCTTCAAAAATGTGTGATAATAAAAATGACGAGGAGGAGAAATCAACCTTTTTAAGCTAAAAATTGGGGGAAAAAATAAAATAAAATTGTATGTATTTTCATAGACAATCTAATTTGATTAGCTCAATATTTCAGTACATTTTAACTATATTAAAATGCATGCTTTATGTATATCAATTACGCATGAGATTATGTTTGTGTGAAAGAACTATATATCAACAAGCTAATAGATGTTTCATGTCACTAATAATAAGATCACTCCAACATCTCATGAGTCAGAAGGGCTTCAAACACGTAATTTAAAACCAAGTTAACTAGCCTGTAATATTGAGCCAAAAGACAGATAATGGACTTATGGTTCTACTTGAGCGAGTTAAGTTGACAACAGAAGAAGCAGGCAAGGCGTGCTGGATTAATCCAACGCATCTTCCTTCCTAGCAACAGAAGATCCACTAAGAATTATAATGAGATGTCGATAGTTAATAAATAACTAGCAATAAAAGATGCACAAAGAAGCATAGTTTTTGAGTGTCAGACGAGCAGGTAATTTTTATTTTTTGAATGAACTTTGAGAACACATTTTGATCTTTTTAGGGCATGTTCTTTTCGACTTATAAATAGTACTTATTGGTATTTATTGCTTAAATATATTGAATCATGATTAAAGATATTGAATTATGATTAAACATGCTGAATAGTTGAAAAAAATATAACTAAATATTTTTGATAAGTACTTACAGTGTTGAAATGTATTGAATGATGCTGAATTGTGTTGAATTGTACTAAAAATTGTTCAATGTTTGTGATAAGTACTTATAATAAGTGGAAAAGCACATGTCCTTAATTTTAAAAAGAAGCATTTTTGACATTTAATATATCATCATGTAATCTATACATGCAATTCTTTTTCAATTCTTTTTTTATGACATGATCTAAACTTTAGTTTAAACTTAATTAGATGAAAACCCCTTTGCCAATCTCTCTTTTCTGAGTGCTCACACATGGTGCATGAACCTTGGGATGATGAGGCGAACCACTCCTAGTAAAGATTCTCTTCCATGGTAACGTGAAAACGTGCTCACCCATGGATTAAAAGTTAAAACCAAAGCACTGCACGAAAAGTAAAAAAATAAGACTAAATAAATAAATACTGAAGTCGCTATCAAAATTAATTATCATTTTTTTCAGAGAAAAATGAATATCAATAATGAGGAAAAGGGATTTAATTAGCGACATTAATCGGATCATTGGTTCAGGAGTGAAAGATTGACCGAAGAACCGTGACAGGAATACGCTGACAAGTGACAACTTTTTCAAATAGTGGGTTAAAGAAGGCTGTGCCCTGTGCAACAATGTTACAGACCTGATAAATGGGTCATTCAGTTCGGGTACAGAGTAGGTCAAGTTCAGGTCGAGTCATGTTCGGGTTAAGTGACATTTCGGGTCGTTTCGGTTTGGGTCGGGTATGGTTTGGGTCGGATCAATTTCGGGTCAACCAATTTTTGGTGAAATACGCTCGTTATGCCAAAATAAACAACTTTGTTGAAAATTTTGAGTCGGGTATGGTTCGGGTCGGGTCAATTCCGGCTTCGGGTCCACTTTCGGGTGAACATATTTCGGGTGTCGGGTCGGGTATGGGTCCGGATCATTCGGTTCGGATTTCGGATCTCGGGTCAGTTTTACCAGGTCTAACAGTACGTTGTGGACACTTGTCCTTCTCACATGGTGTATGGCTTTCTTCTAAAAGATTTTTAAAACATAAAATTATGACACGGATAAGAGTGGTCCCTCCTCCATTCATGTGACTGGCCAGTGGCGGATTGATAAAAATAATCCCTTATACAGTAATTCTATTGTGTATATCCTACGATGGTGTTAGGTATACACTCTAAAAAAACACATAATAGAAAACTTATTATTTAAAATATCAAAAATTTTGTTAAATAAATTCAAAGATTTATTAAATATAGTTTAAAGGTTCATCATTTAGGTCTAAAAAATTCACAACTATAAATTTAAAATTCATTAAATTTGGAATGATTAGTTACGTAAATTTATTATATCTATCAACCAAGAATTAGAAGACTTCCTGGAAAAGGTTCATTATTCAAAAGAAATAATTCAATTAATCATTGATAACTAAAGACTCATCCCTAAAAAAATACAGATTCATTATTTGTGACTAAAGATTTAATAAAATGCATACAAAAGGTTCATTATTTGGTTCTAAAATTTACATTTTTAGGCGGTAAAAACATGCATTAACGTATTAGAAGAATAGACAAAAATGTAATTTTAGAATAATTTCAAAAAAAAAAAAATTCATATCATGTGACATACAATCATTAGAAGAAGTCCAAAATAAATAACAATATAGTAAAATAATTAAAAACTTGAAAAACTAAAAGAAAAATAAGGAAAATGTGAAGTGGGAAAAAAGTGTTGCTAATATCCGAACACCATACTTGACTACTTGTACGCCCAATGGCTGCACTCTTCACCACTAACCTACAATAGTTGTTTTTGGCATCCATATGCGAAATTTAGTATTTACAGAAGGCACGAGGTCTAGCAATTTTTTGTGTGCGCATTATACGCTGTAAGGTATGTACCATGCTATATACAAGTAAATATATAGTAAAGATTTTAAGGTAGTGTAGGTGCCTAAAATGACATCCTATTTTTCATTGCCTAATGACGAAGATTATACCCCAACTTGTATACTTGGGGTCCTAGCAGAGTAATCCTCGCATTTGAGTCAAAAATATTAATAAAACCCAAAAAGCTCAAATAAGCCCAAATTGTCAGTGTCCGACATTTAGTTGAGATCCACTCTAGGGAGTATAAGTTTATTAAATCTAGCTATCAACATTTTTCGTTGAACAAGTTTTCTAATGACACATTATGCACCAAAGTTCGATAAGCAACGGAAAAAATAGAAGTTGAATATTTGAGCTTATGCTAAAAATGATACATGTTCACTTCTTTGCTTATATCTTGTTCCACACTTACCTAAAAATTGTGAAATTAGTTTTATTAGAAGCTAGACTTAATAAGCTTTCAAGGAAAAAATTAATCACTCAAAAAGGAGGTTGGATGTGAATGTTATAGTCAAAACAAATTTAGTAGTTTGCGGCCTAGCCCAAGAACCCACCCTTGCAAGAACCGGGTTGCCTAAACAAGATTAATTAACTAGAATTCTACGTTGATTAGTTTACTGAGACTAATTAGTTAGAATTCCAATTGAATTATTGTACCTAGTTGCATTAACTTTAATGAGACCAGGATTATGTCTCCTTTATCTAAACCGATTTGGACCATCCCCTTAACAACTATAAATAAGGGGCTAGGGGATGAATGGGGCATCAATCAATTAGCACCAAATCAAATAGGCGTCAAAATACATCAGAATATTAGAGAGATGAGAGCATCAAAATTTAGGAGAGAAATACTCCACACATTGGAGATAGAGAATTGAGTCAACCATTAAAAAGGCGTGCTGAGGTTCCTAGGTAAATCAGGTGGGTTATTCTGAGGGTAAAAACTCTACATTTCCCCACTCTTATATTGTATTTCTCTTTTATGATTTTTTGATTCTAAATTACCAAATATGTAATCTTTAGGTAGTTCCATACCCGTTGTAACTGTTATTCTAGTTTTTAGGCTTTTGTTGGGCTAAAGCTTGTACCTTTTGTATGATTTTATATGAATAGGTGATTTTAACATGCTGCATGATTTTGTGTTAGTATAATTAAGTTATGATTTCCCATGTTAATTAGTAGAAACCGTCAGTAATGGCGGGTGATGATGAGATGCATCCTATCACATCACCGTACCATCGCCTCCAAATCGAGAACCTTGGTTCAAGATCAAGGAGTCATGACGGTCCCCACACTAGGGATTGCTTGGGGCTCCTTCGAAAACCTTTTTGAAGTAAAATCAATTGTCCCTTCAGTTGTCCTTATTGTATAATTTGCTTCGAAAAGTGATATAGTTTGTAAGTTTTCCTAAAACTCACAATCGATTCTATTAGTTAAAAGATTACTGCTTCTTTTCTTCATTATTGTATCTGGTGTCTGAATTACTAAATTTGGGGAAACATATTTGGATTCCGGCAGTAGAATCTGCCTGGGTCAAAATCAAGGTTCGATCTGACCCAAGAATCCACCCAAATTCCTGGATCAGACATGCACCCAAATTCTGGGTCAGGCTGAGGAAGCTGCTACTACGCAAACCAAGAGGACTCGACCTGGCCTGCCTAGGGAACCTGGAAGCGTTCCTTGGCCAGGTCCAAGGCCCAACTTCCTTTGACCCTGTGAAACAAATTTTGCCTTCTGCATAATGAAATAAAAATAAAAAACAATAAATATGCTTTCTAGAAAAATATAGAGTATCTAGCACACAAGCCCAACCATTCATGGGGGATCACACCAGCGAAGAGGTGGATCTTTACAGTGGCGACACCACAGGAGACCTTTTTTTAAAGGGGTGAGATTTGAACTTTAATACAGGAAATTATCTTAATTGTATTTGCATTATGCATACTTACATTATAAGACGCTGCTTAACGGGAGATCAACAACATCTCTAAGTGTAACCCTAATACTACCCCTCGGAAAGTGGCTGATCACTTAGTGGGCCCAATTAGACTTCCAACTGAGCAGTCAATTGCTTCACCCACTCATGTCATACTTTCCCGGTCTCAATGACTCAGGCAAGCATCTAAAACGCTCTAGTCATACCACGCACCCCATGGATGGTGTATGAAGCATTGGGTTGTGAGAGGATTGTTTGAAACCTTACATAAAACATTTGTAATATAGAACTCTTGTTTAAGTTGGAACTCATGTGTATGATTGGAAATGCAATGTGTCCTTGTATGATTAAACCTCTTTAGCCCAAAGGACTATACATTGATACTGTCAGTCTTAGAGGAGGCCAGATTAAGAGAAAACTAAGTATGGGAATTGGATTAGGAGCCAAAATGGTTTCTGGACCAATTGAGTTCTAGTAGGACTCTTGATCTAGAATCTAAAAAAGTTGTAACTCCAGTTTAGAGTACCAATTTCAGCCAAAAAGGAATCATGGGAATTGGATTAGGAATCAAAGCAGTTTCTAGGCAAATTGAGTTCTAACAGGACTCTTGATCTAGAATCTGAAAAAGGTTCTAAGTCCAGTGTAGAGGTATCAGGTATGGTTAAAAAAACCCGGCTAGAGATTGTTGAAAAAGGAACAAAAAAAAAGGATTTGGTAGTCCACATCTAAGGCAAAATAAAGTATGTGTCGGCCGAGATCCTTGAGGGTCTAGCTGGCAGAGCCCGCCAATTTCCATGCATAAAGTCCAAATAGAGAATTTGAAAAAAAGGGTAAATTTGAGCCTGGTTAAAGCCAGGTCAGGATCCAATTAGGAAGTTAGGTCAAATCTATGTCCTTTTATATTCATGGCATGAAGCTGTATTTTGGGCTCTCAGTATTAGAGTTAGATCCATAAATCAACATAGTTCATTTAGGGTCTTAGCACATCAGTTGTAGGATACTTGAAGACGGAAAGTCATGCATCATTAGGCCTCATCAAGCGTAGTCCATGAGTCTATCTAGGCCCAAGGTGTATAATACGGCCTATTAGACCTTTAAAGCACTAGTTCATTCTAGATTGCATCCAATCGCACATCGTATTAATAATGGATAAGTTCAATTAAGACCTAGATATCTTACCCATGCATAAGTTCATGGTCTACACATCATATGTCCTAAATCTAGGTTCCCTATATGAGTCCACCTAAATCCAACCATCTGCTAAGACTAGCCCATTCTAGGTAGACCTGACAAATGGGTCATTCGGTTCGGGTACGGGTCGGGTCAAGTTCGGATCGGGTCATGTTCGGGTTAAGTGACATTTCGGATCATTTCGGTTTGGGTCGGGTATGGTTCGGGTCGGGTCGATTTCGAGTCAACCAATTTTTGGTGAAATACGCTAGTCATGCCAAAACAAGCAACTTTGTTGAAAATTTCAAGTCGGGTATGGTTCGGGTCGGGTCAATTCGAGTTTCGAGTCGACTTTTGGGTGAGCATATTTCGGGTGTCAGGTCGGGTATGGGTCTGGGTTATTCGGTTTGGGTTTCGGGTCTCGGGTCAATTTTGCCAGGTCTAATTCTAGGCAAACCAAATTACAGTCATACTTAGTTAAGTATAGGCCTCTGATTCACCAAAGAAAGTCTTGAGTTTGACTTAGGTTCATAAGTCATCTCTTTTAGCCCAACTTAGGACCTAATCCAAGATAAGTCCAGATTTCAGCCTAAAACCCCATATCATAACCCTATTTCAGCCTAACTCTTCAAATCGTCAAGTCATTGTCTATGTTTCTTCAAATTGCAAGCCATTAACCATTCCCTTTGGCCTATATCCAACATGGTTGGCCACTTATAGCAGTCTACCTCTCTAAACCGTCACCTTATTGCTCAGGATAGGAAAGACAAAGAAGGCATATGAGCGAAGTCCACAAATTAGGAGACTGCTATCTTGAGAAAAGTCCACTAGCTAGGTCAAAGTAAAAATCCTAGTCAAGGTCCAATCATTTATCAAACCTGATGGTAGGTGGTAACCAATTGGCTCAACTCATGAAGATGGTTAAAAAAAAAAATCAAACTAGACTTGACAAGAGTGAGAAGAAGATAGAACTAATGGCCTCTACACTCTAAACTCTTATCAAGAACACCCTAAAGGGAAAAGGTGAGAATCCTCACAATGGAAGAGGGGAAGATTATCAGAAGGAGGAAGAAAAAGGGGGAAAGAGCACTCCTCAAACTGATCCACGAGTAGATCAAATAGAATAACTACTTAAGGAATCTTCCATGTTCAACAATTACTTTAATGGTTATATAGGATTCACTTCTATCTCAAAAGGAAAATTATCCCCAAAATTCACTATGATTAAGTTTCATGGAACTGAAAATCCTTACCATCACGTGAGGACTTTTCTTAGTGCAATGACACTAAAAGGAATTGACAGTGACATCTTCCACATCATATTTCCTTGGACGTTCGACAAGGATGTGATGAGGTGCTATAATATTATAGTCCCACAAAAGGCCACAAACTAGGATGATCTTTGTAAATAATTTCTACGTCAGTATTCATACAATGCTGACCAGCCAATTACACTCAGAGACCTAGAATTAAGTAAACAGGAAGAAAAGGAAAGTTTTTCTGACTTCCTTACTCGTTGGAGGGAAAAAGACCCTCATATGACTAACCGACCCTCAAAGGCTGATTAAGTAAGGTTATTAATCAAGAACCTCCAGTCGTGTATAGACAGCTCCTACAACTTACGCCATTTGTAAACTTCACTGCAGTAAGAAATATAGGCAAGCTATTAGAGGAAGAATTAGATAGGGAGGCACCTGCCAAGACTGGTAGCAATTGAAAGGGAAACTATTAGAATATGGACAAGAAGGATAAAGACCCTACAAGTAAGGAGGTGTATGCTCTAGATTGCTACATCAATGCATCCCTATTGGAACCATTCATGAAGGGCAACAACCCGCTTAGCTTGCATCATGACATTCTAGCCATTTCAGACCACCAAAACATAGTTGAATCCAAGTCCAAAATGCCTCCACACTAGATGCGTTGAATTTTGTTGAATTTAGAAGATATGATGCAATCCTATGTGGCATGCTTAGCTTATAGTTATGTGTTGAGTCTTACAGTCATTCACTTTCTTTCCCATCATGAATTCAAGTTTGTTGTAACATTGATTTATTAATGAAGTCATCTCCTTCATTAGTTCTTTTGCATATTCTCATATCATCCTTTTCTTAAAATGCTTCTGCTCTATGATGAATCCAGGTTTGGGAAAAAAAGAGAAGAAGAAACAAAGAAAACAAAGAGGGGCTAGCTTGAAAACCTGACAAGGCAAGCTAGGCAAAAGGAGAGGAAAAGAAATAAAATATAGAGAGGCTAAGCATTTCAAGCCATCATCTAAAATAGGAAAAAGATCTTGTTTACAATCAGTCACGCAGATTTAAAGGATATGCCTAAGATAAGAGACATCATTTGACAACCCACATTAATACCTTTATTAAACCTGAAAAGTTACCACTTGAAACCCCTTTAAGCCTTCAAATAAGTCTATTTCTTTCCTAACCACATCTAACCCAACCGGGCAGTAGGAGTGTATCATGGGTGACATCAATGTCAAAATCAGCAATAAAAAAGAAGGAAAAGTCTAGACCAAATAGGCCTGCCCAAAGAGACAAAGAAAAAAAGAAAAAAAAAGGAAGAAAAGAGTTTGAAAACAAGAAGAAGAAGAAACGAAAAATTATTGATTCGCATTAATTAGGGGATTTCATAGGGGTTGTCTGAGCCTTGACGCCAATTTCTTTCCTTTGGCACCTTAGCCCTGAAGTCTACCTTAAAAAGTCCTGCTAAAGACATCCATCCTTTAAGCTGCATGTCTTAATCTTCAACTACGGCTGCCATGATTCCATATATGAGGTACCCACTTTGAGGCTCAACCCCAAAGATTCTTTTCCATAAAGGAACATCTGAATTTGATCATTTAGTTTTCCAAAAAAAAAGAGAAAGAGAATAAAGAGCAGCTAACAAGAAAACTTAAAAAGGCGAACAAAAAGGAGAGTGAAAATAAAACCTTGGTTTTTGAGGATAAAGAAGCATTCCATTGACTACTCCCATCAAATAAGATGAATCATTCACCACTTTACCACTTCCTCTCAATCATCATAGCCTTTAATCTCACATCCATTCCAAAATTCAGGACTCTTGGTCCCATCCATGGCTATAAATTCGAGAGTGGATAATCACTTCAAATTCTCAACTTTTCTAATTGGGCACTCACCCATTATGCAAGATGGGGGGGATCTCCTATATTTTCCTATGTAGTTAGGCCTCCCCTCATGGTAAACATTTCCCGACAAGGAGATAAACAAAATCTTTGTACTAAACTAGTGGCTACTCTAGGCAACACCACCAAAAGCATCTTCCTAACATGGAAATGATCACATTTACTGTATTGGACTGGGGGCTATTCCAACCAAAACTAGCAAAAACAGCTTCGGCTATCATTATTCTCACATCTGGGACTTCTGTTATAATAAATGGAAATTGGGGGCTTCTTTAAAATAGAAGCACTTTAATGTAAGATTAGGGGTTACTCCTCCATTAAAAAAAGGGATTTTTCATTCTGGGTGGCTTAAGATCCATGACATGGCCTAACCTAGTCATCACCTAACGTATTACCACTCATTCTAAGCCGTATAACATCACCTTGCCTAACCTGTCGTCTTTTATATCTTGATCGGACCTTATCCAATGGAGCCCAAACTTAGTGTGGGACCTACATGCATACGTGGCTAGGTCATCACAAGTCTACAGAGTCAACATAATCATGTTTGTATCGTCACCATAATCGTGTCCATCTAGCTGAGTCTACATAGTCAACATATATGCACAGTTTGAGTCTTGCATTTTTGCATAAAAGTCCAAATGCATTCATACTAAATTGCGTTACAGTATCATACATAAGTATGACAATATAACTCTATTAATCACCCTGGAACCTACTACTGGCTCCACCAAAGTAGTCAGCATAATTAGATGTGAAGTCAGAATTAACAGAAGCTCAGCTTGTACCCAAATCGAGATGAGAACTGTCCCCAGGAGCCCAACATTGACAATGAGGCTCACTATGCATAATCTTGGATGACCAATCTCCATACAGGATTTGAGGAACCAGGGGTTCTCTCAAGGAAGGGACCTACATGCATACGAGATTAGGTCATCGCATGTTTGTATAGTCAGCACAATCGAGTCTGCATAGTTATCACATCAATATAGTCTCACTTGGGCTAGCAAGTGCACCGGCATCAATGCATAGGTCTTTAGCCTATTTATTAGACTACCCTCCGCCTTAATCACTTAAGAACCCTGAATTGACGAAGAGTATAATCAACCTTCAGAGTCACCTTAAAGGAAGGGCACACAACTCAGGTTAGAAATGAAAACATCAAAGGTTCTCAAGACTGCGTTAATAGCTATCGTAGAAGACATCTATACTTTGACCATCACCTCAATCAGGCTTAGTCAAAGTGGGTCTTTATCCTCAAAGAAGGCCTTATGCAAGCATCCTTATAGAAAGAACATCAATCCAACTTACGTAAACAACCTTATAGAAAGGACATCAACCCAACTGCAGCGTATCAGGTAACAAAGTCCAAGAGGATCTAGCCACAGAGGACACTTCATCATTTTTATCTCAACAAGAAGATCAACGCCATCCCAAGCTTCAATGGGTATCCATTCTCTTTTAATAAAGAAATCCTACGCAGGCCTCTCTTGATGGGATCGACGATGAGGATGAGCTCTTCTCAAGCTCATACTTGAAAGCACTTATACCAGTAATGAAAACAAGAGAAAGAAAAGAAAAATGAGAGAGGAAGGAGGAGCACGATTTAGGAACTCCACAAGCCAAGCTATTTATAGGCAAAAGATGCCAAGGGAAGACCCAGTCGGGTTCCCCACAACTTATACGAACATATTCCTTCACTATGAGTTAAAATGCAAGCAAATAAGAGAGGTAAAAACAAAGGGTTGTCAAGCACGAGAACCTGATTGGGTTCCCCATACCTCATATGATCATATTCCCTCCACAAAGAGCCAAACACTCAAGCAAAAAAGAAGAAAAACAAGCAAAGAAGGCAAGCCATAGGCACCAGGGCGGGATCTATATGTGCATACAAATTCACAACCATCAAAAGAACAAAAGCATACAAGTAAGGAGGAAAAAAAAAGCAAAGAAAGTGGTTAGGGAACCAGGGTGGGCTCCTCACCATCAAATGATTGTGTTTCTCTTGGAAATTACACAAGAGGAAGAAGCCAAAGCCAAAGAGGTCTAATGGGTTGCTCTACATCCATGAGTACCCGAGGCAAAGCATGCAATTTTAAGAAGAAAAGAATGGAATGCTTATGAAAATATTTCAAAATATTCAAATAAGAATCCAACATAAAAGAATAAAATACATACGAAGATAATCATATAAGTCAAAAGCCAAAATTGACAATCCTAACATTTTGTTGATGAAATCGGATTGTTCAGCAGAAAGATATGTTATTGCAACGATAGGAAGAAAAGAAGAAAAATTACAATTTGAAAATTCAATATCAAGATTTCTAATTAAAGAGTACAAATAAAATAAACCATAGAACCGTAAGTCATGCCTAATTTTAACCCAAACACAAATTACCAAACTTCTAACTTTTTTAACCATTATCAAAGTTGGGAAAATAGTAAGCTCAACCATCACATCAAGCCTTCATTGATGGGGAAACCAGAAATTTGAGAACTTGAAACCAAATCGAACTTGAACAATCGCTGACAATTCCAATAGAAAAACACTGAAAATCTCACTAAAATTAGCAACACGAAATTTGATTACATCAATTTGTGAATCTAACCTAGATCTAAAACTTGAAAAAGGGAAGAAAAGAAAGGAAAAAAATGGAAAAACTAAAAACAACGCCCCTAATCTACCCTCTGCTTCTCCTTCATATAGCCAAAACGCATCACCGTTTACACCTTGTAACTGGCGAATTAATGATTTCCATGATGAAGAAGATGACAGTTGAGATTAATGAATGTAATTATGAATGAAGGAGAAGAGAGAAAAGAGGAATTAAGGGCTTGCTTCAATTATGTGGTCACACGAAGAACATGAAGCAACAAGGGCTCAGGCTTCTGGGTAGTGAAATGAGAAGAAAGGAAGAAGGAGGGTTGGGGCATTTGTATCATGCGCTGCTTGCATGGGCAATAAGTGAGAAGGGGGAAGAGTTGAGAATTGGGCAGGTCGTTCAAACTGGGCAGAGAAGTTGGGCCGCGGTTTGGGGAGCACAGGCCCACCAAGAAGAGAGACCAGGGAAGGGGAAGGCCGCATTGGTTTGGGCTCGACTTATGGGCTTCAAGAGTTGGGCAAGCCCGTGCGAGAGGGAGGGGGAAGTAGGAGGAGGAGTTTGGGCAAGGCAGCAGATTGGGCCAGGTGTTTGGGCCTCGGTGCTGGACGTGGAGAGAAAAGGAGGAGATGGAGCTGGACCGGACTGCTTGGAGTTGAGCTTGCAAGCGCTGAAGTGGGTTTCCTCTCTCTCTCTTCTTTCTTTCTCTCTTCAACTTGATATAAACATGATTAATTGAGCAAGTTATCTATGTCTTCCCAAATGTTTTGATTCCTACAAAATAAGCAAAAATATATTAAAATCCTAATTCAATAATTTATTTTGAGCAAATATTGAATAATATAAGGGTATAAAATAATTAATTTCTTTTTAGGTTGAACACTACTCGAGCAATATGGGGAAAATAAGTTCGCCTAACCAACAAGAAGGTTCGCTACTGCAGCAATACAGGAAGACAAGTTCGCCAGACTAGTAAGAAGGTACGTTGCTTCAGCAACACAAGAACATAAGTTCGCCTGATCAGTAAGAAAGTCCACTGCTCTAGCGATGTAGGAAGACAAGTTCGCTATACCAGTAAGAAGGTCCGCTGCTCCATTGATAGAAGAAGACAAGTTCGTTTGACTGGCAAAAAGGTTTGCTATTCCAATGATACAGACAAATACACGAATTTGCTGGACCGACAAAAAGGTCAACCACTCCAACAATATGGAATCCTGCTCAACTGAAAAAATGGTCCTCTATTATAGTGATATGGAAGCCTACTAAAGGATAAATTCATGAATTTACTTGACCGACAAAAAAGTCTACCACTCCAGCGACACGAAAATCTGCTCAACCACCAAAAAGGTTCGCTATTCGAGCGATACGAATAAATTCATGAATCTGCTTGACTGGGGGAAAAAGGTTCGCTACTCTAGCGATATCGAAACCTGCTTGATCGGAAAAAAAAATTTTCTACTCCAGCGATATAAAAATCTGCTCGATGGATAAAGAGGTCCACTACTCCAGCGATACAGAAAGTTGCTAGCCCAGCGAAAGGACAAATTCACGAATTTGCTTGACTGCAAAACGGGTCCACTAATCCACCAAGTTGGACAAAATGCATAAAGCACCATCACATCAAAGGTGGACATGCACCAACTCTCAGGATCCTCATAAGTTACATACGGATTCTACATCATCACAGCCAGCCAAACAATTACGGGAAGCAACTATTACTTTGACCTTCGCCGTACTTCAGCTCGGCCAAAGTTGGTGCTAAATGTAAATGCCTAAAAATAACATCTTGTTTTTAATTGCTCAATGATGAAAATTATACCTCAACTTGTGTACTTAGGAGCCCACTAGAGTGATCCTTGAATTCGAGTCCAAAAGGTTAATGGAGCCCAAAAACCCAAATAGGCTCAAATTGACAGTGTTTGGCGTCCAGTTGAGATCCAATCTAGGGAGCATAAGATTATTAAGTTTAGGTATCAACATTCTTGGTTCAATAAGCTTTCTAATGACATATTATACACCGAAGTCTGATAAGCATCCAATGTAAGTCGAATATTTGGGCTTGTTCTGAAAATGAAACATATTGACTACTTTGCTTATATTATGTTCCACACTTATCTAAAAATTATGAAATTAGTTTTGTTAGAAACCAAACTAAACAAAATTTCAAGAAAAAAAAAATAATCACTTGAAAAGGAGCTCAGGCGTGAAAGTTATGGTCAAAACAAATTGGACTATATGTGGTCCAGTCTAGGAACCTGGCCATGCTCCTACTTACAAGAACCAGGTCAGGTTCTCTGGCTGGGGATCCATTCAGGATCCCAATCTTGAAGTCCGTTTTTGCCCAGATAGGATTAATTAACTAGAATTTTAGGCTGATTAGTTTAATGAGACTAATTAGTTAGAATGCTAACTGAATTAGTGTACCTATTTGGATTAACCTTAATGAGACTACGATTAGGTCTCCTTTCTCTAAACCGATTTGGACTATCCCCTCAATCACTACAAATACGGGGCTACCCCTATGGGATGAGTGGGGCATCAATCAATTGGCGTCAAAATACATCGAAATACTAGAGAGACAAGAATATCAAAATTTAGAAGAGAAATACTCCACACATTGGAGATAAAGAATTGGGTCAACCATTAAAAAGCCATCACTTTGCTGGGGTTCCCAGATAAATCAAGTGGGTTATTCTGAAGGCAAAAATTCTACCTTTCCAAACTCTTCTATTGTATTTCTCTTTTATGATATTTTGACTCTAAATTATCAAAGATGTAATCTTTTCATAGTTCCTCGTCCTTTGTAACTGTTATTCTAATTTTTAGGTCTTTGCTGGATTGAAGTTTGTACCTTCTGCATGATTTTATATGAACAAGTTATTTTAACCTGCTGCATGATCGTGTGTTAGTACAATTAAGTTTTGATCTGTCGTGTTGATTAGTAGAGGTTGTCAGTGATGATGGGCGGTAATCAGACGCATCACATCACATCACCATACCATCGCCTTGAATCTAGAGCATGATAAGTGCTTAATATATACATCAGTTTAGGGCTATTTTGTGTCGTGTTTAGGAGAATTGTGTGCTTATTGTTATTATTTACTCTCTTATTCTTGATTTATGCTTGGGTATAGTTGTTTGATGTGTTTTGCAGGATTTTTAGCCTTTTTTACCCAGCATTTTCCCTTCAATAACTGTATTTTGACCTCCTCCGTGATTATCCATGTTATGCCACGATCGTAGAGCAAAGAATGAGCAAAACTCGGTTCCAACATAAGCCACGGTTGGTTCGTGATGTCTGCCATGGTCCGTGGTGAGCATGTAGTTGTTGCCTCTTCATCTTTCTTCAGTTGTGTGGCTGAGATCAAGCGAGCTCTCCTATAAATAGTCGTTTTGCAACAGTAGAGAGCATCCCTTGAGCATTCCCAAGCAAAGCAAAAGCATAGAGTAGTACTCTAGTTTCTTTCTTAAATTTTGTAGTTTTTGGTTTGGTTATTGTATTGGTGTAAGTCCTAAATGTGAGAGTTTGTTCTTGAGGCGGCTTTGAAACCCTTGGTTGAAGGCCATCTCAGTCAATCCCCTTTTCGCTCAGATTTTGCCAATCGTTGGTTAATTTTTAATCTTTTATCATGTCTGAGCAGTTTTCTTTAGTCTAGGGATTTAGTAGTTTGTGGAAGTGTTGTTGGATCATGTTTTAATCTATACAATTATGCTTATTTTCATGATTTTTAGATTGTTGTGAGTTGGTTTTTGGCCAAATTTTGCTTGCACTCTTGAAACAATCAAGTGAAAAATTGAAATGTGATATTTGATTGTTGGACTGCTTGATTAGACTTAGCATAACTTCGTCTCGAAAGAGAGATTTGCAAGTTAAGAGGGCTAGTAAGTAATCGAAGATATTTAATTTGAATTAAGAAAAATTAGTTTGAAAGAACGACTTTTGCTTAGTTTAGGCAAATTTAGTTGATTTCGAAAGAATAGACTGAGTTTCTGAAAAGATTACAATTCCTTGAATTTAACCAATTAAGAAGAAAGCACACGTTCATTATTTTTGATCCAATTTCCTTTCACAACTATCAGAATTTCTAGATGTTTTTCCCTTATTGATTTAGAAAAGTTTATTTGCTATTGTTAAATCGAATCCACTTGAACCAGAATTTTACTTAGCACATTCTGATAGGCAAGACTCAGTAAGTTACAATTAGTCCCTGAGGAACTATATCTTTTATCTATACTAAGAGTACTCATGCGCTTACGGGAGTTGGTCAAGTTTTTGGTGCTGTTGCTGAGGACTAAAACTGCTAACCATTGAGTTAGTCTTGCAAAAGTCACTAAATATTTTATTATTTTTTATTGTTATTTTTGTTTTTTCCTTTCTTTGCTTGTTTAAATTGCACCGGTAATGTTGGTGTTAGTGCTTGTAGGAATTTTTCCTAGTTTATGTGAAGTTCAATCTTGTATGAACCCAATCTAGAGATTGAGATGACTTTTCAGTTAAGGAGGAAAATGCAAAGGATTGAAAAGCAAAGACGCGAGGCAAGAAGGAATTCAAACATGGCAGAAGGTGATCAGTGAAGAACTCTTTGGGATTTTGTTGCCCCAGGAGTCTAGGGGATCGCTTCAAGCATCACTCGCCCTGCTGTCCATGCCAATCTCTTCGAGCTCAAACTGGCACTTATTTCCATGGTGCAACAATCTCAGTTCGGCAGAACTCCCTTGGAAGACCCAAATCTGTACCTCTCGGTCTTTTTAGAAGTGTGAGATATGCTGAAATTAAATGGGGTCTCTAGTGATGCGATTTGGTTGCGCTTATTTCCTTTCTCATCGAGGGATAAAGTGAGAGCTTGGTTGCACTCTTTGCCGTCTGGATGCGTAACCACTTGGGATAAGTTGACAAGAGCTTTGCTCACCAAATTCTTCCCTCCAAGCAAAATAACGGGCCTAAGGAATAAGATCACCAACGTTCTGCAAAGAGATGACGAGACGCTCTATGAAGCCTGGCAACATTTTAAAGATCTGCTGCATTTGTGCCCCCATCATGATCTTCAACTTTTGGATGATAATCCAAACCTTTTATAACGGTGTGACCCAATATGTGAGGTCCACTATTGATGCGGCAGTGGGAGGAACTGTGTTAGGGAAAAACAGAGTTTTAATATTTATAAACCCCAAGTGCAAGCTGTATCGTTGAGTACTTGGGGTCCACAGGGAGTTGTGTTTCCAACTACCAGAACTAACTAAAGCGTCTCAAGCTAGGGAAAACTGAAAGAATAGAAAATAGAACTAAACTACTAAAGCGAAAACAAAAGGACTATGATTAGACCTAAGATAAACCAAGTAATCAAGTCAAGCCCAAACCTCCCCTAATTATGCTAGCATTCAGAGTTGATTGGTTGCATCTTTGAGGCCACGTAAGCCCTCTCTCAAGGGTCAATAGGCTAATCTAATTGCTCTAACCACCTATTTTCATGGGATTAGTTCAACTAAACTACTAGGTTGACAACCCTTGACCTAGCAAGCGAGGAGACTATTTTCATGTCCAAATCCCAACTATTCTCTCTACCCATATTAGACAATTGACCCCACCTCTCAGCATAAGTCAATTGTCCCAAAACACAGATGAAAGCACTTTCAAGCATTTCATTGTACACTTGGCGGAAGTGAAAGAAAACACCAAATTTCAGGCAAAAATAAGGTAGGGTTGGGGCCTAAACAAGGTTAATTAGCCATCAAAGGCTAGCCACATTCCAAACCAACCAAAATTAACAACTATCATCAACAAAATACAAAACCCCAAACAAAACTAAACTAGCAAAGAAGAAGGAAAACATAAACAAGAGGAGAAAGAGAATGAAATAAATCAAATCTAAACAACTAAATAAACATGAATTAACAATAAAAACTAAACATTTAAACTAAACAAAACAAATACAAGAATTAAATTAGCAAAACGAAAATAGGAACAACATATGAACTAAAGAGAGAAAAGGGAAGAGAACTTAGACTTGATTGATAGAAGGAACTTGAAATCCAAAGGTTGAATCCAAGATTACAATCCTTAATCCTAATCTAATCCTCCTATTGAGGTTTTATTTGATAAACTAACCTAAAACCTAGCCTAAAAATTGCCAGAAAGAAGCTGGAGCGACCCCGAACGACCCTCGAACAAAATGCTCGAAGGAGCATCAAATAGAATTGCGTAACCAAACAGCGGCCCAAGGGGGCATGACCGTGCCACATGGCACGGCCCCACCATGCCATTTTTCTGGCAAGGTGGTTGGCCCCCCCTTCGATCCTTTCGTGCCTGCTTTCGCTATTTTTGTCTGTCTTCGCTCCTTTTCATGGTACTTGCTCCATTTGAACTTATTTCCTACAAAACGTTAATAAAACAAATAAAAATCCTAAAGATTTAGTTATTATACGAGCTAAAAGTGGGTGAAAGAGGCACATAAAATATGACAATTTATCGTCTAACAAACTGAGCAAGACTGAGGATGAAGCCTATAATCTGATCGAGGAGTTAGCGCTAAACAACTTCCAATGGTCCACTGAATGAGGCCAACCCAAACAGGTTGGAGGTAAGCTTGAAGTTGATGCAATTACTTTACTTTCTGCTAAAGTAGATGTCATGACTCAAAGATTAGACCAAATGAATGTTAATGCTTTGAACTCTAGAACCCCTTCCCCTTGTGAAATTTGTGGTTCAATTGAGCATATAGCTCTGAATTGTCAAGTTTGGAGTCATTTTTTCTAAGAGCCTAATGAAGTTAATTATGTTTAAAATTTCAACCCAAGACTGGCCAATACCTTTACTCTAATACCTATAATCCAGGCTGGAAGAATAATTCAAAATTTTCTTATAGGTCGAATCCAAACACTATGACTATGTCCCCTATGAATGCTAAAGGACCCCCTGGTTTTCAAAGGACCCCATTCTATTCTCAGATGCCCCAAAAGTCTAATTTAGAGGTAATGATGAAAAATATGCTTATGGCACAACAAAAACGTGATGAGTATATTAAGCAATTAGCCTCAAAGGTTGATGTGCTTACAACTTATAATGAGATGCTAGAAGCCCAAATTGCCCAGAAAGCCATTTTTTCATCTACGCCCCTAGATAAACTTCCGAGCAAACCTAAACCTAACCCTCGTGAGCACTATAGTTGTGTTACCGTGAAGGAAGAAGAGGACTTAACTGACTTTGAGAAAGTACCAATGGAAGAGGGTAGGGAGATAATCATGGCTGGAAATAAAGAGAGAAATAATTATGGCAAGACTTCCACTTTCAAAGAAAACAACACTATTGAGATCCCCACCATTTTCCCCCTAAGCTCCATAACCCAGGTAGTTTTTCTATCCCCTGTATTATAGGAAAGGTAGAAATTTAGAAAGGTCTGTGTGATCTAGGTGTAAGTGTTAGTATAATGGCCTATTTTTGTTTCATAAGTTGTACCTAGGACCATTACTGGTTGCACCCTTTTCCTTACAATTGGCTGATGGTTCTGTGACGCAACCTATAGGTAAGTTGGATAATGTGCCAGTCAATATAGGAGACATTTGGGTGTTGGAGAACTTCATTATAGTTGATATGCGTGAAACCGATGATGCCCAAATTATCCAAGGTTGGCCCATTTTAGCGACAACTGGTTGCCACATTGATGTAAGAGAGGTTCGTATATCTTTTGAGGTGGAAGGGCGATTCGCTGTGTTTAGTCATAAGAAGGAGGTCATGGTTTCTCCTCATTCTTCTTATTGGATGCATTACGCCTTTCCCTTGAGGCCGATATGGAGGATGTTTGGAATTGTGAAGATCCTCTTGATTTTGACTAGATTTCTTATGCGGACCCCGACCAAGGGTATGTTAAGATAGAGTTTGCTGCTCCTATGCCACCTAACAAGCTCGAGGTTGAGGCCCCTGTTTCTAATGAGTCTTCAATGAGTGATGACTGTAGGTTTGCACAAACTGTTCTCTCTATTATGTAGATTTTGATGTAAGGGTTGAACGAGTTGATGATTGCTCGTCTGATGGGCCACAAAAGCAATTTGTTTTGTATGCAGATAGTGCGTTATGGCACCAACTTATGAAGATGAAGGACCTGCAACCAGAACTTTTAAGGTGGTACCTTCAACTGAATTAGTTTGATTTTGAGGTTCGTGATAAAGCAGATCCGGACCAAGCCTAGAGGGCTTCAATGTCAAGCCAGATATATATCATTTTATTTGTAGGGATAATTATATGAACTGAGCTTAGGTACCTTCAACAGTATTTTTGGTTTTCCACCTAGCATGGACTTATCGAAACCGTCAAGTCCCCCGCGAATTCAACTTGCATGCATTTTGAGGTGAACTTTCGGGGAGTGTTAGGTACAACACCAGTTCATCAAAATGTACACATATTAGAAACCCCAGCATTAGAGTACCTTAGTGTATTTTGGCTTGATCTTTGTTTGTTCGGGACGATAGTCTGAATGTTCCCGAGACTTCCTGAGTTGTACTTTTTGTCCTATATGCTTGATGGAGATCAACTTGACCGAGGTTTATTTTTTCACTAGGCAATTGTATAGTGCTGCTATTAGCACTAAAGGTAGGATACTCATTGGTGGGATTGTAACTACTATAGCTAGATTTTTAGGAGTTGAGTCCAATCCTGAGGATAGAGCGTCCGGGTCTGAGCTGCTTGATCAAGCTGCTTTTGAGATTATGAACTTTTGTAAAGTTGAGGCTGGTAGTTTGTGTAGGATTTACCCCGAGGACCAACTTTTGCCACTTCCTAATGTTGATCGCACCACCCTTCTTCACCGAGGTAACCTTTATTGGGTACTTGGTGATGACGAGGTTGTTCGACCTGCACCCCATCATCCAGCCCCTCGATCTAGTCAAGCCAGACCTAGTTCTTCCTCTCAACCACCCCCATCTGACTATTCTGACCTCCAAGACACCCTTAGGTCCATTCAAGAGGAGCAAGTTTCCCTCCAAGAGTTTGTTGCTTTTGAGAGCGCCGCTCTTCGGGACTTTGTCAAAGAGCGCCACAACGAGCTTTATGGGTTGCTTGCTTTCAGTCATACACAATATTTCTAAGACTATAGGGCATGTCTAGAGACCTGGCGGGATTGGCATATCTCCTATGGCTAACCACCCCATCCTCCTCCACCTCCTTCTCTCTGATCTTGTTTTATGCTACTCCCCATCCCTTTTTATTATGTGCCCATGTTAAGGCCAATGTGTGATTCAAGCATGGGGGAGTTAGTCATTATATTTGACGTCTGATGCCTGTTTCTGTTTAGTGTGGTTATGCTTTGTATATGTTTTTAGTGGTAGTTTTTGATTTTTTAGTATTTAGTTTTGTTTAGTAGTGCATTTAGTTTTCTTCTAGGTTGCATTTTAGTTTCTTTATTTTATTTGTTTCTTTTGCATTTTAGTTTGCATTGTTTGTAGGAGCATGCATAAAAAAATGAAAATGAAAAAAAAAGTGAAAAGTGAAAAAAAAAGAAAGAAAATCCTCCAATGATGATCTCTATAGGTTTGGTAGTTTTCTATGATTTAGTTTGATCCTTTTATTCACCCAAATTGTACATAAAAGTTGGCGAATGTGTTTTAGAAATGAATTTCATGTTTTGACCACATGTTGGATGCGAGTTGATTTACCCCATAAGTCTTTACAAGATTTTGGCATGTGTTTACTAGTGAGCTAGCTTTGTCTTTGGTAGAAGTCTCGTGAAACTTTGAGCCTTTAGAGTGTTTATCAAATTAGTTTCATATTTCTTTCATGTGTGACTCTTCCTTGACGTTAATTCTTTAGAACTTGCTTTGATTCTCATTCAAGATCGCATTTCGCATACGTATTTAGGCAATATGATTGAGGCAATTTTTCTTTGATTTATTTGAACCCTACAGCCAAATAGCCATCCTAATTGTGTATTGTATCCCTTGTTAACCTTTTTGAGCTTGTATCTGTTTTTCTTGATTTGAACCTCCAATTATAACCCATGGCCGAATACTTGTCTTACCTTTAAGCCAAGGCTAGAGGAGTGTTCTGCTCTTTTGCATCAAGTTTGATAGGGTGTTCGTAAGATGGAATGATATCTTGTGGTGTGATTTGGTTATTTGGTGTAGGGTTGTGAGATATTGATTTATCCATTGTTTTATTGTACAAAGTTTAGAGAAGAGTTGGAATGTAAAGTTCTTTTTGAATTTCCCCGTTGGCTATCCTTTTTGAAGGAAAAAAAATAATAAGTGCTTACAAAAAAAAAAGAGGAAAAAAACAACACCAGAAAAAAATTCGAAAGAAAACAAAGAAATGAAAAAAAAACAACAGAAAGAAGAAGAAAACGGTTAGCCTTGGTGGGAATGTAAGTTATTTTTGATTTTCGACTCTTTCTCTCTTCATTTGGGGATCTATTCTGAATTGATATGGTTTAAGAAGGATGTAATATGATGCATTGGAATTGTGTAGCTCTTAGTCTTTGGCTTCTAGCTCCTCATTTCTAAAAACATTTGTTCCTCTCTTACCTTTGCCCTTAGGCCTATTACAACCCTATTAAAGTCCTCATGATTGTCTAATGCGTTTGCATTTTTAGTGATGGCGAATTTTGAGAATCTTGTCAAGCTTATCGTAGATTTGCGTCCAAGGTTGAGATTTGAGAGAACCTTCATAAATATATACATTTCGAACACATGAATGCTTAGTGCCACATAGCTATAGTGAGGTTCTACCAGCTTTACTAGTTTCGCTTGTTTCACATGTTAAATGACTGTATTTGACAATTTGGGGGAGATTGCTTTCAAGTTTGACATTGTAGCCTATTAAAAGTCTTTGAAAATTTCATTCCCTGTTCTGTTTGTTAATGATTTTTTGTATCTTTTTTGACTATCTTTGGATCAACTTTGCCATTTGAATGTTACCTAAATCTATCCTAATGAGGCTGTGTATACTTTTAATCATTGCATTGCTTGAGGACAAGCAACAGTTTAAGCATGGGAGAGTTTGATAAGTGCTTAATATATACATCATTTTAGGGATATTTTGTGTTGTTTTTAGGAGAATTATGTGTTTATTGTTGTTATTTACTCTCCTATTCTCGATTTATGCTTGGGTATAGTTGTTTGATGTGTTTTGTAGGATTATTACCCTTTTTACCCAACATTTGCCCTTCAATAGCTGTATTTTTACCTCCTCCACGGTTATCCATGTTATGCCACGACTGTAAAGCAAAGAATGAGCAAAAATCCGGTTCCACCACAGGCCACGGTTGGCCCTTGGTGTTTGCCATGGTCCCTGGTGAGCCTATAACTGTTGCATCTTCTTCTTCCTTCGGCTGTGTGGCTAAGATCAAGTGAGCTCTCCTATAAATAGCCTCACTTTGCAGTATTAGAGAGCATCCCTTGACCATTCCCAAGCAAAGCAAAAGCATAGAATAACGTAGATTAGTGCTTTAGTTTCTTTCTTACATTTTGTAGTTTTTAATTTGGTTATTATATTAGTGTGAGTCCTGAGTGTGAGAGTTTGTTCTTGAGGCGGTTTTGAAGCCCTTGGTTGAAGGCCATCTCAGTCAATTCCATTTTCGCTCAGATTTCGCTAATCGTTGGTTAGTTTGTTAATTTTTTTATCATGCCTGAGTAGCTTTCTTTAGTCTAGGGATTTAGGAGTTTGTGGAAGTGTTGTTGGATCATGTTTTAATCTATACAATTGTGCTTATTTTCATGATTGGTTTGATTTTGTTTTATCAAGTGTTTAAATTGTAGTGAGTTGGTTTTTGGCCGCAATTTGCTTGCACTCTTGAAACAATCGAGTGAAAAACTAAAAGGTGCTATTTGGTTGTTGGATTGCTTGATTAGACATAGCATAACTTCATCTCGAAAGAGAGATTTGCATGTTAAGAGGGCTAGTAAGTAATTGAAGATATTTAACTTGAATTAAGACAAATTAGTTTGATAGAACAACTTTTGCTTAGTTTAGGCAAATTTAGTTGATTTCGAAAGAATAGACTGAGTTTCTGAAAAGATTATAATTACTCGATTTTAACCAAGTAAGAAGAAAGCACATGTTCATTATTTTTGATCCAATTTCCTTTCACAACTACGAGAATTCCTGAACATTTTTCCCTTATTAATTTAGAAAAGTTTATTTGCTATTGTTAAATCGAATCCACTTGAACTAGAATTTTACTTAGCACATTATGATAGGTAAGACTCAGTAAGTTACAATTAGTCCCTAAGGAATGATATCTTTTATCTATACTACGACTATCCGTGCGCTTGCGGGAGTTGATTAGAACATCAGTTCAAGATCAAGGAGTCATGATGGTCCCCACACTAGGGATTGCTTGGGGGGCCTTTGGAAAACCTTTTTGAAACAAAATTAGTTGTCCCTTCTGTTTTCTTTCAGTTGTCCCTATCGGTATGATTTGTTTGGAAAAGTGATATGGTATGTAAGTTTTTCTAAAACTCACTAGCGACTCTATTAGTTAAAATATTAATGCTTCTTTTCTTCATTATTGCATCTCGTATAGTGGTATCTGAATTGGTAAATTTGGGGAAGCAGATTCGGATTCTGGATGTGGAATTTGCCTGGGTCAGAATCAAGGTTTAGGCCTGGCCCAGGAACCTGCTTGTATTTCTGTATTAGATCTACACCGTATTCTAGGCTGAGCAGAGGAAGTTGTTGCAGTCCAAACTAGGAAGACTGAACTTGGCCCTACCCAGGGAACCTGAGCTGGTTCCTTGGCCAAGTCCAAGGCCGAACTTCCTGTGGCCCTGTGAACTCAATTCTGCCTATTGCATAATAAAATAAAAATTAAAAAGAATAGATCTTCTTTTTAGAAAAATACAAAGCACCTAGCACACGAGTCGGACCATTCTTGGGGGACCGCACCCCCGGGAAGATGGATCCTTATAGGTAACGGCTAGTCGAGTTCAAGCAAAGCCTATGTCGACTATCATACTCCCAAGAGCAAAGTAATCTTGCAACACACGTCATCAAATACATATTAAAAAAATATGACACATACATTCTTCAAGAAAATAGTATACAAATAAGATGTAGGAGTGCATACTTCTGAATATATGTAATAAATTGTACGACCTTATTTCTGTACAATCTTATTTCTTTAATTTTTTACTTATCAAAAGTTCATATCATTAGTGTTCATCAACTTTTAACGTCATTGTAAGGGATATGAGTAGTCTAAATTCAATGCAAATTCGATTAGATCCGAAATCCAAAGGAAAAAAAAATCAATTCGAATTCAATAGAAAATAATCTGAATCCAAATTGAATCATATGAAATTTGACGGGAGGACACTTCCAATATGATTTTCAATTACTTTTTTTTAACAATTTTGCTTTATTGTTGAATTTTGAAAAATCCTAATATGTTAACCCTCAATAATTTGTATAAGATCCACACTCTATGTAAAATACTCACTTGTCTCTCTTAACCCTCTACCTCTCCCTTCCCACTATCCCTCCCGATCTCTCTCTCTCTCTCTCTATTAGCCACCACAATCATAGTGCCATCGTCACTCATTGTTCGGCATCAAAACTCGAAAAATGGTGAGTCACTTTTTTTCCCCCTTGTTTCCTATTGTGTGATGTACTGGTGTTCATTTCTTTCCCTCTTGAATGATTTCACGCTTTATTTTTCTTACACATGCGTACCTTAGCATATTGAAATGTTTGATACGAAGTGGTGTTTGACTTTGCATTTGTAGGTGAGCAAAAAACAATTGGAAAGGGAAAATTTTGTGCAAGTATTGAACGAAAATATATAATTGAATCTGATGATATCCATACTTAATCCAATCCAAATTCCCTGATCCAATTCGGATGAAATGTCTTACTCCTTAGGATCGAATTTGGATTGAATTGTCAAATACGAATAATAATCGGATAAGATTAAGATGTTTATATATCCGATCCGAATCCTACCCGTTGTAATCTCTAATCATGCAATAGTCTCAACACCATTCAATGCTTATAAACTGCTTAAATGGATTAGAATGTATTAATGTAATTCACCTAATTGTTTATCAATAATAAAATATTTTTATGAATAATGTAAATACTGGATATATATTATTAATTGTGAAATGCATATTATATATTTTCAACAGATAAAAAGTACATTATTTGAGTAAATAAATTAAATGTTCCATTATTTCAATAATGTTGAAGATACGAGAAACTAATTAGAAAAGTGATGAATTTTTTTATATTCGAGAACTTTATTCATTTACATCAAGCTTTGTAAACGTAGAACCCATACTGGAAGTTGTTTTTTTTTTTTTATTGTTGAGAACTTTATTTATTTTCAAGACAAAAGCATGGCAATCTCTTGAATAGAACTGTAACTGGAAAGAGACTTACATATTCGATGTATACAGTGAAGTTGCAATCTTTAAATTCAGGAATGTATTTATGGACAACATTTGGAATTCTATGACAAGTCGAAAAGAATTCATGAATGGTACTTGTTGCCTATGTCAAGTTATGCTGACATTGTACCGAATGTTTATTTCTACATTTGGAGGTGCGCTTGTTAATATTTTTTTTAGTGCGCAACATGACTTTCATATTTTTTATAGCAATGATTTCAAGAATTTTGAAATTCTAATTACTAGACATTTTATCATATCTAACACTTGAGTAAATTATTTCCTACTTATAGTAAATGGATTCGACACAAACTTGACAAGCGTTTTTTTAGTACTACAAACTATACATATATGAGAAATGATTCATATGCTTCACTTACCATTTTTAAAGAAAAACAAGTGGTAAAATTATTTATGACATAAATTTACCATAGAATATATGACTTATAAATATATATTTATCAAAAATAAAAATATATTTATAATTAACTATTTGTTGTGTATACATATTTTAACAAATTTGCAAATTTACTTTGTGGCTACTTACAATTAGGCTATAATTAAATTGAACTATTTAATAGCTTTTGGTAAATTTCAATAAATTTCAGTAACTTTAAACAACTTTCAATAATAAGGACCAACTAGTTGGAATGAAATGATATCCAAAATGACATCAAGAGGCATGAGAATGAGTTTTGACTACCTAAGATTAATTACTTGGTTCAACTCGTGAATGAAAAATTTTGATTACAAATACAGGGGTATATGGCCCCTGCTCTCTTTAACTTCTTTGTTTTTTCCCTAAATATGTCAACTTCAGTTCATTTTATACTTTATCAATGGGTCGGGGTCCCACCTAACCCACCTGCCCCACCTCACAAAAATGAGATTCAAGAACAACATTATTTTTTTTTTGGTGCCTTTAACTTGCCCTGACCCTCAAATTGAGGCTACTCGATTGTCATGAAAGTCAGGTTTGGGTGGAAATTTTGAGCCTGCAACCCAACTCTATGACACTTAGTTTAAAAGAATTAAAAAAAAAATTTAAAACCAAAACAATGACTTTGAGTTTCATTTAATTCAGGCCCTTCTAACTTTATGCTTTCTTGCCTCCTCTCAAGCCCCCTCATTCCCCCTTCTTTAGATCTCAATGGCTCTCAACCCCTCCCTCTCATCCACCTTCTATGATGTTTGAACTACTTGTTTATGTGAACTAATTATTATAGTTACTTTATGCATTGGAATGTTTGTTTCCATTTCGATGCTTTTCATTGAAACATTCTGTTATTGCTTGAGATTTCGTTGGGCAAGATGTATGGTGTTGTATTTCATGATAAGATTAAAACTTAATGAAAAATTTCATTTTCTATATAGGGAGGGTTTGATGGCCAGGGTCTTGTTCTTTTTTGCGATAATGATTGATTCCGTCAAGGAATCTGTCTCATGATTGTGTTGATGACGTGGGGCGAAAAAAAACGGGTTTATCTGACAGCTGGCGATCAACACGACCTCGTTCTCGTCTCCTTCTCTGACCTGCAAAAAAGGCCAACCCGGGGTGTGGTCCGGGGAATGCCTCTCCGACGGTCAAATCAATTAGATGTTCCAGAAGGTGTGGATGGTATAAAGAGTAAATTCTTCCTTGTTAGCCTCCCCTTTCCCGAGGGAAACAGGTCACTATTTATAGCCTGTTTCTAAAAGGGGTAAAAGGGTAATATTAGCTTAACTGGTTGTCTGAGTATCCGGTCCTGTAGCTACTGGGCCTGGAGGAAAGCCCCAAGGGTTGCGTCTTGGGCCTCTTGGGATGTGACCTCGTGAGTAAGCATAGGCTGGATTCCTAAGGAATCTTGGCCCACATAAGCGATCTGATTAACCGCATATATCCTGGGCCAGGCCCAAGAGGTGATATGTTTTTCCCAAATCACTTAGCCCCTCACATCTTGCCTGACCTTCGTGCCTGGTCGATGGTCAAGTAAGATGTGGACCTAAGGGTGTACGGTATAGTGTCAGAGGCGCGCTGGGACCACTTACCTTGCAACAAGGGATTACAGGGATTCGCACCCCAAAGTTGGACGGTTGCTACAACTGTCATGCATTAAGGCACGGAGTTCTAGGATAAGGACCTTGCATGCAGCAGGTAATTATGACCTGACGCAGTGGCCCACAACCTGTGGCATCCTCAGGTCTGTGACTGTCTTGCCTTCCTATAAATACCCCGTGGTTTTTGTTGGAGATAGAAGCGATTGCAACTGCTGAGCAGACCAACCATCGACTTGAATCATGGCTTTCCCTCTCATTCGCAACACCAGAGAAATGACACTTTATCTGAGGGAAATGCTCGGATGGCACCGAAGGAACGCAACACGGCCCCCACGCCCTCTTCCCGAGGACTTTTCGGGATTATGCCGGGACTTTTCCTTATCTGAAGCTGAGCAGGCTGCGGCGGAGCTTGGACTCCCTGAACTGGTTCAAGCGACCTTCTACGCAATGCTGCTGAACGACGCTGTTGAATTTGGTGCGGCCCATGAATTCACTGGGAACGAGATGGAGTCTGTGCTCATGGATCTGAAGTGGTCATCGTTCGAGAAGTGGATATACTGCATGGACGATTTTTTGAGAGCTGCTCAACAGAATCGTCCGGCCGACGAGATAAATATCTCGGATGTTGATGCCGTTCAGGGAGGAGTTTCTGATTTAGGCGGTCCCCCTTCCCCTTCTAGTGATGAAGCCTAACGGCCTATTGTATCGATGTCTACCCCTCAGTGCATTTGCCTGAGACCTTTATGCAATGAAACCTTGTTTTCTTTCACATCTGTAATTGATACCCCGTCTGCCGGACCCTCAGGCCGCGCTTGACAACTCCCGGCAATTGAGGGGCTAAGAGCGTAACGACCGGCCATGAGGCCGTGCGTAAGGGTAATAGCCCTGTCGGGGCTAAGGGTGTTGCGACCGGTCGTGAGGCCGTGCTTGAGAGCCCTTAGCCCCTAAAGGAGCTCAAAGCGTAGCGAACGACTATAAGGCAGTGCTGAAGGGTCTTCAGATTCAAAGAGAGTTAGAGGCGGAACGCGCGACATTTGGCCGTGCTCATGTCTTTCAGTCTCCAAGGGAGCCAAAAACATAGCGTACGGCATTTGGCTGCACTCATACACCTTTAGGGGCTAAGAGCGTAGCGACCGGCCATAAGGCCGTGCTCGGGCCCTTAGCCCTTGGAGATACTAGGAGCGTAGCGACCGGCCATGAGGCTGTGCTCAAGGGCCTTAGCCCCTGGAAGGGCTAAGGGCGTAGCAACCGGCCATGAGGCCGTGCTCAATGGCCTTAGCCCCTGGAAGGGGGAAGGGCGTAGCGACCGACCGTGAGGCCGTGCTCAATGGCCTTAGCCCCTGGGCTAAGAGCCTAGCAACCGGCCTTGAGGCCGTGCTCAATGGCCTTATCCCCTGGACGGGCTAAGAGCGTGGCGACCGGCCGTGAGGCCGTGCTCAGTGGCCTTAGCTCCTGGAAAGGCTAAGAGCGTAGCGACCGGCCGTGAGGCCGTGCTCAGGGTCTCTTAGCCTCAGGAAGGGCTAAGTGCGTAGCGACCGGCCGTGAGGTCGTGCTCAATGGCCTTAGCCCCTGGAAGGGCTAAGGGCGTAGCGATCGGCCTTGTGGCCGTGCTCAATGGCCTTAGCCCCTGGAGGGGCTAAAAGCGGAGCGACCCGCCTTGAGGCCGTGCTCAGGGTCCCTTAGCCCCTGGAAGGGCTAAGAGCGTAGTGACCGGCCGTGAAGCCGTGCTCAGTGGCCTTAGCCCCTGGAAGAGCTAAGAGCGTAGCAACCGACCGTGAGGCTGTGCTCAGTGGCCTTAGCCCCTGGAAGGGCTAAGAGCGTAGCGACCGACCGTGAGGCCGTGCTCAAATGGCCTTAGCCCTTGGAGGGGCTAAGAGCGTAGCGATCGGCCGTGAGGCCGTGCTCAAATGGCCTTAGCCCCTGGAGGGGCTAAGATCGTAGCGACCGGCCTTGAGGCCGTGCCCAATGGCCTTAGCCCCTGGAAGGGCTAAGAACGTGGCGACCGGCTGTGAGGCCGTGCTCAGTGGCCTTAGCCCCTGGAAAGGCTAAGAGCGTAGCGACCGGCCGTGAGGTCGTGCTCAGGGTCTCTTAGCCCCTGGAAGGGGCTAAGAGCGTAGCGACCGGCCGTGAGGCCGTACTCAATGGCCTTAGCCCCTGGAAGGGCTAAGGGCGTAGCGACCGGCCTTGAGGCCGTGCTCAATGGCCTTAGCCCCTGGAGGGGCTAAGAGCGGAGCGACCGGCCTTGAGGCCATGCTCAGGGTCCCTTAGCCCTTGGAAGAGCTAAGAGCGTAGCGACCGGCTGTGAGGCCGTGCTCAGTGGCCTTATCCCCTGGAATGGCTAAGAGCGTAGCGACCGGCCGTGAGGCCGTACTCAGTGGCCTTAGCCCCTGGAAGGGCTAAGAGCGCGGCGAGCGGCCGTGAGGCCGCGCTCAAGGCTTTTAGATCCAAAGGGCGCTAAGGGCTTGGCGCACGGCATTTGGCCGTCCTCATGGGCCTTTGGACCCAAAAGGGAGTTAGAGGCGTGGTAAGCGGTACTGGACCGTGCCTCATGCCTTAGTCACCCTTTAAGGATCACGGCTGTGACATCCTGGGCCTGTGTCTTGGGCCAGGTTATTGCTTAATTACCACGTGGCATCCCTTTTGAGGAAGCGTGGTTATCGAGGAGCGTTGGGGCACGCGAACCGTCTCTTGCCTCTATATAAGGATGGGGTCCTCACCACCGTAATCATTCGTGCCATACTTTTACAACCAATTTAGAGAGAGAAACAATTCTAGAGAGAGAGGCTCTGACATCCTCCTTCCTTCCACTCCCCAGATTGCCTGGCTGCTTCCAACAAAATCTTTATTTCTTCGACATCCTCAGGTACATGCTCGCCCCTTTCGCCGCATTCTTTGTATGTTATGTCATCTTGTTCGTCTAGTGGGGATGTCTCCGAGGAGCAGGTCGGTCCTCTCATGGAGGGCTGGCATCCACAACTCCCCAACCTCCCGGCCTTAATTGATGGCCGTGTGGTGGCTGGACTCCCCCGAAAGAATAAACCAAGGGTGCTAAAAAAGGTCCCTTACGCCGTACCCATTTTTGAACCTGGCACTCCCTCGTGGTCCAGCTGCGAGCATTCTTCCACCCCTAGTATTTTAAGTCCCGAGGTGACTGTGACGTATCCATGGGAGGTTACTATTGCTAATTTTGTGCCCGACTTCTAGGTCCGCGGCATGGCGAAGACGAAGTCAACCCCCCGCATCCGGACTCCAGACGAGCTTTTGGCCGAGGGCTCGATAGGTAATGTTTGTTCAGTTCTTCCTCAGTCTAATATGGAGGCCCAAGTTGCCTCCTCCAGTTCTAGTACGTCTTCTCGACCTGGCTCATCCAGTGGGGCCTTGGGGCGCTCATCTTCATCCGAGGAGGCGTCAACAAGCTCTTCGTCTGAGTCGCCAGGTCCTGGCAATTCGGGGCACGCGCGCCATCAACGTGCGGCCCCCGTACCAGAGATTGTGGCCGAGGGGGTGGAATTTCCCAGGGCCCCAACTCGTTCGGACCTTCAAGACGGACCGGGAAGTCACTTCCCTGACCCGCGGGTAATCTCCAAGCTTCAGAGGTCGGCGCTCGACAAGCAATACGTTCTGCCGGCCGGATATGGCTTTGTAATGCCCAAACCGGACGACACAGTGAACGAGTCGCCTGCAAACTGCATTGCCGTGTACCGAGCGACTTTGGATTATGGCCTTCGGTTCCCTTTACATCCAGTAATTAAGGATATTCTCAATAGGTATGAATTGGAGCCCGCTCAAATTGTGCCGACGTCTTGGCACAACATCTGCTCATTTGTGGCCACATGTGAACTGCAGGGTCTGACCTGCTCGGCGCGCGCCTTTAGTCTGGTGCATACGGTCCAAAGGGCCCCTAAAGAGACCGGCGACTTGGGATGGTCCTGTTTCAATAACCGCCCGGGCTATATGACCGCAATTGAAAAGAAATCGAAAGTTAGATACTGGAAATACGACTTTTTGTTTCTACGCCGGCCGTCGGGTTAGGGCGACGTCCTTGATTGGAATGAGGGAAAATCGGTCCGCAATCCTTTCGGAGAGCCAACGGCCGAGGAACGGCGAACCGCCCGGTATTTTATGTTCTATATCCGTGAAGACGATCGTCCTCGGCCCATCCCCAGATTCATGAGTCAGGCCATTGAGGCCGTGAAAGGTCCCGAGAAGAGAAGGACCAAGTCTAGTGACCGGGAGCCATTGAACTGGTTGTCGAAGCTCAAATTTTTTGCTAACGACTTCTTTCTTGCCGCGACCGGTCTACTGATCCTTAAAAATTTTACAAAGGGTACAAAGTTGTCCAGGCGTGTTTTGGTTTCACGTTTTGTGCTGACCTGACCTGTTCTTCTTTGTGCAGATCAAGCAAGGGCGAGACTGACGGTCTTTGAGACCGGGGATGCGACGCCCGAACAGGTGGCCGCAGCCGCCGACCGCAGGAGAGAGGAGGAAAGGCAACTGGCCGTCGTCCAACAGGCTAGAAAGGTACGATATAACCCCTTTGGTTAGTTGCCTTTACGTTCGTCAGAGATTAACTTCACCTTCTGCAGGCGCCTTCACTGGGACCTCGCGGTAAGAGACCTACCGTGAGTCTGCCGCCTCCCCGCAAGAAGCCGAGAACCGAAGAGGTGACCAGGGGAACTGACCACGAAGCGAATGCCCAAACTGCGAACCGGTCTTCTGGAGAGCGGGCGGCAGCCGAGCAAAGACGCTGCATGCCCCCTCGCGTTACTGGCGCGTCCCCGTGACTCCAACTAGTGTCGGTCATTCCTCCCGTCCTTCAGGGAGCTTCATCAAGGCCGACCCTCCTGTTCGTCTGGCCCTCGTTCAAGACATAGTTAAATCCTGGGATTTATCAGCCACCGGTGTTTCAGATCCACCGCCGGTCTCTGCGGAAGAGATTGGCATGGCATAGGCTTTTGCCCGAGGTGTCAAGGTCGTATCCGAGTGCCGACGCCTAGAAGGAATGGTGAACAGGTATCAGCGTCGGTGCGAACGGCTTCAATCGGACCTCGCGGCCTGTGAGGCCACCAGAAAGGAGGTACAGCAGAAGTTGGACCAAGCTGTAGCTGATACGGCAAAGGCCCAAGAGCGCGGTTCCCAGCAGGGCCATTCCGATACTTTGACATATCTCCGCAAGGTGCTGTTAACTCTTGCAGGAGAATTTGATGACGACCGGTACTTCGAGGCATACCTCAAGTATGTTGACGAGCGTGAGCGAGCCATTGCTGAGGGCCGCGACCCAGACGAAGTGGAGTTCATCGCTCCATCTGAAGGTGAGGCCACTGCTGATGAACCCACACATCCCCTTGAGGTAGCCGGCCTTTCGGAGGAGGAGCCAGCCGATGACAATGAGCCCGATGCATAGCTGGTGCTACTTTGTCTATCTCATCCCTTGTAATTTTGTAACTTTGCCTTTAATGCCGGTCATGTAAACAATGTTTGTTTTAATGAAAAAGGGGATGCTTCTTTGGCCTTCTGTTTGTGTTTCCAATTCTTTCTCCTATTCACACGAGGGTGGCCCCGAAACAGAAGGGCAAAACGTGTGAAGGCCGTGCTTAGGGTCCCTTAGCCCCTGGGGGGGCTAAGAGCGTAGCGACCGGCCATGAGGCCGTGCTCAATGGCCTTAGCCCCTGGAAGGGCTAAGGGCGTAGTGACCGGCTGTAAGGCCGTGCTCAAGGGCCTTCTAAGGGCGTAGCGTACCGAATGTAAAGAAAATGGCACTAGTAGTCATTCATAGGAATTAAGGAGTACATTACAACTTAAACGTGATATTTCCTTAAATTGCTGCTATGCCAAGCCCGGGGAACAGGGGTGTCGTCAAGAGTTTCTAGCCGAAATGTGCCGGGACGAATTTGCGAGGCCACCTTGTAAGGCCCTTCCCAATTGGCTGTTAACTTGCCGTGTTCCGTTGCGCGGGCAACGCTCTCCATGCGTCTGAGCACCAAATCAACGACTCGCATGGGTGTCATCCGGACTGTCCTATTGTGCCTTCGTGCGATGCGGAGTTTATAGAGGGTCTCTCGGAGCATAGAATCGCCGCGGATCGAGGGGAGGAGATCCAGGGCCTCTCGTAGAGCTGCATTGTTTGCTGCTTCCTGAAATGCAGTTAGACGATGTGTATGAAGTGCCACTTCCACGGGAAGAACGGCTTCAAATCCGTAAGTGAGTATAAACGGTGTCTCACTGGTGGCAGTCTTCTCAGTAGTTCGGAGGTTCCACAGGACGTCGTGCAGCTCGTCTGCCCAGTTACCCTTGGCGTCATCAAGTTTTTTCTGAATACCGTGGAGGATGGATTTGTTGGCTGCCTCGGCCTGTCCGTTGGTCTGGGGATGCGCCACAGCCGTGAAGCGAGCCTGACATCCTAAACTACTTAAGTAGTCGGTGAGTTTGCTAGTATCGAATTGCCGGCCATTGTCAAAGATCATGGTGCGGGGGACGCCGAATCTGGTGACAATGTTTCGCCAGATAAATTTGCGCACCTCCGCGGTGGTAATGGAGGCGATGGCCTCAGCTTCGATCCACTTGGTAAAGTAATCTACGGCCACTAATAGGTATTTGCGCTGGCCGGTTGCCTTGGGAAAGGGTCCCAGGATGTCCATACCCCAGATGGCGAATGGCAGTGGGCTGACAATCGGCGTCATCAGAGTTGTGGGAACGCGTTGAACGGGTCCGAACCGCTGGCATTTGTCACAAGTCCGGACTAGCGTCATTGTATCTTCCCGTAAACTAGGCCAATAGTAGCCAGTACGGAGGGCTGTTACGGCGAGCGCCCGCTCGCCGAGGTGCAAGCTACAGATGCCTTGGTGCAATTCTTCCAGAACCTTTCTCCCCTCTGCTGGGGGTATGCACCTCAGAAGGGGTCGGGCAAAGGAACGCTTGTAGAGGATTCCTTCGTACAATACGAACCAATTTGACCGCTTATTGATCTTCTCTGCTTCTTTGGCGTCAGTGGGCAACGTGCCCTCAGCGAGATATGCACGGATAGGCTCCATCCACGTGGGGCTCCGGTCCAGCCATGCGACCTCATGCAGGCCGATACTTCTATCCATCAAGGTCTCCCACTGAATGTTCTTCGGTCGGCCGTCGTCAGAGGAACTTGCAAGTTTGGACAAAGCATCGGCCTACCGGTTTTCAGAGCGAGGGATGTGCGTGATGGCAAAGTGCTTAAGCAGCTTGGTGGCTTCGCAAACCCTCCTAACGTAGGCGGCCATAACTTCATCCTTTGTTTCATAGTCCCCGTTGAGCTGACTTACGACAAGTTGCGAGTCAGAAAACGCCTGGACGTGCTCGGCCCCTGCGGTGTGATAGAGCTCTATTCCCGCAATGAGGGCTTCATATTCCGCCTCATTGTTGGATGCCTTGAACATGAATTTGAGGGCATGCTCGTGACGTGCTCCGGATGGGCTTTCCACAATGAGACCGGCCCCACTACCCTCCTTGGTGGAGGAGCCGTCGACATACAAGTTCCAAGGGCGCGGTTGGAAATGTTGCTCCACAGGTGCCTTACATTCGGCGAAGAAGTCAGCTAACGCCTGTGCTTTGATGGCTCGCCGGGGCTCGAAGGCCAGATCGTAGCGCGAGAGCTCCACAGCCCATTTCAAGAGGCGACCGGATGCATCCAACTTCTGAAGGACGCTTCTGAGGGGTTGGTAAGTTAAAACCAAGATCTTATGGGCCTCGAAGTAGGGCCGCAGCTTCCGACTGGCCATTACCAAGGTGTAGGCGAACTTTTCAATGAGGGGGTAGTTTACTTCGGCGCCTGCTAAGGCATGACTTACGTAATACACTGGTACCTGCTCCCGTGCTCGCTCGGCCACTAGGACCGCACTGACCGCATGTTCTGAAACGGCCAAATATAAAGTCAACACTTCCCCCTCTATAGGACTAGCAATCTGCGGCAGTCGAGCTAAGTATGACTTCAGCGCTTGAAAGGCCTCATCCGCCTTTTCATCCCATTGGAAATTACCCCGCCGGCGTAGAACGCGGAAGAAAGGTTGGCACCGGTCGGCTGATTGAGACATGAAACGGCCGAGGGCAGCTACACAGCCTGTCAAGCGCTGAACTTCCTGTATAGTTTTGGGGGGCTGCATGTCAAGGACGACCTGAACCTTGTCTGGATTTGCTTCTATGCCGCGATGACTAATCATGAAGCCAAGAAACTTTCCTGATCGCACTCCGAAGACGCACTTTTTAGGGTTGAGCTTCATGTTGAACGCTCGGAGGATCTCAAATGTTTTTCGCAAATCAGTGGGGTGGTCAGTCTGGAGCTTGCTCTTGACGATCATATCGTCCACATACACTTCCATGGTCCGCCCGATTAATGGCTCGAACAGCTTGTTGACGAGGCGTTGGTAAGTGGCCCCGGCATTCTTTAAGCCGAACGGCATGACTTTGTAGCAGTGGAGTCCGCGGTCGGTTATGAACGTCGTCCTTTCCTGATCTTCTGGGCAAAGGGGTATCTGGTGGTACCCTGAGAAGGCATCCATAAAGCTAAGTAGGGCATGGCCGGCAGTGGCGTCCACCAGCTTGTCGATTTTTGGCAGCGGATAACTATCCTTCGGGCAGGCCTTGTTTAGGTCTGTAAAATCCACGCACATCCTCCATGCGCCGTTGGGCTTTTTCACCAACACCACATTCGAAACCCACTCTGGGTACTGGCATTCTCTAATAAAGCCGGCTTCTAGCAGCTTCTGGACTTCCTGACTTGCCGCAGCCGCGCGCTCAGGGCCCATGTGGCGCTTCTTCTGGACAACCGGCTTGTGCCTTGGATTGGCATTTAAGTGGTGCTCTATTACCGCGGCAGCTATGCCGGGCATCTCGCTGGGGCCAAAAGCAAAGATGTCCTTGTATTCTTGCAGAAGACAGACGAGGGGTTGACGCTCTGAGTCGGTTGTTCCGCGCCCGAGCTGTACCGTGCGCTCTGGCCGCCCCTCACGGGGAGCGGGGTTCCTTTCACCATGAGTGAAACCCCTATCCCCTGGAGCCTTCCCCTTCTTGGGGGCGTCTGGTCCTTCGGCGCAAATTTCAGTGGCTCGGATGAAGTCCGCAGCCTTTCTTAATGCTTCAGCTAAGGTGGTTTCTTTCTGTTCCGCCAAAGAGAACTTAAAACGTCCATTCTTGAGGCCATTCAGAAAAGAGGTGTATG
The DNA here is from genome assembly GCA_017589665.1 of Selenicereus undatus. NCBI lineage: Eukaryota > Viridiplantae > Streptophyta > Magnoliopsida > Caryophyllales > Cactaceae > Selenicereus > Selenicereus undatus. Next base: position 87,945,110 of record JACYFF010031954.1, on the reverse strand, counting down.
CCACACCGTCTTCCAATTTCGAGATGAGGACTGCCTCCTGATGGAACCGTCTGACGAACTCGGCTAGGGACTCCTGCGGCCCCTGCTTAATTTTTGACAAGTGAATGCTAGTTCGCCGTTCTTTACGACTCGCGATAAACTGTCCAACAAACTTGTCAACCAAGTCCTGAAAACAGGCTACGCTACCCTGGGGAAGACCATTGAACCAGGATTGCGCTACCCCCTTTAGGGTGGCGGGGAAGTAACGACAATATGAGGCATCGTCCACGTCTTGGACGTACATTTGAGCTTTGTAGACCCCCAGGTGCTCCTCTGGATCCCCGGTTCCATCATACAGATCAACCATTGGCATCTTCACTTTTCCGCATCTTGGGGCATTTACGATCTCTGGGCAGAAAGGGGTTGAGAAAGAGGGGGCGGCCAAGCGGGAGGCTGTTCCCGATACCTTGACGGGAGTACCGTGGCGCCGTTCAACCTCTACCACAGAAGGACTTCTCGTGTCCCCGATGGGATGTAACCCGCGACGGGGGGAGCGATCCCTCATGCGGAGCTCGTAGCCACTCGCTTCCCTCACCGGGGGACTTCGTGCCCGATCTCGGTTACTGCGATGCTCCGGGCTGCGGCGACGACCTCGCGACTGCTCCCGTATGAGCCGGGAAGTATGTTCATGCTCCTGAAGCCAACCGGATTGTCGCGAGTGAGTGGCGTAAGGAGTTGAGGCGGTAGCAGACGCTACAGTGCGCCCGCGCTCCGACCGACAAGCTACATCAAGTGTAGCACGGTCTTTCTGCCGTTCGTCTTGGAGATGGGGTACTTGGTACGACCTTCCCTCTCGGGCGAGGCCCCGTGAGCGTAGGGACCCCAATTCTTCCCTGGGGGACTCTGCCCGTGGCCCGAGGTGCCCAGGAGGGTTGGAAAGGTTCCTCGCGCCATTCATCTCCAGAGCCCTCTGGACCTGCTCGGTGACCTGTCTCGTGATGGCGTCCGCCATGGTGGACATAAGGCCTTGGAGCACGTCAACCGTGACGTAAGCTGGAGGTTCTCGCTGCAAGGCCCCCACTGGCCGAGGACCTGCCCTGGAACTTTCGCTGGTATCCTCAACCGTGGGCGGCGCAGAAGGACCCACGGCTGGCGCGTTTTCTCTGCGCGTCCTTGCTCGTGTCGCATCGCTGACTACCATCGTTACCGCTCCTTCCCCACGGACGGCGCCAAACTGATTCCGTCAAGGAATCTGTCTCGTGATTGTGTTGATGACGTGGGGCGAAAAAAAACGGGTTTATCTGACAGCTGGCAATCAACACGGCCTCGTTCTCGTCTCCTTCTCCGACCTGCAAAAAAGGCCAAGCCCGGGGTGTGGTCCGGGGAATGCCTCTCCGACGGTCAAATCAATTAGATGTTCCAGAAGGTGTGGATGGTATAAAGAGTAAATTCTTCCTTGTCAGCCTCCCCTTTCCCGAGAAAAACAGGTCACTATTTATAGCCTGTTTCTAAAAGGGGTAAAAGAGTAATATTACCTTAATTGGTTGCCTGAGTATCCGGTCCTGTAGCTACTGGGCCTGGAGGAAAGCCCCAAGGGTTGCGTCTCGGGCCTCTTGGGATGTGACCTCGTGAGTAAGCATAGGCTGGATTCCTAAGAAATCTTGGGCCACATAAGCGATCTGATTAACCGCATATATCCTGGGCCAGGCCCAAGAGGTGATATGTTTTTCCCAAATCAATGATCATTTAGGTTACAAATTGTATCTTCTTACACATCTTTACAACTCTTTACCTCTTTAACAAAATTCTTATGGCCCTGTTCTTTTTCACGATAATGAGTTTTTAGGTTACAACTTGTATCCCCTTACAGTTTCTTACAACTCCTTACAAATTCTTACATTTTTACCAATATTTTTACAGTTTCTTACATCTTGTTATATATTTTTGTAACATTCAACATGCCATTTATTTGTTTCTCATATTTATATAAAATTGTATATATTTTTACAAATACTACCAATATGAAAAATATGTATACATTTTTATGAACATAATATTTCTATAAACATAAAAAAAATTACGACATGAATTATATTTGAGTTTGGATGTGAAGCATTTATGCCATTATGTAGAGAATAAGTGAACATGCTTTTAAAATTATAATACAAAAATTGCACTCATATTTGACTTTCAACATGAATCATATATAAAAATAGTTAAATTGTAGATGACAAAGGCATTTCAGCTATTTCATTTCTAAGTTTATCCATGACAATTTTAGTTGCTATCATCATATAATTGAACATTAGGTGGCTCATCCATATTTGGGTCTATTTCTAGGGTTGTTATGCCCCTTTTTTTTGTAGAATAATAAAATTTGTGGAGAGTACACCGAGCAACTAATATCCCAAGCTGCTGCTCAAGTCTCTTTTGTGACATTGTGTTAAAAATATTAATTTAAAATTATTTAATTTAAATAGGATTTCATTTTTAAGGGTTTTACTCAATTATGTTGAGAACAAATGTTATTTTTTAATTTGTTTATAGAGGGTGAAACTAATGTTAATAAAAAAAATCTCAAGTGTAGAATATATTTGGTTCTATAAATTTGTGGGTTTGAATTTATTTTATTATTATTTAATTGACTTGTTTAAAGCTAGGTTTATTTTTATTAATTATGTTATTTCAATATTATTTCTTCTCATCCAAAATCATAATAGTAGAAAAACAAAATTTGTATGTATAATGTTTAAAAATTTATTTAATGATAGTATAAAAATAATTTCATAAATGCTACTGATACATTATACGTGATTTACTTTTACGAAATAATTTATTTCACAAATAATACAGTAAAGATCAATAATCATGAGCACATATCTAAAAATTATATTTATACAATTTTTTAATAATCCTGCAACTACTAACATCTATCGTTGTAGTTTCTTACAGTTTCTTACAACTCCTTACAACATCTTATACTTTCTTGCAGCTCCTTCACAGTTTTTGCAACTTCTTACAAGTTACAACTTCTATAACCTATTACATTTTCTTACAGCATGTAGTTGCATCTCATTGCAAAAAAAGTAGGCTAAGCAGAGCCTGTTCTTTTCGGTGGGTAAATTGGAGTGGGTAAAAGGGTGAAGTGGGTTGAGGTTGGTTGAAGTGTGTTGAGGTAGGTTGAAGTTGGTATTTTTTTTAAGTTGATTGAAATAGGTTGAAGTGGGTTGAAATAGGTTAAAGTGGGTTGAAGTTGGTATATTTTTTTGTGGTGGGTTGAAGTGAGTTAAAATAATGAGACTGTAATTATGTGTGATAATTTATGAATTTATTGTAATTTTTAGTGCATTTTTTCGCTGAATGGTGATTTCACAATTTTGTAACTATTTTTCTGAAAGTTGGAGGCTGGCACAACTTGTCAATTATTTTTAATGATTTGGGTTACAAAATTTATTAGTGACAGCTTTTTATATACAGGCCTTTTTTTTTCATGGGTAAATTTGAAAATACCAACCTCAACCCACTTCTACGCACTTCAACCTACTTCAATATATTTAAACTCACTTCAACCTACTTCCACTATCAACTGAAGTTCAATTTATGACATTAAAAAATTTCAACCTACCTCAACCTATTTCAACCCACCTCACCCTTTTATCCATCCCAATTTACTTATAAATTTTCACCATTTTCAAATTATACAACTTTGCAAAAATAATTAAATCTCACATGACACTTTACAAATTATTAAAATTATAAAGGGGTAGGTTAAAATGGGTTAGGTTGAAGTAGGTTGAAGTGGGTTTAGGTTGGTATTTTTTTCGGGTGGGTTGAAGTTGGTTGAAGTGGATTGAAATCGGTTGAAGTAGGTTGAGGTTGGTAAATCCAAAAGGATCTATGAAAAGAAGAGGGTCGTAAACTATGCTCGACTGGGTAAAAACATGAAGTAAATATATCCAATTTATAACTCACTAATTTCATCTTCATACTAGGGCATGTTCTTTTCATTGGTAAACTAAGGTTGGTAAAATGGTAAAGTTGGTTGATATAGGTTGAAGTGGCTTGAAATAAGTTGAGGTTGGTATTTTTTGTTGAAGTGGGTTGAAGTTGACATATTTTTTTTAAGTTGGTTAAAATAGTAAGAATAAAGTTTGAAGGAAGTGGGTTGAAGTTGGTTGAAGTGGGTTGAAGTAGGCTGAAATTGGTTGAAGTGGGGTGAAGTTGGTAGTTTTTATTGAAGTGGGTTGAAATGGGTTAAAGTGGATTGAAGTTGGTTGAAGTGAGTTAAAGTTGGTACATTTTTTAAAGTTGGTTAAAATAGTAAGAATAAAATTTTAAAGGAGGTGAGTTAAAGTTGGTTGAAGTGGGTTTAAGTTGATTGAAGTGGGTTAAAATTAATTATTTTTATTTAAATAGATTGAAGTTGCTTGAAGTAAATTAAAATTGATAAATTAAAAAAAAACCAATGAAAAGAAAAAGACCCTAAGCTTAAAAAAAGATGAACCAAGCTACCGGTTACAGCATTTTGCTGTTATTTGGTGCGTTCAATATTAAAATTACTGAAATCAAACACCCCAGCCAACTCATTAATTGATTTTTTTTAAAACAAAAAAAGGGAAAGGCGTGGGGGTGGGGGTGGGGGGACTAAAAAAGGCCAATGTTTTGGATTGCCGTCTATAAAATGGCGCGGAACAAGAGCATTTGCCTTTCACTCTCCTACCCATAGCTAGTCTTCCCGTATTCCCCACTGTCTCCATAAACACCTAACAATTCTACTCTACTCTACATAGGAGAGAGAAAATCAAATCAAGAGAGAGAAAGAGCAGCTAGCAATGGCGAAAATTCCTCTACGACACTTTGCTCTGTTCACATTGTTCATCTCTGTGCTCTTCATCGACTTCGTTAATGGTGGATTACAGAATGACGACGATGAGCTTTTACACTCCAAAAGGTATTCAATCTTACCTGCATTGCCTTCAAATCCGATGCTCAAACTCTCTCTCTCTCTCTCTCTCTCTCTGTTTTCGATTGAGAACTCCATTGATGAAGATTGCGCTCTGTTAATTGACAGGATTGAGGAGCAGGTCAAGAGCTTCAAGAATTCATCAACGGCGTTCAGGTTAGTCGTCACTCCATTACTAATGGAACAGTTTCCGACGCTCTCTTTGGTTTATGCACCGCCTTTGAGATCGAGATCCGAGCATCTCGATCCTTGAAACTTTAGTTACGGTAGTTATTTTGTTTTTGAAAAAAGGACTCCTCTGCTCTCTCTCTCTCTCTCTCTCTCCCGCCTCGATGTCGGTGCTGTGCCAAGAATTCCGTTCGCCAGATTTTTTTCTTAATGACTGAATTACTCTCGTTGTCGGAGAAGCTTTACTTTTAAGTAACAGATTGGAGGTGCTTTTTGTCATTTTGATTTTGTTGTCACTTGTCAGCCATTGAAATTGAACAGACCATGTAGGAACTTGACAGACTGAATTTGGTACTTGCTGAGCTTTGTCTCTGCTCCTGCAATTTTGTTAATTCCTCAATGGTTATAGCATTTATTGACCAACTGAATTTGGTTGGGCTCATTTCCCTTCTTACACACACACACACACAAGGGAGCATTTGAGACCTTTGTAATGTTCCAGTTTGTAGAAAGTTTATTTTGGATTAGGCATTCCCAAAATTTTTTAAATATAAAAAAATTGGTTGAGTCATTTAAAAAGTTTTAATGGAAATGTCATTCTTATAGAGATATTTTTTTGAAATTATTTCATGTAAAAATTAATGATACATACTAATCATATTGTGATATGAAGTTGGATTCTAATTGTCCCCTTAACTTCTATATGATTGCTTAATAGCGTTGGTCATCATTGCGTATTTGTCACTCACAAATGCTACTTCTTGTAGGGAAGAGAAAGCTAAATTGCAAAATGAGCAAGCTGTAACTAAACAGCCGGAAGAAATTGTCTCTATGGTTGAAAGGTAAGCCCCTCCCTTCCTCCCTTGATCAACCTACCTTCCTTTAACAATTAGTTTAACTATAAGAAATCTTCATAGAAATCTAATCATGAATTAGTATTTTCTATCTGTTGACTATATTAATAAGACATTTACCTCGGTAAATATTTGGCTAAGTCTAATAAATATAAGATTGTTATTAAAGAAACGAATAAAGACGATGTAAATATGCTTCCGACAATGTTTTGATGTTGATAATATCCATGAGATAATGTTGGATCACATTTAAATAGGCTCACATGGGAAAACATTGCCAAACCACAAAAAGAAGAGTGTGAGGGAAATTGAGAGATTAGCTATGCACCCCCGTTTAAATTTAATGCTCTCACCAGAAATACCACCCACCTCCTCCTCTCTCTTAAATTCCATTCCTCAACTTCGGTGCTTCTGACTATAACATGTGGAAATAGTGAAACTATTCTCTACTTCTTCTTCTTCTCTTTTCTTTCCTTTTATTGGTTTTAACTCCTCCAACAGTAAATTCAATCATGCCAGTTTCATCTTCGGTTTGGGTGTGGCATAGAGCTGGGAAAAATTCAGATTTGAATTCGGGTTCAATTCGGATCGATCAAATCAGACAATGTCAAAATTGGGATAAAAAATTGATGTTCATTCCCTGGTTTTTTTGAGTCGAACAATTCAGATAAAGCTAAATTCATGTCAAATCATGTTCAAGTAATCGAAATATAAAAAATGCTGTGCCTATATTCAAAATTTAGATAAAAAATTTATAATCATACTTTTTGGATCGAACAAATTCAAATATTTAAATCGGATAATTTTTTGACAGCTCTTAAGTTGTGGCACAATCAACAGTCGAACGGTACAATGAAAGGGAAAGGTTCCGCCGCGGGGGATGGGGGGGTTATCTGCTCTGCAGCCAATAATAGAATTCGTTAACTGAGGCCTTCCGCAGAAAATAAACAAATCCGCAAGCGGATCCGCCTACTATTAGTGGGTCCAATCAGCTTCTCTGCTGTCGGCGGCTAAATCCATTGTCTATTTTGATCTTACACTACGTTTGCTAATTGCAATTTATAATTTTGTTATTGACCTGATTCAAATCGAAATTCAAGTCAATTTACAACACAAATGACAGTACAAATTAGGGCAGAGATTACGTTTTAACACTTTGTTTTTAACATGTTTCTAACAGTCCATTAAAGCATATCCAAACAAAGGAGAATATTTAATAAAAAAAAAGTCCAAAAAAGAGGCTTTAAATAGCCCAATAATGGAACATGGAGGCCGGTGGTTAACCATTAAATTGATACTAGTGAAGTTGGGTGCCTCTTGGATGACATAGTTTATAAACATATTTTCACCTGTCAGCCTTGAGTGTCTCTTGAGCGATAAAAATTTTAAGTATATTATCTTATGTATTGAAAAGATTTTCATCCTATTAAGAGCATATTTTTTTTGTTAGGAAATATGGGCGGGCAAATTAGTAAAGTTAGTTGAAATTGGTATAAGTGAATTACAATGGGTTGAAATTTGTAATTTTTTTGTTGAAGTAGGTTAAATTGAGTTGAAATGAGTTGAAGTTGGTTGAATTTTTTTATATGACGGGTAGAAGTTGATTAAAACAGTGGGAAGTGAGTTGAAGTGGGTTGGAGTTAATATTTTTTCATTGAAATTGATGAAGTTAAAATTAATTAAAGTTTATAAATTAAGATTTACCAATAAAAAGAACAAAACGTAAATACATATTTCAAACCCTCCCCTTTTTTTTTTCACCTAGGATTGGGAGGAAGAGCAACCAGGGTTTCAGTCCCTCCCACGTTCTAGCCTTCGGGCACATTTCCATCCTAACTCGCACAGTCACATGCCTATGTCATAGAATCCGTCTATCTCGCGTTTAATTCCCTTTTATTGCCTAAAATAATAGAAGTATTTCGTACACATATAATAAATCAACCCCCTCCTCTTCTCCCTCATCTTCTCTCTCTCGAAGTTAATTATTATTTTAAGTTGGAAGTACAAGCTTTTTTTTTCCCCAGTATCAGCGGGGTTGGGCCGACTGGGTCTGGCCTACAAGTGACCACAACCTATGAATTGTTGGTTTTGTTGGGTTTTTGGCTTAAAAATATGCCTTTTCTTGACTGAGTTGAACCCTTCTCTGCAATGTCTGTGCAAGCACTCCCAGTCACATGACTTTGAGGCTTTTAATGGTATCTAGTCATGCCCTAATTAACTAAACCAGCACCCAATCAGTTCTCACTGGAATTTCTCTTTTAGAAAATTTAGATCTATTTGCTAGAAGAATATGACTTGCCCATAATTTGGGCCCCACATTGTATTTTATAACTGTATGTCTGACTCTTAGTGACAAATCTAGATTTATAAGCCTATTGGATTACGTATTTTATAAATGTGCACCTATGTCAATTGATATTGATCTCAACCCCACAAAAAGAGAATAAATTCACGTACGTTTGTATTAGTAAAATGTGAGTATATCGAATGCATGAAAAATATTATGTGTATACGTTTCACTTTTTTGAAATGACATCTTTACTGATTCCTACAACGTACCTATTGAAAATTCCTTTAAAATTCCTTTCAGTATCAATCCAAGGAAATAACATTTTTCCTACAATAGCAAGAATTGCCCAGATCCATCAATTAATAGAGGTTGTCCATCTCTCAAGAAGATGCTGTACTTGAAAAAAGTCATTTGCATTTGGGTATCTATTTCAGGATGAATGCCTTCTTCCATCTTCTTTGATAAGCAAAGTAGTTATAGGTCATCTTCAGTTACATGAAATTGCCTCTTCAATTTTGCTAAAAGTCCTTTTTCTTGTTAACATAGAGGTTGTACTGTGAACCTATTTCATAAGTCCTTTTTGCAGAAGGGGATTTACCTTAACCTTATATACAGTAGTGATGGATCATACCTCTAATTTTGAAGTTAAAGAAAGGAAATGCTTCGGGATATGGGGAGAACAGTGGAGATAAAAAAAACTGATATATTACTGCTCGGTAAAATTCATTGTGGCCACCACGACTGCATTTAATGAGAAGCCTCAATCACCTGCTGCAATCATACAGAAATGTAACTGGAGTTTTAACTTGTAAGAAGTCCCACCGACACACCACATCATTTATTTTGGGCATAACTATGCGACTATTTCCCTCACCCAAGTGTCCTATGCCATTTATTTTCCTAACACCCACAAAAAGGATGTGACAATAAATTTCCCTCACTATAATGTATCCAAATCCTCCCGCCTCTGAATTCTTCGTTTTATCCGTAATTCCGTATGTCATCCTACGAGAATGACCAAACTCCTGCACATGGTTGCCCACATGACATGATATGACACTTTCTAATTCTTAATTAGCAGTAATGACTATTAGCTTTGCTTATTTCGGCTAATCAAAAGTCTTCTAATATAAGTTTTGGCACATGGATTCTTACCACTCATGAGTCTATCGGAGCCAGTCTTTTTTATAGTCTGAATGTTTTCATGGGATAATACTGTCTACATCTGGATCTTCTTATATCTCACAAAAATGGGACCTACATTGAGAGTTACTGTTATTGTTGTACATAGATTCCTACAACTTAAGAAATAGATAAATTTAATAATCATGTTTATATCAATTTAAAATCTTTACGACTTGAAATTCTCAAAAAAAAAAAATGAAATGAACTAAGTTTCTGAGTACTGCTGTTGATTCAGGCATAGATCTAAATAGTTATCCTTGTTTTTGGTATGTTCAGGAGCATTAGTAACAGCACAGAGAGGAGGAAGCTAGGCTATTTCTCATGTGTTACAGGCAACCCAATTGATGACTGTTGGAGATGTGATCCTAACTGGCAGAAGAACCGAAAGCGTCTTGCTGATTGTGCCATTGGTTTCGGACGCAATGCCATTGGTGGTCGTAATGGCCGGTTCTACGTGGTGACTGACTCAGGTGATGATGACCCAGTGAACCCCAAGCCCGGGACACTTCGCCATGCAGTCATTCAGGAGGAGCCACTTTGGATAGTTTTCAAGAGGGACATGGTGATCACTCTAAAGGAGGAGCTCATCATGAACAGCTTCAAGACTATTGATGGCAGAGGAGTAAATGTGCACATCGCAAATGGAGCTTGTATTACCATTCAGTACATCACAAATGTGATCATCCATGGAATACACATTCATGACTGCAAGCCCACTGGCAATGCCATGGTGAGAAGCTCCCCAACTCATTACGGGTGGAGGACAATGGCTGATGGTGATGGAATTTCCATCTTTGGTGCTAGCCACATTTGGATTGACCACAATTCTCTTTCCAACTGCGCGGATGGGCTCATCGATGCTGTGATCGCCTCCACTGCCATCACCATTTCTAACAACTATTTCACTCACCACAATGAGGTAGATCTCCATCACATTTTAGGATTTTTTGTTTCTCTTATTTTTTTTGTCCTATGTTAATTTGGAAAGATGGTCTCTGCTGGTCCTGGGATAAGATTGCTCACATTTCGATCCCTAAGCTAATCAGATTTTCCTCTGTTCATGGAAAATAGGTGATGTTGCTAGGTCACAGTGACTCATACACAAGGGATAAGATAATGCAAGTAACAATTGCCTACAACCACTTTGGAGAAGGTCTTATTCAGAGGATGCCCAGGTAGTCAAAACTGTCTTCCGAGCTCTTTTTCTTTCCTTTTTTTGGGGGGGGGGGGGGGGGGGGGGGGGTTTTTTTTGCTTTATTTTATAAAAAAAAAAAAAAAAAACCGCGAAAGCAGAAGGTTGCCATGGGTCCTT
>JACYFF010031954.1:87923673-87934259 GCA_017589665.1 Selenicereus undatus | reverse complement strand
CGCGCGCCCCCCCCCGCCCCCTGGGGGGGGGGGGGGGCCGGGGGTGGTATTGTTCTTGCATTCAGTTCAATAACTAGAATCAAATCAACTGAGAATGCAGATGTAGACATGGTTACTTCCATGTAGTGAACAATGACTACACCCACTGGGAAATGTATGCTATTGGAGGCAGTGCAGATCCCACCATTAACAGCCAAGGAAACAGATACCTTGCCCCTCTCAACCCCTTTGCCAAAGAGGTAAATCGAACCAACATCTCCGAATCATTTGGTGGTTAAAAATGACACGGTTTCTCAGCCATAATGCTTTGAATTTCACAGGTGACTAAGAGGGTGGACACGAATGAGGGTCAATGGAAGCAATGGAACTGGAGATCAGAAGGTGATTTACTGTTGAATGGAGCATTCTTCACTCCATCAGGAGCTGGTGCTGCCGCTAGCTATGCCAGGGCCTCCAGCTTGGCTGCGAAGCCATCCACCCTTGTTGGTTCCTTGACCTCCAATGCAGGTGTGCTTAGCTGTCGTCGTGGTCGGCCCTGTTAGGTCCCGTTTACCCTAAAAACACTATGCTTTCAAAACAGAACAAACAAAAAGAACAAAGGCACCCATTTTCCTTTCCCCTTTAGTTTCAGCTTCCATACTTATTCTATCCACATACATTACACCCCCCCCCCCTCCCCCCGGCATCGACCCAAACCCAAAAAACAGGATCATCCCTCTATCTGTCAACAATCAAGTGAAATTTATATTGTATATTTTTTTTTCTCTACCTGTTTGCCTTCACAATGTATGATTACTCAACCTCCACCTCGCTCCCATTGAAAACGGCTTCTTTTTTGAAAGTCCAATGAGGGAGCAACCATGGAAGCATTGTTCATCTCTTAAACCACATCTCTGATCGGCCTTCTGAGCCCCCATAGTTTCCATTACTACCATGTACCAACCATCCACATTAGTTCTCAGATTCTTCCTATTTTGAGTGAATATGGCTGTGTCACTTTAGCAGATTTTTGTTATCTCATTTTTTTCGTTTGGTGTATTGAATGGGACAAAAGGAAATTGGAATAGAAATTCAAGAGGGATCTACAAGAGAGGGAAGGAATTGGAGATTGCAATTTGTAACCATGATTGTGCAACAATATTATGGATACATTCAAACAAGAATTTTGAATGTCCAATTACTTGTGCATCTTGTTATGTTAGCTTCTGCTTATCCCTTTTCATTTGTGATTGTGAGAAATTCTTGTCAAAACTGAGTTTTTGCATGGGTTTTTTTTTTTTTTTTTTTGGGGGGGGGGGGGGGGGACCACACATGGGTGCCTATATAATGCCTACTATGATTGTTATTGCAGTAGAGCATAATAGAAGGTCCAGAGAGTCATATCCTATCAAGCACTGTCAACGATACTATTACAAAAGAATTATTATTATTTATCCCCTTCACATTTAGGCAAATATTAGTTGCAACCCATTATTTTTAAAATTTTAATTAACCTCCTGAAGAGGAATATATGCTAATAAGCCTATATAAAACAGCACACTAGCCTATTTGCCTATTGTGTAGCAAAATTAGGATTTTTGTACATCAATGTCACACTTGAGTTTTGTAATATTAGACAACACTAAATAATTTTAATGGATGTTCGGTTTAAAAATTTTAGAAGTTTATATAAATTATTCAATAATTCTTCCACTGAAATATGCCTTGGACCCTATAGAGCATCACATCCGCCTTTGCAAGTGTGAAAAGGTTCAAAGGTATATGCTATCTTACTAGTTACTACCATAGAGCTAATAGGCCAATAATGCTTCATTAATGTGAGAGATTTGCACCACATGCCATGGCACTTGCATATGCTTGCTTAATAAAACAGCATGTGGACGGGTCCATTTTTTGGTCCAGGGACCAGGCATGTGAGAAAACTCTCAGCAGCAATACATATCAAGTAACTGAGACCCACACAAGCCATATCAAAATCCATATTTGCATCTGCAAAATCTAGAGCTGTCATTTCGACTAGCGAAGTGGCCGCTGCAACATACCGAAATGGGGAACACTACAAGACACTTAATGGCTCAAAACTAAAGAAACTCTTTCCCTATCTCGCCTCAGAAAACATCCTATCATGGATAACATGCAGTCGTGCAGATGAACCCCATGAATTATGGCATTGTGCGCTAACATACTGTGGGCCAAAGTTCGCGTTCAGAAGACGTCCGTAGAAATGCATGCAGGTTCTAGCAAGGCCTCATGATTCAACGAATGAGAGCTCATAAACCCCCAAAATGGATCGTATAACCACCAACAAAAGGGGGAAGAGCAAGAAATTGGCAAAGTTCCACTTATTATATGTTGCTACACTAATGAATCAGTGAAGTATGACAGCTTCCATAGGAAAGAGACCAACTTGAAGCATGAGAAGCTCCTTAGCACGACATCTTCTCTTACCCCACAAATTACCAAATAACACAAAAAGTTTACGGAAACGTGTTCCCAGCAAGATTATCATCCCAATATGCATATGACAAGTAAGTTACTGCAGATCTTACAGTTTTACCATGAGGTGGTTAGCTTATCCTGAAGGTGCAGCATGATTGATGAGACCGTATGAAGAAGTAAGAGCTAGCAGATAATGAATCGCTTCCCATAATTCTATTACGTCAACCCCATATTACAATCGCATAAATTGGTATCAGCGAAGAGAGCTATGTTCCTAAAGCACTACTGACCATTAGGTTTTACCCTCACAAACTAATAGAACACAAAAAGGAAATATCAAAATGGAGTACCTGTCCCACTTCTGGTCTCAGTGGGGCTGTATAAAGCAGACCTGTTCCTCGGTCTATTCTCCTCTAATTGTTTCAGGACTTCCTCCATTGTGGGTCTAGCAGTAGACACCGGGGCACAGCACCCCATTGCAAGCTTCAATGCGTGAACCAAACCGTCTTCCATGGGGCTTCTTATCCCCTTCAAAACCTCAACATCAAAAACCTCCATTGTTGTCTCCTCCAGAACTGCTGTTTTTACCATTGATGGCAAATCCAGGAAATCACCACTCCTGGAATGTTTGTCAGGCTTTTTCCCTATCAAAATTTCAAGCAACAATATACCGAATGCATAGACATCTGTCTTTGGGTTGCATTTATTCATCCTCTGAAGCTCTGGAGCCTTGTAGCCGTCTGTCTTTAGTTGGGATAGCATTTCATCAGCCACCTCAGGGATAACAAGCTTGTCTACCCTGATTTCAGTAAGTCTAGCAATGAAGAAATCATCAACAAGTATATTCTTGGATTTCACGTTCCCATGAGTCATGGGTGTTTCCATGCCTGTGTGAAGATATGCTAGTCCTCTGGCTATACCGATTGCAATTTTGTGGCGTCGAGCCCAGTTCAGCATTGGCTTCCCTGGTTTAGGTTCTGATTACAACATGCACGTCTAAGTTAGAATAGTGACAGAACAGTGTCATATATCATAAAATATATATAATTTATTGTAATGCAAAGATGAAGTACAACCAGGTTCAGGCAAACTTTCCCCAGAAGCCGTGAGGTCTCACACTGTTCAGACTTCAGTCAAAAGAAAACGAGCCTCATTAAACCCCCCTGAGACCATACCTATCACCCCTTTAGACGCATAAACTGAAAGGTGGTGTTTTGACATTTACATGGGTAGCTCAGAACAAAATGCACGGCAGTAATAAGTAGTTGACCGCGACAAGTTCAAATTTTGAGGTAGACCTGATTGATTCCGAATATTCATCAAGTTTTCTTGGAAAGGTTTAAAATGCTTAATCTACAATATAATCTGTTAACAACGTCAGTCCAGTGGACATCCCAATGAGATGGGCTCTTAAGACGTCTCAAGGTACACAGCCCTAACAAGAAGAAAGTGCAGAGAAGATAGCTTCCTCACATCCAACAAAAGGTATAGAAATGGAAGCTTCTATTTTGAAAGAACACCTTCAGTAGGCAAAAATGAACTTTTGGGTGTAACAGAAAATCCATCTTCGTCTGCGCTGTACAGTACACTATTAGACCTTCCGAGTCCATGCCTGAGAATCCTACCTAGGCAGCGTGTTTGAGAGGGGGAGTATGACGTATCGACCTTACCCCTGATCGCTAAATTGCCGAGAGACTGGTTACACTACATCCTAGAATTAAAAGCCATTGAGTGCATGCTGCTCTGTAGAAATCAAGGAAATGAAGCAGAGAATTGTGTAGAAAGGCATTTTGCTTTGGAAATATTATCATACAACCCCCTTGACATATAGGTTAATATTATTTTCAACCCTCAACTTCTGAAATTATTATTCAAACCCCCTCACTTTGGCGATCTTTCTATACACAGGAAAACTATTGTTATTTAACCCCTCACCTACATATCTTGGACTGAAAAACGAGGCCATATGAAAACAATATTCAATGTAAGGGAGGTTACATAATAATGCCAAAAGTTAAGGGTTAAAAATAACATTTACCTATTTGTCCAAGGGCTATATGATAATATTTCTTTTGCTTTACTACACCATAATTTCTGATAAGTGTCAAACTTCGCATTTTCACATTCCCAGAAAGTGGAAATTGCACAATAAAAATTGTAAGTCTCAAATAGGCCTCAAATATCAATCTGAATAAAGCATTCTCAAAACTGTTTTTCTGTCATATGATAGATGGATAGTATACAAGGATATATTCTTCGTTCTGAGCAGTGAGCACATAGTTTCTTCTTCTTTTTATTTTTTAATTTTTTTTATTTGAGGGGGAGGGGGGAGGGGGAACGAAACAAAAGTTGGCTGGGAGGTATGCATGCAAAAGAAGAGGAATTACTGATCTAGGAAACGAATTACGAGAATATTTAAAAAATTTTTTTAAAAAGTTAGAACATGGCTTCCAAGATTAAGCTGCACTAATTGTCAGCAGTTGATTCTCCAGAGGCTTGCTTAAATACAAGATCCAATTCTAAGGCTGTTCAAGTAGCCTAGGTCTATAATTACCATTTGACCTGATGATATATTTATACTCCAACCATACTCAAGCTCAATATTGGAAGATAATCATACTTTACAGTATCGACATGATAGAAAAAATTAGCGATGCTTAAGACTTGCCGCAACTGTACTTCAATTGGGAACCGGAGCTCAAGGTTTGAAATGCAATACTGACGCTTACAGCAACCTAAAGAATCTGAAGTTGATCCCCAGAAACCTAAAGAATCTGAAGGAATTAGGAAGATGATGGGTAATAACACATGAACACTGATTGCAATCCATAAGAAATGGGTGACAAACATTGTCATATTACCTATTGACTAGGAACTAAATCAATATTTATGGCCTACAATCTTAAGGGTCTGAAATCTTTTCCAGTCTTACCTCCGAATATGATATCAAAACAAACACCATGTGGCCCATTGGATGAAGCCTAAACCAGAACTACAACTAGCAAGTAGGGATGATAACGGACTGGATTCGGATCCGAAAATCCAATCCGGCGGATCGGAGGGAACATTTGAATTCGTTCCGAGTCGAATCGGATCAGAGTCGGATTTAATCCAATCTGATTCAATTTCTTTTCCCTACACCAATTTTATATTGTGTTTTTCCATCCAAACTTATTTTTTCTACAAATTTATTCTGACTACCTATCGATACGATGACATGCACTTTCCTATCATACCAACAAAATATTTGAAAATTTAATACTATGATAGGAGAGATTGACAATGAGGCAAACGATGCCAATGTGCAGTGATAGGGAGTCGGGCAATTCCCAATTGGCCGACAGTGAAATCAGACTAAGAGAGAGAGAGAGAGGGAGGCTAAGGGACTAATGAGAGTTGATGTTAAGACTTACAATTGAATTTGGAGAGTACACTTTAGATTTATCAAATAAAAAATTTAAAATCAAAATTGGGGGTTGGACTTAAAGGTTGAACTTGAAAGTAGACTTTGGATTTGTAAAGTTTTAGATTTGAATTTTAATTATTTTTACCTTGCCTCTGAATCCGATCCGAATCCAACTTGGACTCGGATTATTTTCACTGGACTTGGACTTGATATTTTTTTCTTGAATTTGAATCGGATTATTTTGCTTCTAATAGGATCGGATGTGCCTTGAATTCGGATGTAATTATCATCCCTACTAGCAAGGCTCCTTAAAAAACTACACGATGATGTACAATATAACTTCCAGAATAAGTCTGCAATGGGATTTGCTCTTGGCAAGTCCACTGCAGATTGAATGAATATAAGCAGATCAAGTACTTGGCATACGTACAGAAATTGACATAATCAGATCAAGTAATTGACATACGTCTGCCTCTCTACACCGAGAGTCAGCATAAATAAACAGTTACGGACCAAGCACCTATCCAACTTCCCCGAAATTGCAGAGTACGGTACAGAAATTGACCAATCTATCACTGCACATCATGTTGTTCAGGCTTTTACTATCAAACTTCTCAATAGTCAACTATCCATTCAACCAACACATGGACTAGGGAAGGAAATAACGTAACCAGGAAGAAACGCTACTCCGACATGATGTAGCATCAAAAGCAAAAGTAACAGTGTAAGCATCAAGTTCTCAGGATCGCCAGGTTCAAACCTTGTCATCTTACAGTGGACAGGGAAAAGGTTGTGGTGAGATGGCCATTTGAGAAACTATACTAGAATAGGTAATGGTGAATGAGTAATTTAACACTTAGCTCTAGAGGGATCCTTCAAATGCGACAGTCATAACTGAGATGGCCTCAATCTCATGCAAGGTCTGTCAGTAACATTTCTAATGGATAAAGCATGCATATTCAAGTTGTGTGTACCATTCCACATTCATTTACAGTCTTGGATTTTAGCAGCAATTAGGATGCAGCTTCCTGAACTTAGCCATTCGCTAATCAGTACAAAAGAGGTAGCGAAAGGCATGCAACTAGCATATCCCATTCCATGCCCTAACAGCTGGACGTTCTGCTATTTTGGCACTCTTCAATGCAATGTATAACTGAAATATTACTCAATCAAACAAAATGATGGTGTGAACACAGGGAAAGGTAGTTTGCACAAATGGAAGAACATCTAGAATGGCAATAGACAGCATAAGTTCACAAAGTTTCTAGTTTCTAATGTTCATGAAATGGCAAACTGAGAGCAACAATTGTGGAGAATTCTTTTAAATGTTGGCCCTTTCTATTACACCATAGGAATTTCTTCAACAAATAAAGAGATCAGAGTAAAAATCCCAATGATAGTGAATGGGCAAACAAAGGAACTGAGCTATGCATGATGGATTCACAATCCACAGGATCACTGCCCAAATGTACCTCCATTCATCTTTCGATTCAAAATAATTTAATTGTCTTATGTCTAGGTTGTTACTCCCTTCGTGCAATTCTTAATTCAAAGGAAATGAAATTTTAAAGAAAGGTTTCCTGCACTCAGTCATACAAAAATTCACTGTCCCTCTTGTATTAAGCTAAGTTATCTGGACTTGGCTATGAGTGTCTGGTACAAACACTTGCCCAAGAGCCATGCTTAGATATTTCCTACAAATTTGCAGATTCTGAGCATAGTTTAAAGACCATACTGTCATATGTCCAACACGAGTACTTATTTACTTAAGGGTAAATGAAGAGTCCAAGTAGCCCAAATATAAAGCATACAACAATAGTTCTCATCTAATCCAAGTTAGTTGCAAAAGTATATCCCTTGAGAGCTATCCCATTCATGTGTTCATACTTTTCACCACTCTGCCTCCCATGACTGCGTGTAAAAGAAAAAATCTTGAATTTTGAGATTCAATCCCAACTGTCCCCAACCCTCCCCCGCCCCCCTCCCCAAAAAAAAAAAGAAGTTAAATGCTGCAAGCCACACTTATGTGATTTCATAATGCCCTCTATTTTCACTGGTATCTCAGTTCATTTCCATCAAAGCTATACATATAAATTAAAAACTCAAACATGAAAGCGACAGTTACCATGTAGAAGCTCGTGAAGCGTTCTGGTAGGAACATAGTCATAAATGAGCAGCTTCTCCCCTCTCTTTCCTTGGTAGAAAGCTCTTAATGGATCCAAGTTCTCATGACGAAGACGACCCAACTGCTTGACTACAGGCAAACAAGATCTCCTATCCATGCAACAACCTTCTCTCAACAACCTCAATGCGATCGTGCATCCATCAGCTAGCTTTGCCTTGTATGATGTTCCATAGCTTGTCTTCTCAATAACTTGGCCAGTGGCATTCAAAATATCATCTAGTGTCAAATGCTCACCACCTTGAAACACAATAAGCTTAGCTTCACCATTACCATCAGCAAGATCATCCTCTTCGCCTTCCTCCAATTCATCCTCGTTCTCGGCCCTATTCTTCCTCCTCCTATTTTGCATATACCCAATCAACAATGACACAGCTACCACAGCCCCAGTCATCAAACCAATCACGATACCTGCAACTGCCCCAGGGCTCATACTAGATCCTCCTACATTGCAACTTCTCAAGGGGTACCCACATAGGTCAGGATGGTTCCCCTCAAAGTTCTGTACCCCAAATTTACCCTCCCCAAAATTAGGCAATAACCCACTAAAGTTATTGTAAGACAAATTCAGCTTGTCAAGGTTCAACTGAGCTAAACCCGCAGGAATTTCACCAGTGAACATGTTATGACTAAGATCAAGAACTTGAACATTGGTAAATCCAGCAATAAAATCAGGGAAATACCCAGAAAACTTGTTATCGCCCAAATCAAGAACCCTTAAATCATCACAAGTAGAGTTAGGCAAAGCAGGCTCAGGGAGAGACCCAGAGAGAGAATTACCATGAAGCCGAAGCGAAACAAGACGATCACACAGGTTCCAAATTGAAGGTGAGAGAGAACCACTCAGCAAATTGTGCCCCAAATCAACATCTGTAAGAGAAGAGCTGTAACCAAGCTCTAATGGCACACCCAGAGACAGGGTATTGAGACTCAAGTAAAGGGTTTGAAGGGCAGAGAGCTCACCAAGCTCTCTAGGGATGGAGCCAGAGAGATTTGCAGAGGGAAGTTGAAGAGAGAGAAGTTGAAGTGATGGGTCTTTGTAGAGTGAGAAATTAGACCATTGAGGAGAAGAAAGGCCTCCACAGTCTAAATAAGTGCCATTTTCAAAGACCCATTTGAGGCCGCGCCATTGACAAATAGGGATTGTGGTGTTCCATGAAGAAAGCATGAGGTTTTCTGAGTTTCCTTGTAATGTGGGCTTGATTTTGAACAAAAGAAGCTCAACATCTGTAGGAGAAGATGGGGATTTGGCAAAGGAGACGAAGGTGTTGGCAGAAGAACAGAGGAGGGAAAAACAGAGGAGTAGAGTTTTGAGGAGAGACAACGGTTTATGAAACGCCATTGGAGGGACTTCCAAGCAGAAAGAGAGGGAGAGAGAAGAAGACGAAGAAGAAGAAGAAGAAGAAGAGTGCTGAGTGCAGATTGCAGAGAGGGGAGACAGAGAGAAGGGGGGTTTCTTTTAAGGATTTCGCTTTTTGGGAACGGCTGGCAAAGGAGGGGTGGGCATGCTTTTAGCGCCGAGTGTTGGTGGACACTCTGATTGAAATGTTGTTATGTCTGCTCCTTTTTTTTTCTGTTTTTTTTAATGGTAGTAGACAAAAAGTTTGAATAATTTGATAGCATCAGACCAAACAAAATAACATATTTGAAATGATGGTACTTTTTCTGCGTTTTCATTGGATTTTACAAGGAAATATTGCTACAAAATTAGAGTTCATTTCCCAATCACTTTAACTAAGAGGAAGCCTAATATATATATCGTATTTCTGAGAATATATATATTTTTATAAGACACATTAGTAAATATATATTAAAAAATTAATATATAATAAATATATGTATGAAAAATATGTATACATAGACAATGAGAGCATGTATTTTTGAGAGCGCATAAAAAATTACCACATAAAAAATTAATATATAATAAAAAAAATAGAAATGCCTATAGTAAATTGCTTGAGTAAATTGTTTCTTAGACAATAACTTTTAACTTATTTTCTTTCTAAAAGGTTTTTATTTTGAAAAATAATTTTATCTTGATGGGTTATTACTTAATTTCTTCTACTCATTGTTTGAGTTTCACAATAGTTGATGTCCTTTAGGCTTTAACCGAAAACATCATGATGTATGAACAATAACAACTATTTTTTGGAGAGTGGTTGTGATATTGTGATCCATTTTGGGTTGATGCGTATACTCCGTATAATTCATGCATTTTGTATTTGATTTGTTTGCAAAAACAACCTAGGGATCTTTGATTAAAAAAAAAAAAAAATACATACATAGCATTTTTTTTTTCTTTTTTTTTTTGGGTGCGAGTGCACTTATTACATTGGCTTTTTCATTAGGATGTTATCAAAGAATCAAACACAAAAAAATGGTAATAATAATAATACATATATGTATAAAGTAACAATAATATTACAATTTAAGATATCATAGGCCCTGTTCTATTTCGCGTTTTTTAGGATTTAGCTAAGAGCTTACAGCTTCTTACATCTCCTTACATCTTCTTACATCTTCTTACATCTCCTTACATCTCCTTACATCTCCTTACAT
>JACYFF010031954.1:87902729-87923663 GCA_017589665.1 Selenicereus undatus | reverse complement strand
TCCTTACATCTCCTTACATCTTCTTACATCTCCTTACATCTCCTTACAGCTCCTTACATCTCCTTATAGCTCCTTACATCTCCTTACATCTCCTTGTATCTATCTATCTATCTAAAACGCGAAATAGAACAGGCCCATAGAAGAAAGGTTGAGATTCAACCAAGAAAGCAAATTAACACTAATTTTTTAGAACTTCAAGTATAAAGCATCACTACAGCATGCAAACATTACACTCGATAGCAAACTAACTAGAGGTAGTTTTTAGTAGATTTTGTAATTGCTTCTTTCACGATTTGGACAAGTGAAGGCCTATCATGTTGATTAGTTTGGAGGTGTGACACTCTTACATGCCTATGTTAGGAATGTTCTTAATTATATGTCAGTTATTTCTACAAATTAAAGCAACTTATTCAAATTTTTATTAGTTGGTAAGATTTTTTACCTTGTAGGCTCGTATTGCATTTCTTCTCATGGAGATTTTTAATCTGTTGGACGTGCCCTCTTTTTGTTCAATTTATAATACTATTAATAAAGACAGTATAATCGGGAAAAACAAATACAATCCTATCTATACTATATATAAAAGCAATGTTGTGATGATGTGGAATTTTCTTGCATTCTCATTAATTAGAGATTTCAAACCCTTGGATTCATTCTCTCTCCTCATCACAACCATCCGATTGTTGAAAATAATTAATTTATAATTTTCAAATCTCTCAAATAGAAGGAAGGAAAAAAATCATTAATAAGGAAATAATCGTAAGAAAGTATAATCTTATGAAGTATAATTCCATAATTGTTGAAATGAGGATTATGGAGTTTTTTTTTCTAAAAGAAATGATTATGCAGTAAGTAGTGATTATGAAAATTATAAAAAACTATCTTTCTTAAAGCTTTTGAATTCATTCTGTCTCCTTATCACCACTAGATTGTAGAAAAATATTAATCCCGGGAAGTATAATATCAGGAAGTATAATTTCGTACAGGTGAAAAAAAATCATTAACAACTAAGGAAATGATCATAGGAAAGCATAATCCCGAGAAGTATAATTTTTGTAATGGTTGAAATAAATATTATGGAGTGGCTATACCTTTAGTATTATTTTAAATAATAAGCCAAATCCCAATAAACAATAATCCCATAATTATGAAAATATGAATTATGAAGTAGTCAGTAATAAATAACTATGGAAATTATAGATAAAAAAAATATCATTCTTGAACCTTCAATATTAGTGTAAATAGTCAAGTAGTTCTTACTCATAGTAGAAATTATACATCAAAATACGTCTCATAGTTGAAATCAATTCTGCCGTCTTGCTCATTACTCATGTGTGTCAAAGTGATCTTTTTTACCTCACTTCCAGATATATAATAATTATCATTCCTATCCTCATATATTTATTTGTATTAATTTGTTAATTCGTTAGCAAGTGACCTCCTCTTTTATAATTAATAGTGTCAAAATTCTTGATCGTATTTGATTGAAATTTTTGTACTTTTTTGTTGTAATTTCCTCCTATATGTGGCTTAATTTTCTTCTCTTGATATTTTAATCTTTCACTAATTGACGCCATCATTGATTTCTTACTACAATTCGTAATGTCACTTTTTTAGGTGTAGTTTTTGTCAAGCTTGATTAACAGTAGTGGTGTTTGCTTTGATTTGTTTATATTCTTAATTATTTCCATCCGATTTATGGCATACGTTAAATTTTTTTTGGTTATATTATATTATATTGTATTAGTAACTTAATTGTGTTTAGATTCTTTTGTGTTTTATTTATGTTGTTCATTTATGCATTTTTGTTTTTTTACAAGAAAAACTCTAATAATTTGATCCTCTTCCTTGGCATTTCAAATTTTTAATGGAAACAATAATGCAAACTATTTCACATGTATCTAAATTGTATGCTGACCTATTCATTTACATCAATTAAAAAGTTTCAAATATCTATACTGTAAATTATAATATGATTTTCATAATTTACAAAAGTTACTATAAAGATATATAAAAGAAATTACAAAGTTTGACTCCCTTTTTTACATACGTAGATAAGAGTATAGTCCTCTATATCTTCAAAAGTTTTGCTATTTTGAAAATTGAGTGAGGTAGTCAGATTGGGGTTTATAACAATATGGAGGGGATGTTGGGGGATTTCATTGGGTTAAGAACCCTAGCAGTAGGATCAAATTGCATTAATGGACATATGGGATGAGTTTAATATTAAAAAATTGATCATAATTTATAAAGTCTTTAGAACGATTTTGATTAACTTACTCACCTTCAAAATATGCCTCCAACATTAACAAATGTAATTTTTCAGTTTTCTCTTTAAAATCATCGCATACTTTCAATACTACATGCATGTTTGAATCAATGTAATTTTATGTTTCAATTGTTCAGTTAGAAACTATAATGCACGCTTCAATATTTCAATTGTTTAGTTAGAAATTACGATGCATACTTGAATACTATTTCTATATATTTTTTACCATGGCATACATTCAATAATGTAATGGATGCCTAAATCAATGTAACAGTTTTTGTTGTTTAGTAAAATACTGTAATGTATTCTTGAATACTATTTGTAGATTTTTTTTATAAATCATGACAAATGTTCAAAATCATTAATCATGTCATATAGTTAACTTAAAACACAAATCACATGGTAAGGTTATATAAAATTTTAATTTCTTGGGTTCTTTTTTGAAAATTATGTTAATTGCGATTTTGATGGGTCCTTCTGATTTCTAGAAATAAAATAACCCCATTTTAGGTTAGCTAATCGAATGAACAAATTTGAAAATATTATTTTTGAATTTTTAAATTATGGGTTAACTAAACAGACAGTCAAACAATCAGAACTCTGTGGGTAATATGCTGCAACCAATTATGATCCATGATCTAACTAGAATATTCTAACATATGCCTTTCTGCTAACTTATTATCTTTCCTTCTGAGAGGGAACAACTTATATAAATTAGTAGGTAGTTTCAAATCAATAGACCAGCTATTATATATGATAAATTTTATTACTTTTCTAAATCTATCTACTATTTTCACAGTCATCCTTTTCCCAAAAAAAATAAAATTTGCTTAATTCAAATCACCTAAAATTACTAAATGTATGGTCCTAAATCTACAACAACTCATTTGTGTTGGAACTCATGATTTAAGTGGAACACTAATCTTAGGGAGATATGTTGTTTAAAGAAAAATTCGATGACATATTTTTCAACAAAAGGCCACCTAACTTCATGATTTCAAAATGAGGAGTCTAAACACATCATGGATGACTAATGTTGACGTATTGTAACTACATATTGAGATAACTTGAATGAAATTGTGATCAGAATAGATCTATTTTCAAAGATAAAAATCCCCTAAAAGAAAAGGATAAAAAAGTATACAATACTAAAAAATTCTAACTATAATAACTACGCTTATTAAATTTTTATAGTGAAAATTTATTTATACTTATAACAACATCACTTAGTAACTTATTTGTGTTTTCTTTTCTAAATAATAATAGCAACCATGCGTCTTTTGTAAACAACTTATTATCTATTTTATAAATCACCGTGCAAAGCATGGGTCTACACTAGTATTTATGTAATGCCAATGCAAAATTGTGTTAAGTTTATTATATTGATATT
Source organism: Selenicereus undatus (assembly GCA_017589665.1). Lineage (NCBI taxonomy): Eukaryota > Viridiplantae > Streptophyta > Magnoliopsida > Caryophyllales > Cactaceae > Selenicereus > Selenicereus undatus. Next base: position 87,920,004 of record JACYFF010031954.1, on the reverse strand, counting down.
TTTTTGGGGTCTTGGATTCTCCATTTCATTGGAATTGAATTACTGTTGGCCGCCTAATTAAAAGGTAGAGCTCTTTCAATGCATATTTTCTCCATTTACAAGACCTGAACACGAGACCTTACTTAATAGGAACAAGTACCAAACCACTTGAACCAATATGTGTTGGTAGTGTATTATGTTGATATCAACTAAAACAAAAGCCAACATATACTTTGGTTTATTTAATTGGCATGCTTCAGTCTTGGAAACATGGAGTAGTTTCTAAAAGATTTTTGCTTTTGCCGTTTAGTGCCCTTATCTCAAATCTAAGCTTAACCTTTACCTAGGAAATGAGAAGCACCATCCCCATTGCCATTGCCGTCTCTCTCTCTCTCTCTCTTTCTCTCTCTCTCTTTCTTCCAGTAGAGGATGAAGGGTGAAATCCAGACCACGTTGGTAATGGTGTTCCAAAAATTCTTCACCTTACTCGTGGCTTTCATCCCTCATACTAGCCGTTGGATCCAAAAAAGAAGAAGATAAAGGGAAGTGGTTTGATATAATAAATTATGTAGGTGGATATTATTAGTATAAATAAATTAAAATACAGGAGGAAGAGGAGAGTGTAATGATAGAGATTCCCAAATCCGGCATCTTTGTGTTTTGTGGGTCATTTATCCCAAGCATATGAAAAAAAAAGAAAAAAGAAGACGGGATTCAAAGTAAAAAGAATTCAATGAAAGGGTCTTAACGATCATTGGAAAAAAAAAGAAAAAGAAAAAGGTATGCTTTGCATGCTTGGGGGCCTTCTCCTACTTTCATTGAAAAAGAAAATGTTGGTTATTTGCATAATGTTTGTCGAAACTTTATTAGTTTTTAATGACAGACAACAGTACAATAATAAATAAAGTAGGGTTTAAACCTGGGAAAATTGGAATAAAGAAAACTCTTCGTTTATAATTCGACTCCGTCGTTTAATGTTTTTTATGTATAAAAACACATTATTCTGAAACTTAAATTTGGCTTTTTTTTAAAACCAGAATGTTAGATCTAATTACCATCGAGTTAGTTAGCCTTTGGCCAGTTTCGTACATGCTAAAAAGTTGCCACAAGCTGGAAAAGTGGTCTAGCACAACATCAATGGCCACTTTAAACTATGCATGCAATGACATGTATTATCGCAATTAAAACCAGTCGGAGGAAACGCTGAATATATTGTGCTTCCATTTGTACACATTTTTTTGGGTTTTGCTTGGGGGGGCGGGGGGGTTTACCCTAATTTTGTGAACATGCATAGATTAAGAGGAACGCAGAGCTCTTTTTAAAATGGCATGAAAACGGGGATTTCAATTTATATTAAGGCTTGCTTAGATACCAGAGCTTGGTACTTAGATTTTGCCCAGATCAAACTCATTGAGACTCCAATATTGGAGTGCGAATTGCCATCTTTCAGGTACAAGCCGCAAGATGCCACAAGCTATATTTAGTATTAAGAAGATGATCGTGACGAGGGGATTGTCATGCACGTTTATACGCAACCTTAGAATTAATCTTTAGGTGTCAGTTTAATTTACTTTGCATGGTTGGTTTTATTGTGTACTTCCCATGTGATAGGAGCGCTTCCCCCCCCCCCCCTCCAACTTTTCTTTTTCTAGCTTACATGTTGTTTTCCAACCCTGATTTTTATTATGGTTGCCTCTGGTGATTCCTGCTGAGCTGAGTGTCCTGATAGCTACCGTTCTATCACCGGATTTGCTATAGTTTCAAGGTTTCACAACATGCTAAAACGCAATATACTATATCCCACTTTTTTATCGTGACGAAATATACAGCTATTGCATACACCACTACCAAGATTCAACGACTTCGTTAGCCTTTGTTTGACCTTGATGTATTTCTTCAATTCCCTATTCGTTTGTTTTATGATAATATTTCTACCACTTAACTTACTATAAATCCTGCTTTTCATAAGCGTGGCAAATATATCAAAGTAACCTTATCTCAAGCACCATACCTTCATCTGACTTGGATTTACAGAGAAACAAATTTTAGTTTGAAACAATAAGGTATACCTAATTGATGAATATTATAATAATCATCAAGAAACACAAAATTGTTTGGTTTCCTCAGTTGAACATAATAGCCTTGGGTCATAACTAGTACATGAAGGAAACAAATTGACATTCATAAGTTGACCAATTAAAGGCCATAAATGACAGATATTATGAAAGTCTGCTTTTCTGAAATACATTACGAGATTTTGCTATCAAAAGAAAAAAACAAAAAGAATCTATTTTCAAAGGAATAATCTTGATAAGATTTGCAAGTGATTAAGCCTTAATCATTAGGCCTGGTAAATGTGATTGGCGTGCTACTCCAAAAGATGGCACCTTTTTCTCAAAGCGCAAAGATAATTATATTTATACACTACTTTATAGTATAAAACTATGGTCACGAGGCTCTTTTCTTTTCTTTTTTTTTCTTCTGTTTTTTGGGTTGGTTGGGAAGATGAATAAACTATGTATGCCATGTCAACTATGTGTAATTTTGATTCGTCTTAGAATAAACGTGTGTTTGCAGGGGCAAATGACCCGAGCCCCAATGATACGGGCTGGACTTTATGAAGGTTTAGTCATCTAATTCAAGATGAAAAAGAACTCGCAGGTCAAAGAAATCTTAGATCATGGATTTTAAAACACGAAATGCTGTAAAAGGAAGGGAAATCCATGTAATAACTCCACCGTCTCCACCCCGTAGGAACTATCATAAGTTCACCCAAGGAACCATTGCATAACACTAAATAGGGGGCCGCCAAATACACCCGCAACACATATCATATGAAAGGGTGATTCCTGGGAGTTCTCAACCATACCATGTAATGTTGCAAGCCAAAACATCACAAGTACCACCGCATCTTGGACCATCTGGCATACTATTAGGAGCTACTTTAGCTCTTGCTCCAAAAGACATTAAGAGAAGCAAGCATTTTCTTTGAACAAATATAGAACCAACTGATATTTATATCAGTTAATGAAAGAGCCCAATGCAAAAAAAAAAAAAAAGAAAGCATGTTGGGTCTTTGAAAGAGTTACTGCCATTTTTAATAAGATTCTGGCTAGAAGCATACTCAATTCAAACATGGGTTTGATTTACACTCCATTTTTTTTTTATTAACTTTTCTTCTTTCTAATTTCTAATGAGATAGAATAAAATAACCTGATTGAAGTGTAATGATCGTATGTCTGTAACGCATGATCCCATATTCAAAAGGACACATATTCATAACATAATGAGGTTGGTTGTGCCTCGCTTGCCTAAAAGCTTAGCTTCTCCTTTCAAGCCCAGCCTTCACATCTAACTGTAAGCCCAAAAATGGAATTGTGAGGTTGGGATTATGTATTTTGGTGTTTATCAGTGGTGGTATACAATCGGTCTTAGATGCTTTCGGTAGTTATCCACTCCGCACTTGGCTACCCAGCTAGCATTTACCGTGGGGCATGATAATTGACTTGAACCTCCACGTTCTTTAGCATGAGATTTTGAGTCTCGCATGTATACCATTTCACCACCAAGACATCTTGAGAGCAATTTGTATTCCATGAATATGGTATCTATCTAATGTGATGTATGGAATATACGACAAGGGTGGAGTGTTGAAGTATTGGGGGAAGAATCCGTACGAATTGAATTTTTTGAGGAGCGTATGTAGAGAGAATTGGGAGGGTCTCCAATTTTATTTTATTTTTTTTGGCCATTGTTGTTTCATTTAGAATTCTAATGGAGGGCGAAAAGAATTTCTTATTAGTCCACAATAGGATCTATTTAAGATAGGGTCATATATTTTTGGTAAATATTCTTTTTTTAATGAATTTTATAATTGAGGTTTTTGTTTTCTTTTTTCCAAATACATATATATTTTTCATTAAGGTTCGAATTCTAGTGGACATAATTTCTTTTGGAAAAAATATGGTACTCCTTGAGGACCCTAGTGGGTCAAGTGACAAGGTAGGTCTTCATTGGGTCTAATCCAATGATTGTACAACCACCTCATTCAATGGCTTTATATCTTATAGAAGAGTCCTAGTGGATAGGTCAACTTGCCACCAAAAAAACAAACAAACAAGTGTTTGGGGGTCCCAATACATACTTAATATCTTTGATCGATTTTTCACATTTTGATTGGTCCACATGTCATGTCCTTGCATGACATTAAATCCTTATTGGATAGAAATGGTCCTCTTCATGGCCAAGGAAGGGGTAGATTGGAAAACCCTAGTAAACCAACCATTTACTCTTACATGAGAGGTAAACATTTCCACTTTAGAAAACTCACACCCATAAGAATAAAGGATCATGTCGCTCTTATAACTCACATCGCACATTTTCCTAAATCATTTCAATACACTGTTTCTGTTAATCTTGTCACTTTCATCTTTTCGCTTTTTTAACTAAAGTTCCTTCACAAGACACCCTTGGGTTTGACTTTATTGCAGTCTAGAAGAGCTGACGACATGGACCGCCCAATTGTTCAAAGCATTATCATCTATAACTCCTTGTCTCCCTTAGCAAAGTTTTGTCCAAAATAACATGCATTTAATTATCATGTACAATATGTGGTCACAATTTTTAGGTTTCACTTTGTGTATTGTTTAATTCTAGTGTAATAGATTGAAACAATGGGATTGTCATGCATGTTGATTTTGATTGGTAGGAGAACTTAATTAGTGTATTTCAAATCTCGTATAATACGTCAACGCAATGGTAATAGAGGATATCCAGCATACTAACTGTATTTTTATGTATTATTTTCCATATTATAAATATAACCTAAGAGGTCCCAGTTGGTAGAGTTTTCACACAACTAAATTATGTTACATTGTATCGGAGTAATCCTCTAGAAGCCCTAACCCTAATAATCTCCTTTCCTTAGACGTCTTTCTTGTGTAGCATGACACTCCTCACCACCGCTTCTTCTCACCAGAAATCACCAGGAGCATCCTACCCCGTGGTTTATTTGGTCTTTATGACATGCCTTCCTCCATGACAACACCACTCCCATGACATCTTAACAATTGGCTACCATGGCCACTTATGTATGGAGAATTCCATTTGTCAAAATAAAGGTATAAAATGCATGTAGATGAGCCCAATGGATGTTGAAGACTAATCTCTCCAAAGATAAACCGAGAGAGAGAGACAGAGAGAGAGAATTCTCAAATAAAGAAACCCTCTAATGGAGTAGATTCTGCACTTGAAATAGGTAGCAAGTAGATAAATAAACCTACCTTCTAACCCTCTAAAGCCTTAGTACAAAAGATTAGATTAAAAGGAAGATTCAAATCACCACCCCTATAAAAGAGATAAAGTATTTGAGATTTTGAAGAAAATCAAGCTTCAAACTCTCATATCATTCAATAAGTCTAATTTTTTTATAAAGGTAACCATAAATACCCAATAAGATGGAAAATTAGTTGTACGTTAGTGGGGCAAGTAGACCAATGGGAGACTTACAAAATATCCTAGGAAAATAAATCAAGATGCTTAAAACAATTAAAATCACTATGAGCTGTATTTTTTAGGACTCATCCACTATCTTCTAGAGAGTCTCGAGTAGGCTCTACTCCTCCAATGGAGGTATCGTTATTTGTTGACTCTTCCCTTGTGTGTGAAGAATCATCTCATATTGATTAATCTCCAAAATTACAGTCGTAACCTCTTCCATTAAGCCCATAATCAGAACTTTACATTTTCCAATCCTGGACCGATCCTTGCTCGATATTTAGTCTATAACTTCCTCAATACTTGGAATTTGAGTGCAATTCAAGACTTGTTCGAAAATAGACATTCAGAGCTTTCCATCCATGCATAATTTGCAGAAATGGGAGCTCATTTGCTTGAATAAGTTTGAGGTAGAAATGAAGTAAAGTATTCTGTCCAAAAACTAAAAATGAGCTAATGAGGTGGTTTTGGGAGGATTAAGTGGTTGACTCCTTATTTAGATCCACTATTGGCCCGACCACCTTCCCTAACCCTACTTGGATCTTCTTGAGGGACCTAAGTTAATATTGACCAAGGGGGACCCGGTGCTTGACCTAAGGTCAATATTAGGCCAACTTGGTTCATGACCCTCACTACTGAGAGTAGGCCTAAGCTCAGGAGTTGCTTCGCATCAATCCCACCCCCTTGAAGAGGATTTGTCCTCAAATCTTCATCATCTTCAAGGTAAGGAGTGAGATCCCAACATTAAAGGTGGCTGATATTTGCATATCTCGCGGAAGTTCAATATTGTATACATTCTCTCCCACCTTTTGTACAACTTTGTATGGACCATCTTCTCTAGCCATGAGCTTGTTCTTTCTTCTTGAGGAGAACCTTTCCTTCCTCAAATATAACCGCACATGATCATGCGGTTTGAACTCAACGTGTGGCCGGTTCTGGTTGACCTTTTGCTTGTATTACTCATTCACTTTCTCAATTTGTGCCCTCTCTTGCTCATATGGCTTCTTCATTTCTTTAGCTCGGCCTTAAAACTCACCCTTGATTCTTGAGGAATAAGTATAAGATCAATGGGAGTAAGGGGGCTAAGACAATAGCACACTTCAAAGGGAGAGTGAGAAGTAGCATAGGAAGGAGCCCTATTGTAGGCGAATTCGGCATGAGCAAGCTTGACATCCCAATCCCTCAAACTGTTACTCACCATGCCACTTATCAAGGTTGTGAGAGTTCTATTTGTCAACTCCATTTGTCCATTGGTTTGAGGATGGAAAATAGTACTAAAGAACAACTTAGTCCCCATGAGCCTCTATAGAGATCTCCAAAAGTGAGATAGAAATTTGGCATCCCTCTCCAACACGGCGGTTCTTGGAATACCATGGAGCCTCATAATTTCTTGAAAGAGTAGCATCATCACTCTTGCGGCATGCAATGAAGTGAGCCATCTTAGAAAATCGATCCACCACTACCATGATAGCATCTTTTCCCCAACAGGGTCGTAGAAAGGGTCACAATAAAGTTCATGCTAATACCATACCAAGGCCTTGAGGGGGCTGGAAGAGGAGTGTAGAGACCTTAATGGAAATGACTCTCAGCCATGTAACAAATGTTGCATCTTGAGATCACCTTATGAACAACCCCACCTATCTTGGGCCAATAAAAATGATCCTTGAGTGTCTCAAGGGTCTTGCTAATGCCAAAATGACCGGCTAAGGCTCCTCCATGAGCCTCCTTAACACTAATTAAGTCCCTTAGAGGACTTTTAGGGATGCAAAGCTTGTTTCCTTTAAAGAGGAAACCATCTTGTAAAGTGAAAGAACCAAAGTTAGAAGGATTCTCCACCACTTCCTTGAAGTCTTCATACTAATGGTATAGAGCTTTGATGGAATGAAATCCAAGGACCGACAAGAGAGCATATCTCCTTGATAAGGCATCGACCACAATATTCTCTTTCCCACTCTTATGCTTACAAGAAAAGGTGAAAGATTGAAGGAACTCAACCCATTTAGTATGTCTGGAGTTCAACTTGTGTTGACCATTGATATCAGAGAATGCCTTGTGATTTGAATGGAGCACAAAGGGCTTTGGCTTGAAGTAACGACTCCAATGTTCCAAAGCCCTAGCAATGGCATAGAATTCCTTGTCATAAGTGGAGTAATTGAGCCTCAAACCATTCAACTTATCACTAAGGAAAGCTAGGGGCTCTTAGCTTGAGTAAGAACTGTACCAGTCCCAACACCACTAGCATCACTCTCAACTTCAAATAGAAGATCAAAGTTGGGAAGAGCTAAGATAGGAGCCGAACAAAGCCTATTCTTGATGGTTTTAAAGGCCCTTTGGGTGGCCTTGGTCCACTCAAAGATTCCTTCTTTCATGCATTCAGTCGAGAGAGCTATAATGGAACTAAAGTCTTTGATGAACCAGCAGTAGAAAGAGGCAAGCCTATGGAAGCTTTGAACTTTCGTGATGGAGGTGGGAGTAGGCCAACTTTTGATAGCCTTAACTTTCATCAACTTGAATTCCCTCACCGGACACAACATAGCCAAGAAAGACAACTTGTGGGGTGAATAGTTCATACTTCTTAAGTTTAGCATATAACATTTGTTGTCGCAACACTTGGAACACTTGAGAAAGATGCTTCACATGAGACATTTCATCACGACTATATACCAAAATATCATCAAAATACACCACAACAAACTTCCCAATGAATGGTCTAAAGACGTCATTCATGAGCCTCATGAAAGTGCTAAGAGCATTAGATAAACCAAATGGCATGATAAGCCACTCATGCAACTCATATTTGGTCTTAAAGGCGGTTTTTCATTCATCTCCTTCTTTCATTCTAATTTGATGACATCCACTTCGGAGGTCAATTTTGAAAAAGACCTTGGACCTATGCAACTCATCAAGTATATTATCCAATCGAATAATAGGAAATCAATACTTGATAGTGATGTTGTTTATGCCCCTAAAATCACCACACATATACCAAGTCATCCTTCTTAGGTACCAAAAGGGCTGAAACCGAACATGGACTCGAGTTTTCCCTAATATACCCACGATTATCGTTGAACCTTCTTCAACTCATTAGGATTGCACCTATAGACTGGCTTTGTTTGGCAAGGGAGCGCTTGGTAGGAGATCAATTTGGTGCTCAGTTTTTCTCAAAGGAAGGAGCCCTGGGGGTAAATCATTGGGGAATATATACTCAAACTCTTTCAAGAATGATTGAGCTAAAGGATGCATGGGTTTCACTCCCTCACTTATGTTTGATTCTACCATAAGTAAGGTAAGTAAAGGCTTGCTCTTACTAATGGCTCTCTCCACCCATGTTTCACTCATAAATAGGCTTTTCTCACTTCCCTTTCCTAGCTTAAATTTGATGAGTTTTGGTGTAGTTAGCGTTGTCAAAGTAAGATTATGACCCATGTACTTGAATGCATAAGTATTGGCATGTCCATCATGAATCATGTGATTGTCAAACAACCATGGTCTACCAAGCAACAAATGACACGCATCCATGGAAAGAACATCACATAGCACTTCATCACAATATGGGCCAACCGAAAATGCAATAAGTGTTTGCCTAGAAATGGTTACCTCGCTTCCTTGTTTGAGCCATTGGAGAAAATAAGGGATATGATGCACCTTGATGGGTAATTGAACTTTGTCCATGAGTGTTATGCAACATGCATTGGTGCAACTTCCTCCATCAATTATGAGCTCACACACCTTGCCTGCGATAGTGCATCGGGTATGAAAAATTTTCTCCCTTTGGCTTGGCTCACAAGGAGCCTCTTGCACATGGAGTGCTCTCTTAATCACCAAGAGTTCACCTACATCCGGAGTGATCAAAATTTGATCCTCATCCTCTACTTTCTCTTCACTAGTATCTTTTTTAATAGCTTGAATTTCTTCCACCTCTCTAATGGAGAGAGTCCTTGTCCTTTGGTTAGGACAATCTGCTTGGAAGTGCCCATAACCATGACATTCGAAATGCTTTTTACCCTCCCATTTTTTTGGTGGTTCACTAGCAATCCCTTTACCCTTGTCAAGAGTTTTGAGGGGTATAGGGGTAGTGATGGCTTTATTTGGGGTGAAGTAGCCCTTGGGGGCACTTGAAGGACGATAGAGGAAGTGGTTTGAAAGGGTTTTTGATCCTTAAGTTACGTCTAAGCCTTGATAGCTAGCTAGCACACATCATCAAAGGATAAGTAAGGTTGTAGATCTAACTTGTTAGCAATGCTATGAGATAATCCTTTAATGAACATAACAATCTTGAATTCGGGTTCTTTATCCAAGCCAACCAGCATTTGGAGTTGCTCAAACTCCCTAATGTACCCTTCTACCTTCAGATTCTCTTAGTTGAGACAAGTGATCTTGAGGTAGAGTTCTTGTTTGTAAGAAAGAGGCAGAAATCTCTTGTCCACATGTTTCTTGCGCTTGGACCAAGTCTTGATTTTTGATTTGGCTTCTTTAGCCCTACTCTTCTTCAAATGTTTATACCATAATGAAGCATACCCCTGCATCTTAAGAATGACCAACTTGAAGGCCTTCTCATCATTGTAATCTTTGAGTTCGAAGATCTTCTCAAGGGTTTGAACCCAATCAAAATAGTTCTCCGGCTTAAGAATGTCGTCAAATTTCAGAGCCTCAACTTTGAGATCCAGAAGGTCATCCCTTTTATGCTTTAGTCTTCTTGGTCTTCCTTCCTCATCATCAATGTCGTCATGGGAGGAAGAATATTCAATGTCAATAGGGCGAGCATCTTAGCCTTATCAGTAAGGTTTTCGTGGAGTGAATTCCCTTACTTGTGCAACCTCTTGAGTGAGCTTCCTCATTTGATCTTGAAGCTCTGCAAGAGCTCTACCTATCTTATGGGCTTGCTCAAGAGTATTGTCCGAGGAGTAAGAAGGTTTGCCCTCACCAATCATGGTTGATATAAAGGTGAAAAGAGGGAAGGTAGGGAAAAAAGACAAGAAAGGCACAGGCATACTAAAGGAGCACGGGAAGGAAAGCAGTGAAATGTGAGGGGGCACGGTCGTGCTCTGTGGCACAGTAGGGTCGTGCCAGATCTCTAGGATAGGATTTAGAGTGCAAGAAAGGAGCACGGTCATGCTAAGTAGCACGGGGTGGCCGTGTCAAATATCTGGGTCAAATTTTCAAAGTGCGGGATTTTGGCACAGGCGTGCCAAGTGCCGTAGTGCCAAATTTCTAGTTTCGTGTTTTTGGCCTTTTGGGGAGTCTTAGGGATGTTTAGGTTGGGATTTGTGTTTGGACCATAATTAGAGTTCTTTGTGGACTAGATAAGAGATTTAAAGAGGAAGAACTAATGACAATATAGTGTAGAAAATGGAAGTTTAAGCAATTCCAACACAAGGATAGTTGGAATGGATGCTTACCAAGAGATAGACCATTGTGCTCTGATACCAAATTATGCATAGTGAATTTCATTTGTCCAAATAAAGATATAAAATTCTTGTAGATGAGCCCAATGGATGTTAAAAACCAATCTCTCCAAAGATGAACCAAGAGAGTGAGAGAGAATTCCCAAATAAAGAAAGCCTTTAATGGAGTGAATTTTACACTTGAAATAGGTAGCAAGTAGATAAATCAACCCACCCTCTAACCCTCTAAATTCTTAGCACCAAGGATTAGATTAAAGGGAAGACTCAAATCACCACCTCCTAAGAGAGATAAAGCATTCAAGATTTTGAGGAAAACCAAGCCTCAAACTCTCATATCATTCAATAAGTTTGATCCTTCATGGAGATAATTGGGTCCATAAATATCCAATGAGAGGGAAAATTAGTTGTACATTAGTGGCGCAAATGGACCAATAGGAGGCTTAAAAAATATCCTAGGAAAATAAATCAAGATACTTAAGATAATTAAAATCATTATAAGCTGTATTTTTCAAGATTCATCCTCCATCTTCTAGAGAGGCTTAAGTAGGCTTTAATCCTCCAATAAAGATGTTGCCACTTGTTAACTCTTCCCTTGTGTGTGAAGAATCCTCTAATGCTAATTAATCTCCAAAATTACAGCTGTAACCTCCTCTAAAGCCTATAATCAGAACCGTGATTATCCAGTCCTAGAGCAACCGTTGCCTGGTATTTAGCCCATAACTTCCTCAACACTTAGATTTGGAGTGCAATTCAAGCCTTTTTACAAAATAGGAATTCAGGGATTTCCATTCACATATAATTTGTAGAAATTGGAAACTCATTTTCCTGTTTAAATTTGAGCTATAAATGAAGCAAAATATTCTGCCTAGAAACTGAAAATGAGCTAATAAAGTGGTTTTGGGAGGATTAAGTGATTAACTCCTTATTTAAGGCTACTATTGGCCCAACCACCTTTCCTAACCCTACTTGGACCTTCTTAAGGGCCCCAAGTCAATATTGACCAAAGGGGACCTAGTTCTTGATCTAGGGTCTATATTGGGCCAACTTGGTTTGTGACTCTCACTAGTGAGAATAGGCCTAAGCTCGAGAGTTGCTCCGCATCAACGGTGCCCATGAGTCCTAATCCCTTTGATAATGAATCTTCTAGGTTTGATTTTCCGCCTGTGTCATCTACCATGCCTCCACCAAATCTTCCACCATTGGTTTCTTTGCTACCACTGCTGTCTTCAAACCACTATCCCAGCTCTACTTTTCACGTCTCTTACCCATGGCAATCCATTGCTAACTCGTTCACTCTTCCCTGACAGTGTATTCGAGCTTGGTGGTCCAAGCCGTGGGTCTCCACTTCCTGTCAGCACTTCAATGCCCAGCCTCACCCTGGATCAAATTATCGCCAATTTCTAAGCCTTTAACCTCTCCAACCCAACCTCTTCTAGCTCTAGTCCTTACTCGTCCCTTCTCATGATCAACATCACTAGTGTAGTTAATCAACACTTAAAAATAACAGAAGATTTCTTAAACTGGATGTTCTTATCTACTTTCCCATAGGTAACATGATTTTGTGGATGGCACCATCTTGCCGCCTATACCCTGAATCCGTGACGCATCTGATTCTTTTGTCAATAAATCACGTTATTATTATTGGATGTGTGTCGATTAACAAATACGTGTCATGGTTGTTTGTTACAATATCTCACAATGTCCTTGTTGCAGTTCGTGACTTACAATATTCCTATCAAATTTGGGATCATTTAAATCAACATTTTTTGGTTGGTAGTATGGCTTGTTGTCTCAAGTTAAAGTGTAGTCTCACCAACATTACCAAGGAGGACAATCAAAGCATGAATACTTATCTTCGTGAAATCAAGTTAATTGTCGACTGTTTTTTCCACTATCAATAATCGTCTTAGTGACCAGGAGCTTGTGCAATACACCCTATTTGGCCTTGATCATGATTACGAGAGCTTGGTCATCATAGCCGCCTTCTTTGATGGCCACCTCACATTTTCTGAATTGAAATCCAAGCTTATATTCTATAAGCAACAGATACTACATACATTTATGTGAGTAATCATCCTCACCCATTATATATCAAGCTCTGGTGACTATTACCTCATTGGCTACATCCACCAACTCCTCAAATTGGTGTGGCAATACCACCTAAACCCATGGAGGCCATAACAATAACTTGTGCAGTGATCGTGGGCGACGCCGTGGCCATGGAGGCGATGGGCGAGGACGTACAACTAACTCAGGAGTGGTCGTGACAATTCACAATAGAATCAAAACTATTAATAGCCTTCAAGTACAGGAACACTAGCTTCATGTATATCTCCTTTTCATTGTGGAAATACTGTTTTTTTTTTTTTGTGCTCTTGCTAAAACCACCTTTACTAATTCAAATTTGCCCTTCCTTGATGATAGCATTCTCCCTCAAGGCTAGTTGTTTGTCAACTTTGTTTTACACCAGGGCATACAACTGCAATCTGTCCTCGTTATGTCTCTGCCATGCCCCCAGCATCTTCCTTGTCCACTCCTAGTGCTCTTGCTATTCTTCAAAATGGTGAAGCTAATGAGGTTATGTGGTATCTAGATTCAACTTCATCAAGTCACATGACACCTGTAGAAGGTAGCTTGTCATCTAAACTTATCAAGGCTTAGCTATTGTCATTTTAGGTAATGGTACTCAACTACTAATATCACATGTTAGCCAAATGCATCTTAACACTTCTGCCAAGCCATTGCTTTTAAAAACTGTTTTGCATGTCCCAAAATTATAATATAATTTATTATTTGTTCGTCAGTTATGTAAGGATAATAATTGCATTCTTAACTTTGATGCCTGTTATGTTCTTATTAAGTACAAAGTAATGAGGACAATAGTACTAAAGACTGCTAGTGACCATGATGTCTATACCATTCCACCTTTCTCCCACCAAGCTCTTGCCACTCTTACTGCTCCAAATGACACCTGGTATGGTCATCTAGGTCATTGTGGTTCTAGGATTTTAGATTATCTGAAGTTAAAACATTCAATTTGTCTTGGGTCTACGTTTAGCAATAAATGTGTCCCTTGTAAGTTGGGCAAAATTCTTCATTTAACCTTTTCTATGATAGAGCATTGTTACGATACATTGTATTGTATACATTCAAATTTATGACAGTCTCCTATTTTATCTAACTTGGATTATCATTATTATGTTTGCTTTGTTGACAATTGCATATGTTATACTTGGATATACCCAATGAAACAAAAATCTAAAGTGTATAATATATTTTCTGCTTTTCAAAAGATGGTTGAAAATCTTGTTGAATGGTGTATTAAAAATTCTCAAAGTGATGGTAGGTGAGAATTTGATAATGAACCCTTAAACTTGCATTTTACTAATTATCGCATATTGTTTAGAAAATCATGTCCCAACACCCTATAACAAAAAGGGGTGCAAAGCATAAACATAGACATATTATTGAAATAGCTTGTACATTTCTTTTAAAAGCACAACTCCATGGTCAGTTTTGGGTTGATGCAACTTATGTTCCAACCTATGCTATTAATCGTCTATCGACCCCTATTTTGGATCACTCCACATGTTCTAAATGTTACTTGTTTCTCAAAGTTTTTGGGTGTGAATGTTTTCCAATTGTGCTCACCTCTTCTCATAAATGCACCCTACTCTAAATTGTGTCTCTTTATTGGCTATGCTAGTAATTACAAAGGGTATCAGTGTCCTGACCTCACTACAGGTTGAGTTTATGTTAATCATCATGTTCTTTTTCATGAAACTGTTTTTCTTAATGTTAATCTCACTTCTCCCGAGTCTAATTCCTCTCATATTTCCCCTATTAAGCTTGTGGTGTCCTCACTATTATCTGCCCTTCTTGCATCTTTCTCTGGCTCTTTAGGCCAAGCCTTTCAGTCGCCTCCTATGGTCCAACATTTCCAAGTTATACCACATCAGCCCAACCCAGTTCCCTACCTAACTCCAACGCACCTAGATTGTCTCCTATCCATTCTGTGTCCAACCTCACGTCTTGCCCTCAATCACAGGCTCAGCCTACTGATCTCCGAGTCTCCTCACCCGTTTCGCTTGCTGCATCATCTTCTCTTCTCTCGGGTCCTTTTGCCTGCCTCATTTCTCCTCCCACTTCTGGGCCCACTATGCCCATCATGAACCCTGTGTCCACTTCTATCCTCTATCCCACCCATAATGTTCACCCAATGTAGATGTTGTCCAAATCTAGTGTGTTTAAACCCAAGGTTTTCTTGTCCCTTGCTACTCAAGCATGCTCAACTGATTTTGAGCCCATTTCCTATACACAAGCATCTTAAAATGCTTGTTAGAAGTAGGCTATAGCAGAAACATTCAATGCTTTAGTTCAAAATGATACTTAGAAGTTAGTTCCTTATCGACTAGGCATGAACTTATTTCCTTGTAAATGGGTTTATCGAAACACGTACCATGTTGATAGGATGATTGAACAACGAAAAGCGCCACTGGTTGTCCATGGCTTTGCTTAGCAAGTTGGTCTTAATTATCATGATACCTTTAGCCTTGTTGTGAAGCCTACTACCATTCATGTCATTATATCCTTGGCTATCACTCAAGGCTGGGTCATACGCTAGCTAGATGTCAAAAATGCTTAGGTCTATATGAGTCAAGGTTTTGTTCACTTTGACTAACGTCATCATGTGTGCAAATTGCAAAAAACACTTTATCGTCTCAAACAAGCTCCTCAAGCTTGGTTTCATAAATTAAGTAGCCACTTGTAATCTTTGGGCTTCACTTGTGGTAGGACTGACTCCTCCATGTTTATTTACTATACATCTGTTGTTTGCTTGTTTTGTTACTCTATGTGGATGATATTATTATTACTGGCACCTCCCTTCCTTGGTGCCTCATATTATTCATTTACTATTAGTACAACTTTCTATAAAAGGACCTTGGTGAACTTCATTATTTTCTGAGGTCGCAGGTTGTGCGGACTCCTGATAAGCTTTTTCTTTCTCAGCCTAAGTACGTTCAGGATCTTCTTCATAAGTTCAATCTTCAACAAATCTAAACCTGACTGCACACTTCTTCCTTCTCGGAGTATGTTATCATTAATGGATGGGGACCTTTTAACATATGCTATAGAGTACCGTAGCATGTCAATGACATTACAGTACTTAACAATGACTAGGCCAAATGTTTCTTATACGGTGAATCTCGTATCTCTGTTTATGCATGCTCCCTGCACTTCTCATCTTCTTGTAGTGCAGCCTATTTTTTAATATTTATAGGGTACTATAGATCATGGGCTTGTGCTTCAACAGGCGAAATCATTGTCTCTGGTTCTTACTTATTCTAATGCAAATTGGGGTGGCTATCCTGATAGCTCCCGATCTACCACTAGTTTTGCAATCTTCCTAGGTCCTAATCTGGTTTCTTGGTGTTATAAGAAGCATCCAATTGTATCCAAATCCTCTACTGAAGCCGAGCACAAGGCGGTGGCTTATACAATCACTGAGACGCTTTAGATCCGCTATCTTCTTACTAAGTTGGCATCGTCATTCGTGATATTGTTCATGTGTTATGTGATAATGTTTTTTGCCATTTGCTGCTAATTCTATTCTTCATGGTCGTAGTAAGCATATCAAAGTTGATTACCACTTTGTGCAGGAACGAGTAACTCATGGTGATCTTTTTGTTAAATATATGCCCACATAGTTACAATTAGCGGATGTTTTTACAAAATCATTGCATGTAAATCGATTTTCGTTTTTAAAGTCCAATTAGTCAGTTCATCTGCCGCTACAGATTGAGGGGTGTAATAGAGGATATCTAGAATACTAATTGTTTTTTTATGTGTTATTTTTCATATTATAAATATCATCTAAGAGACGCCTAGTTGGTAGAGTCCTCACACTGCTAAATTATGTTACAGATGGGATTATCCTGCATGTTTGATTTTGATTGGTGGTAGAATTTAATTAGGGTATTTCAACTTGGATATTCAATCTTAAAAGTTTAATTACTTGTCCAGTTATCTTCGTTTAAAACTTTTAAAGAAAATCAATGTATGAAACCTTCAAAAAACACTTGAACCTTAAAAGTTAAAAATTTGTGTAGTAATTTTGATTTTTTTTGTTTGATGAGCTTGAAATTCCTAGAACTCTAAAATTCTTATTGGAATTCTAGAAATAGCCAAAACATTTCCAAGAATAAACATAGAAAATATTTGCCTTAATGTTACTGATCGAATCTAAATATTTGAAGCGGTAATTAGGTGAGTCAAGTGTTCTTTGGGTTTACAAATATAAGGGTTCAGGTCATTATGGCTTGTCAAAGTATTAGGCCAATGTGGGTTCAGTTTAAGTCATTCGAATTAGGTTATTCTTGAATCTTCGATATTCC
>JACYFF010031954.1:87881012-87898556 GCA_017589665.1 Selenicereus undatus | reverse complement strand
AATAATAATAATAATAATAATAATAATAATAATAATAATAATTAAATGAAGCTCTAACATTTGTATATGTACATAATATTTTTTCATACACTAGACCTAGACTCTATTATGTATGCTTGGACAAACTGATATGATTCTTTGTCTATGAGAATTCACATGCTCTTTGTGTCTTCCTGAATAATTATTTTAAGAAAGGAAAAATATAATTTATCCTAGATTGTTTGCACTTTCATATGTCTTATAACCCCATGCTTTTGTCTTACATTAATATACGAAGGGGGAGATAAATAAATTGAATTGTGGTATCTTTTCATATCCTCTACATTCGGATTATCCCTTGTCCCCAAGATTCATATTATATGCTTAAATGATTTCTACAAGCGGGAAAATATGCAACTAGTATATAAATTGTGTTATAATGATATTGGCATGAATTAAGGGGGAGATATAATTGCCAATGTTACTTATCTCTTATTTCTATCCTCAACTTGCATGTTCTAATTATCGCATCGAAGGGAGGAGAAATTAGTTTGATCACATATGATGAAGTATCATATAGTTCAATCACTTTTGAAAGGGGGAGACGTAAAGAGTTTTGAAATATTGACATTCTAATATATTAATGTCTCCGAAGAATTATTAACATATAACTTTATTTTTATATTTATGAGTGTTATATTAATATGGAGTCGTGCTACTAATCTATAATGACATTCTACAACCTTTCTGATTGATGACAAAGGAGGAGAAATATTATGAGCTGATGATAAGTATATACAAGGATCAAGTTATGTATCTCCATATTCTTCCATAGTGCATTAATTATCTTGACCTTCTGCTTCTGATCTTACCTTTTTGATGAAATACAAAAAGAGAGAGAAAGATGAGTTGGTAAGTTCAACGGGTAAGATCACTGTAAGCATTTTAATTCTTCAAGTTAGATTTTGTCTTTCATCAAAAATGGGGAGATTGTTAACTCCCTTAGTGGCTAAAAAGGTTTTAATGAAATACCAAATGAACTAAAGAATTGGATGTAAAATTGAGAGGTTGAAAAAGAGAATACAAAATCTAACCAATCTATTTAAACACCAAGAAAATGTTTGAATGATTACGGGAAAAATATTTGTGATCTTGATTAATTGAAAAATCAATCAAGACAATTACTTCGTTGATTCATAATTTGAATTTCGAATTTTGGGCATTCAAAATAAGAAACATACTATGATTATATCCCCACCCATGATACTTGACATGATGAGATTATATGATATGATATGATTCAAATAAAGTAACATTATCTCTTGATTCTAGAATATTTTCTTGCCATATTCTTAGAAGATATTGTGCAGCATCACATTAGCCCAAATCGTGGCGAGGAAGGCAAGAAAATCAAAACAGCAACAGCTGAGCAAAAATCAAGGGTCTGAAATGCCATTTCAGTATACCCTGGGCAGAACTTCCATATTTGGTAGACGAGTGCTGAAGCTTATAAATACCAGCTAAGCTAAGGGAGAAAAATACACAAAAAGGCAGTATGAAAATCAGCATTTTGAGTACATACTTTGAACTATTGTACTGAGTGTTATTTTGTGATCAGAAGTTGTGAGTGCATTTAGGATTCTTTATTAAGGAGTGAACTTAGGAGTTGGTGTGAGGTCAAAACTCCCCCAGACTTAGATCAAAAGGTTGATTTAAGCACTTGGGATCTCTAGAGAGAGGTAGCTCTGAGAGATTGTGAGAGTTCATCTTAATAAAAAAAAAAGTAGAGTATTGAATCCTAGAGTTGGATAACTCTAAACGGGGACTTAAACCTGATTGAGGCCCAACCTCGTTAAAATAGCGTTGCGTATCATCTCTATTTAATTTCCACATTTACATTTGATTTTGATTTAAAGTTTTTGCAATCACCATATTCACCCCCGCTTTAGGGTGATCTGAGTCTTCAGTTTGACTTGATCAAAACATTTAAAAGACTCCCAAATAGCTCTTTTTTCTTAGAAGTTGTTGCACCAAAAAAGGGGGAATAGAGAGGGGAGAGAAAAGCTTAGAGAAGAGAAAGAGAGAGAAAGAGAGAGAAAGAGAGAGAGAGAGAGTAGAACAAGTCTAGAACAAGCATAATTCACTCGCTCCTTTCTTTAGAATTTTCATTGAGATACAAAATTAAGATTTTTGAAGATAAAAATCCACATCATGGAAAACAAAACAGTCACAAAACCACAGGAACAATTGTAACTTTTTCCTTTTTTATTCCTCTTATGGCTAAAACAAGTAGTCTTTTCGCTAGCTAAGTCCGCCCCCTCCCCCCTCCAGAATTGAAGCGAAATAAATAATATAGCTCTATTTATTCATATCCTCAATTACTAGACTCACTGCAATTTTTATGGTTGTTTCTTTCTTAATATGCAACAGCCAACTATTACATAATTACACTAGTCTTAGCCAACCTCATTTACGACATACAACATCTCAACTGCATATTTGGAATGTTAGTTATTTAACCCCTAAGTTGCAATACAAAACAAGGAGGAGGAGGGAAAGAACCTCTGCTAGTACCACTAGTATTATAAAACACAAAAGAAGAAATTTTACGTATGTAAATGAAATTATTTCGAAGACTATATTTTTTTTATTGAAAATAACTGTTAGCCAGCATATTATAATTTTAACAATGTATCATTTTTACTAGCTCATTGTAGGCACACACTGCACTTGTTCTTAACTAAAATGCCCTAGAAAAGAAGTAGATAGAAATTACTAGGTGCATGATCAATATGTTGCAGTTTCACAACACTAGCCATCCTTCGCCTTTCTGCGTGTGTGTGTGCGCACATGCTCATTCAAACAGCGACATACTTGCCACTACATACGACTTAAGGAAGCATGCAATTATTCTAGTTTTGTCCGTTATAGTCGTCCTTTTACTTTTGTTCCTTGCCTCTTTTTAATACATGTCACAGATCATCTACAACAAATTAAACCAGCCCCCACGAATAGACCGTAAACGTCAGCTAAACAGGCTAACACAATAATGCAAGCTATTCTTTATAGAAGTAGCAGTTGACTTTCTCTCGCAACCACCAAAAGCATATCTTAACGTACACAATAAACCGCTTCATGTTAAATGTCATAGCTGATCATCAAAGAACATGAAGATGGAAGCACAATAAAAAAACAATCCATATTATACTTGTTCCTTGCTTTCAAGTTCTTTCTCAAACTCCTTATAAATCTCCTCATGACTAGTGATTCATCCCATATCATGAATATATCGAGTTTGTTGCCTAATTTTTCTGTTGAGATAAGTCACCATGAGTCTTCATCTTCTTATTGCTTTTCATACTCTTTGGTCCTTCTATCATCTTCTTAACTTTCATTCCTTTATTTTTGTTAGGATCGGATAAAAATGGAATGAATGCAACAAATAAATCACAAAGATAATATAAACAAGTAATAATAAATTAACACTGAAATTTACGTGGAAAAACCAATGTGGGAAAAACCACAGATGGCGATAACTCACAAATCCACTACAGAGAAGAGGAGTACATGATCGATCTTAGAATGATACGTTCTAACAGGAAGATCGATTACAGATTACAAAACTCTCTATAACACTCTCTCACAAATCTAGGAAAGTGGAATGAATACTCGAATGATATTTTTGTTGGTGTGTTGAAAAGGTAGAGAGAAACCCGCAAGAAACCTTAACCACCACAGCTAAATAGTCACCGCCCACCACAGGCCGTGGAATGCAAATTGAGCCAAAACCCAACAATCTCCACCTTGGACCAATTTTCACCAACTCTGGGACAACCACATCGTCTAAGGGCCCCTGAAGGGCAGATCAAAGATGATGAATACCAACTAAGTTCAGACAATGTTGGAACTTAGCAATAGGAAGTGGCTTAGTGAGCATGTCTGCATGATTATCAACTCTATGTACCTACTTCACAGGACATCTCCTGCAGCTATAGTATCTCTGATATAATGGTACCTAATGTTGATATGCTTGGTCTTGGAGTGATAGGCATCATTCTTGGTGAGATGTAAAGTACTCTGACTATCTGAGAACACTGTAGTGATACCTCGTGAAACACCAAGCTCTGTAAGAAGACCTTTCAACTAAGTAGCTTCCTTCACTTCCTCAGTTGCAGCAATGTATTATGCTTCAGTAGTAGATAGAGCTGCAATAGGCTATATGGATGCTTTCCAGGAGATAGCACCAATACGTAGAGTGAAGATATAGCCTGAAGTAGAGCGCCTACAATCAAGATCTCCACCATAATCAGAGGCAACGAACCCTGCAATGTCATAAGTTGCAGTTTTGGACTTGTCAAACACTAGGCGCCTATTGAGATAACCCTTCACATAGCGAAGAATCCATTTTACAACTTCCCAATGATCCTTTCCAGGATTATGCATATAACAGCTCACCACGCTAACTGCATAGGTTAAGTCAGACCTAGTGCAAACCATAACATACATGAGGCTCGCTACTGCACTAGAATATGGGACATGAGACATATTCTCTATTTCTACTTCAAATGCTGGACAAGACTCGGCTGATAGTTTAAAGTGAGTAGCCAGAGGAGTGGTAACTGGTTTGCAGTTACTCATATTGAACCTATCAACAACCTTCTCTAGGTATTTCCTCGAAGATAGGTAAAGCTTACCGGATTTTTGATCTCGGTGTATCTCCATGCCAAGTATCTTCTTAGCTGCTCCTAGATCGCTCATCTCAAACTCATTGCTAAGTTGAGATTTCAACCTACTGATTAAGGACTTGTCCTTGGATGTAATGAGCATGTCATCAACATACAGTAACAGATAAATGAAGGAATCACCAAATTGTTGAAAATATACACAGTTGTCATAGTGACAACGTGTATAGCGGTGCCTGCTTCAGGCCATATAGAGACTTCTTCAAATGGTAGACATGGTTTTCCTTTTTAGGAACTATGAAACCCTCAGGTTGTCTCATGTATATCTCTTCTTCCAACTCCCCATGGAGGAATGCAGTTTTTATATGAAGTTGCCCCAATTCTTGATTAAATAAGGCAACAAATGCGAGCAATACTCTAATGGAGGTATGACGTACTACATGAGAGAATACCTCATTGAAGTCAATACCTTCCTTCTGGTTGCAGCCTTGAACAACCAGCCATGCTTTCCATCTTGCATTCTCAATCCCAAGAATGCCTTATTTCTTTTTGTAGATCCATTTGGTCGTCAGGGCACGACGAGCCTTGGTAAGTTCACACAACTCCCAAGTCTCATTCTTGTATAGACTCTCTATTTCTTCTTGCATCTCCAAGAGGCAGTTGGAAGAGTTGGAATAGGAGATGGTTTTCGAGTAAGTAGAAGGTTTAATACCTTCAGATATCTTCTGTTCAATGGCTAAGAGATATGCAATTAGACCATCTTCATCGTTAGCGAAATAATTATCTAAAATTTGGTGATCCTCATAACTAGGAGTGTCATGGATATCGGGGTTCATTTCTTCAATAGGGTCTTCATTGCTAGAATGAGGAACACTATCTCTACCTTGAGGAGCATATGAAGAAACCTCAAGCTCCACCTTCTCACTTTTATCCTACAGACTACCTATAGGGATAGTAGATTCTTATCCAGGGAAAAACATAGCAGTTTCATTAAAGGTAATATCACGACTTTGGATAACCTTTTTGGAGTCAGGACACCAAAGCAGATGCCCCTTAGATTCAGAAGCATAGCCTAGAAACATGCATTTAGTAGCCCTGGGTGCTAACTTCCTATTGTTGAAATGTACAAAAGCTAAACAACCAAAAACTTTCAAAATAATGTAGTTAATAGAATTACCTGACCAGACTTCTTTTGGAATTTTGAAATCAATGGAGGAGTATGGAGACTGGTTCACCAGGTAGCAAGAAGTGGAAATAGTCTATGCCAAAGATCTCTATGATGCCACAGGTTGGCATTGGAGAGCATACAACGGGCTCTCTCTAGTAGATTCCTATTGTTGCATTCTGCAACCCCATTCTACTGAGGTTTCCCAACTAGGGTCTTGTGCCTAGCGATGCCCTAGGTCCCGCAGGATTCATTGAACTTTGATTCACAGAACTCAAGACCATTATCAGTCCTAAGCTTCTTTATTTTCTTCCCAGACTGGTTCTCTACTAGTGCTTTAAATTTCTTGAACAAAGGAAAAGCCTCATTTTTTTGCCTTAAGAAATAAACTCAGACTTTTCTAGAGAAGTCATCTACAAAGGTCAGCATATAACATTTTTTCGCCAAAAGAAGGAACTCTAGGAGGACTCCACAAATTAGAATGAACATAATCAAGGGTACCTTTAGTACGGTGTGTGGTAGTAGAAAAGCTAACCTTCTTTTATTTTCCAAACACACATTGATCACAGAAGACAAGTTTAGCAGTACCTTCACTCCCTAATAGACCTCGCTTGTTGAGAATCATCATTCCTTTCTCGCTCATCTGGCCCAAAAGAGCATGCCACAACCGAGTAAGGTCTTCTTCAGATGAGGTAGTAGTGACTGCAGCAAAACCAGTCACCGTAGATCCTCGAAGAATATAGAGACTCCCATGTCTTTCCCCTTTCATAAGAACCACAACACCTTTGGAGATTTTCAAAACTCCATCTTCGGCTGAATACTTGCACCCGTTGGATTCAAGAGTGCCAAATGAGATAAGATTGTACTTCAGGTTAGGAATGTGACGGACTTTAGAAAGAGTTCTTACCATATCGTCATGAGTTCTGATTCCAACGATGCTGATGCCGGCGACATTGCCCATGAGGACTACACTTGAATCTAGTGGTTCATATATTAAAAACTAGTCCTTGTAGGGACACATATGATAGGTGCAGCCAGAAGCTAGAACCCACTCTATAGCGCCTCTGTTGTCCGTAGTAGTGATGAGTAGAACGTAACCATTTGGCCCTGAATCAGCAATTGCACCTTCTGCGGAATGATTGTTGTCTTTCTCCTTCTTGTTCTTTAGTTTCTAGTATTAAGCAACTATGTGCCCAGTTTTCCTGCAGTATTTACAGAACTTACAAGACTTGCAACCTCTTAACTTGGATATGAAATTTCTATTTGAGCGCTCCTTTTCAGAGGTTCGCCCTTTTACTGACAAACCTTCATCTTTGTCACTGATTCCGTCAGGAATCTGTCTCGTGATTGTGTGGATGACGTGGGGCGAAAGAACGGGTTTATCTGACAGCTGGCAATCAACACGGCTTTGTTCTCGCCTCTTTCTCCGACCTGCAAAAAAGGCCTGCCCCGGAGTGTGGTCCGGGGAACGCCTCTCCGACGGTCAAGTCAATCAGGTGTTCTAGAAAGTGTGAACAGTATACAGAGTAAATTCTCCCTTCTCTCTCCGCCCCGTTTCCGAGGGGAACATGTCACTATTTATAGCCTGTTTGTGAGAGGGGTAAAAGAGTGATCTTACTGTAGCTGATAGCTTGAGCCTCCGGTCCTGTAGCGAGTGGGTCTGGGGGAAGGCCCCAAAGGTTGCGTTTCGGGCCTTTTGGGGATGTGACCTCGTGAGTAAGCATATGCGAACATCGTCTGGGCCAGGCCCAAAAGATGATAGGTATTTTTCCCAAATCACTTAGCCCCTCACATCTTACCTGACCGTCGGGCCTGGTCGGTGGTCAAGTAAGATGTGGATCTAGGGATCCGAGGTCTAGTGTAACAAGGGGTTGCAGAGACTCGTACCCCCGAGTTGGACGGTTGTTACAGCTGTTACGCACTAAGGCACGGGGTTCTAGGATGAGGGCCTTGTATGCGCCAGGTTATCATGACCTGACGCAATGGCCCACAATCCGTGGCCTCTCCAGACTTACCTTGCCCTCCTATAAATACCCCGAGGTTTTTGATGGGGAGAGAAGCAATTGCAACTGCTGATCAGACCAAGCATCGGCTTAAATTATGGCTTTCCCTCTCATTCGTAACACCAGGGAAATGGCACTTTATCTGAGGGAAACCCTTGGATGACATCGAAGGGATGCAGTGCAGCCTCCACGTCCCCTCCCTGAGAACTTTCCGGGATTATGCCCAGACTTTTCCTTATCGGAGGTCGAGCAGGCTGCGGCGGAGTTTGGACTCCCTGAACTGGTTCAAGCGACCTTCTATGCGATGCTGCTGAACGATGCCGTTGAATTTGGTGCGGCCCACGAATTCACGGGGGATGAGATGAAGTCTGTGCTTATGGATATGAAGTGGTCATCGTTCGAGAAGTGGATATGGTGCATGGACGCAATTTTGAGGGATGCTCAACAGAATCGCCCGGCCGACGAGATAAATGTCTCGGACGTTGATGTCGTCCATGGAGAAGTTTCTGATGTAGATGGTCCCCCTTCCCCCTCTAGTGATGAAGCCTAACGGCTTATTGTATCGATGTGTACCCCTCAGTGCATCTGCCTGAGACTTTTATGCAATGAACGCTCGTTTCTTTCACCTCTCTAATTGGTACCAGATATGTCAGACCCTCGGGTCGCGCTTAACAGCTCCCGGCAATTGAGGCACGAGGGGCGCAGCGACCGGCCGTGAGGCCGTGCGTGAGAGCCATAGCCCTGTCGGGGCCAAGGGTGCTGCGACCGGCCGTGAGGCCGCACTTACGGGCCCTTGGCCCTTAAAGGAGCTTAAAGCGTAGTGAACAATTTTAAGGCAGTGCTGGAGGGTCTTTAGCTTAATAAAAGAGTTAGAGGCGGGACGCGCGGCATTTGGCCGGACTCATGTCTTTCGCTCCTCAAGGGGGCCAAAAACAGGGCGCACGGCATATGGCCGCACTCATACATCCTTAGGGGCTAAAAGCTTAGCGACCGGCCGTTCGGCCGCGCTCGGCCTTAGCCCCTATTGGGGCTAAGGGCGTAGCGACCGGCCATAGGCCGTGCTCAAATGGCCTTGGCCCCTGGTGGGGCCAAGGGCGTAGCAACCGGCCATGAGGCCGTGCTCAGCTGGCCTTGGCCCCTAATGGGGCTAAGGGCGTAGCGACCGGCCATAGGCCGTGCTCACATGGCCTTGTTCCCTGGTGAGGCCAAGGGCGTAGCGACCGGCCATGAGGCCGTGCTCAGTTGGCCTTAGCCCCTAATGGGGCTAAGGGCGTAGCGACCGGCCATGAGGCCGTGCTCACATGGCCTTGGCCCCTGGTGAGGCCAAGGGCGTAGCGACCGGCCATGTGGCCGTGCTCAGCTGGCCTTAGCCCCTAGTGGGGCCAAGGGCGTAGCGACCGGCCATAGGTCGTGCTCGCATGGCCTTAGCCCCTGGTGGGGCTAAGGGCGTAGCGACCGGCCATGAGGCCGTGCTCAGCTGGCCTTAGCCCCTACTGGGGCTAAGGGCGTAGCGACCGGCCATAGGCCGTGCTTAAATGGCCTTGGCCCCTGGTGGGGCCAAGGGCGTAGCGACCGGCCATAGGCCGTGCTTAAATGGCCTTGGCCCCTGGTGGGGCCAAGGGCGTAGCGACCGGCCATAGGCCGTGCTTAAATGGCCTTGGCCCCTGGTGGGGCCAAGGGCGTAGCGACCGGCCATAGGCCGTGCTTAAATGGCCTTGGCCCCTGGTGGGGCCAAGGGCGTAGCGACCGGCCATAGGCCGTGCTTAAATGGCCTTGGCCCCTGGTGGGGCCAAGGGCGTAGCGACCGGCCATAGGCCGTGCTTAAATGGCCTTGGCCCCTGGTGGGGCCAAGGGCGTAGCGACCGGCCATAGGCCGTGCTTAAATGGCCTTGGCCCCTGGTGGGGCCAAGGGCGTAGCGACCGGCCATAGGCCGTGCTTAAATGGCCTTGGCCCCTGGTGGGGCCAAGGGCGTAGCGACCGGCCATAGGCCGTGCTTAAATGGCCTTGGCCCCTGGTGGGGCCAAGGGCGTAGCGACCGGCCATGAGGCCGTGCTCAGTTGGCCTTAGCCCCTAGTGGGGCTAAGGGCGTAGCGACCGGCCATGAGGCCGTGCTCAGTTGGCCTTAGCCCCTAATGGGGCTAAGGGCGTAGCGACCGGCCATGAGGCCGTGCTCACATGGCCTTGGCCCCTGGTGAGGCCAAGGGCGTAGCGACCGGCCATGAGGCCCTGCTCAGCTGGCCTTAGCCCCTAGTGGGGCTAAGGG
The DNA here is from genome assembly GCA_017589665.1 of Selenicereus undatus. Classification (NCBI taxonomy): domain Eukaryota; kingdom Viridiplantae; phylum Streptophyta; class Magnoliopsida; order Caryophyllales; family Cactaceae; genus Selenicereus; species Selenicereus undatus. Next base: position 87,888,463 of record JACYFF010031954.1, on the reverse strand, counting down.
CGTAGCGACCTGCCATAGGCCGTGCTCAAAGGGCCTTGGCCCCTGGTGGGGCTAAGGGCGTAGCGACCGGCCTTAGGCCGTGCTCGGCTGGCCTTAGCCCCTGAAAGGGGTAAGGGCGTAGCGACCGGCCTTCGGGCCGTGCTCAAATGGCCTTAGCCCCTGGTGGGGCTAAGGGCGTAGTGATCGACCTTCAGGCCGTGCTCCACGGGGGCAGTCGGCCATGCTCGTCGACTTCTGCCCTCGAGGGGAGCCAGGGGGTAATGGATTTCACTGGGCCGTGCTTCAAGCCGTAACATCTTGGGCCCTACGTCTGAGGCCTGGCCCTAGCCCAACTTTCCCCCTCTGGTGACGTGGCCAGTTCGCAGGAACCACGTGGCATATCCTTTGAGGAGGCGTGTTTGTCGAGGAGCGTTGGGGTATGCGAACTGTCTCTGGGCTCTATATAAGGAGGGGAGGTCTTCACCACCTTAGTCCCTTGTGCCATACTTATACAACCAGTTTAGAGAGAGAAAATTCTAGAGAGAGAGGCTCTGACATCCTTCGTCCTCCCTCTTCTCGGATTTGCATTGCTGCTTCCAATCAAATCCTTATTTCTTCGACATCCTCAGGTACACGCTCGCCCCCTTCGCCACACTCTTTGTATATTATGTCATCTCATTCATCTAGTGGGGATGCCTCTGAGGAGCATGTCGGTCCTTTTATGGAGGGCCGACATCCACAACTCCCGAACACCCCGGCCTTTATTGATGGCCGTGCGGTGGCTGGATTCCCCCGAAAAAATAAACCAAGGGAGCCAAAAAAGGTTCCTTATGCCATACCTATTTTTGAACCCGGCACTCCCTCTTGGTCCAGTTGCGAGCATTCTTCCACCCCTAGTATTTTAAGTCCAGAGGTGACTGTGACGTATCCCTGGGAGGTTACCCTTGCTAATTTTGTGCCCGCCTTCCAGGTCCGCGGTATGGCAAAGACGAAGTCAACCCCCCGCATTCGGACTCCTGACGAGGTTCTGGCCGAGGGCTCGATAGGTAATATTCGTTCAGTTATTCCTGAGTCTAACGTGACAGGCCGAGTTGCCTCCTCCAGTTCTAGTACGTCGTCCCGACCTGGCTCATCCAGTGGGGCCTCGGGGCGCTCCTCTTCATACGAGGGGGCGTCAACGAGCTCCTCGTCTGAGTCATCCAGTTTGGGTCGTTCAGGGCGCGCGCGTCACCGCCGCGCGGTCCCCGTACCAGAGATTGTGGCCGAGGGACTGGAATTTCCCGGGGCCCCAACTCGCTCGGACCCCCAGGATGGACCGGGAAGCCACTTCCCAGACCCGCGGGCTATCTCCCGGCTCAAGAGATCGGCACTTGATAAGCAGTACCTTCTGCCGGCCGATTACAGGTTTGTAATGCCCGAGCCTGACGACACGGTGAACGAGGCCCCCGCGAATTGTATCGCTGTGTACCGGGCTGCTTTGGATTACGGCCTCCGTTTCCCTTTGCATCCGGTAGTGAAGGATATTCTCAATAGGTATGAGTTGGCGCCTGCTCAAATCGTGCCGACCTCTTGGCACAACATCTGCTCATTCGTGGCTACATGTGAGTTGCGGGGTCTGACGTGCTCGGCGCGCGCTTTTAGCCTGGTGCATACGGTCCAAAAGGCCCCTAGAGAGACCGGGGACCTGGGGTGGTACTGCTTCAATAACCGCCCGGGCTTTATGACCGCTATTGAGAAAAAATCCAAAGTCAGATATTGGAAGTACGACTTTTTGTTTCTGCGCCGGGCGTCGGGTTGGGGTGACGTTCCTTCTTGGAACGAAGGCAAGCCGGTCAGGAATCCTTTTGGGGAACCGACGACCGAGGAGCGGCAAACCGCCCGGTACTTTGCGTTCTATATCCGTGAAGACGACCGACCTCGGCCCATTCCCCGATTCATGAGTCAGGCCATTGAGGCCGTGAAGGGTCCCCCGAAGAGAAGGACCAAGTCTAGTGACCGGGAGCCCTTGAACTGGTTACCGAAGCTAAAGTTCTTCGCTAACGACTTCTTCCTCGCCGCGGCGGGTCTACTGATCCTTAAGAATTTCACAAAGGGTATACAATTGTCTAGGCATGTTTTTGTTCTACGTTTTGTGCTGACCTGACCTGTCTTCCTTTGTGCAGATCAAGCGAGGGCGAGACTGACGGTCTTTGAGATCGGGGACGCGACGCCCGAGCAGGTGGCCGCTGTTGCCGAGCGAAGGAGGGAAGAAGAGAGGCAACAGGCCGTCGTTTAGCAGGCCAAAAAGGTACGATACGACCCCCCTTTAGCTGGCCGTCTTTACGTTTGCCGGACACTAACTTAGCCTTCTGCAGGCGCCTTCCCTTGCACCTCGCGCAAAGAGGCCCACAGTGAGTCTGCCTCCGCCCCGTAAGAAGCCGAGGACTGAAGAGGTGGCTAGGGGAACGGGACACAATGCGACCGCCCCAACTGCCAGCCGTACATCTGAGGAGCGGACGGCCGCTAAGCAGGGACGCTGTATGTCTCCTCGCGGTACTGCCATGCCTACGGCGACTCCTACTAGTGTCGGTCACTCTTCCCGTCCCTCGGGTAGCTTCTTCAAAGCCGACCCTCCGGTTCGTCTGGCCCTGGTGCAGGACATAGTCAAGTCCTGGGACTTGTCTGCCACCGGCGCATCAGATCCGCCGCCGGTTTCCGCGGAGGAGATTGGCATGGCTGAAGCCTTCGCCAGGGGCGTCAAGGCCGTAGCCGAATGCCGGCGTCTCGAAGGGATTGTAAACAGGTATCAGCGTCGGTGCGAACGACTTCAGTCGGAGCTCGCGACCTGTGAGGCGTTGCAAAAGGAGATGCAGCAGAAATTGGAGCAGGCCGCGGCTGATACGGCAAAGGCCCAAGAGCGTGGTTACCAGCAGGGCCATTCTGATACCTTGACATATCTCCGCTAAGTGCTGTTGACTCTTGCCGGAGAGTTCCATGACGACCGCTACTTCGAGGCATACTTGAAGTATGTCGATGACCGCGAGCGGGCCATTACCGAGGGCCGTGACCCAGACGAAGTGGAGTTTGTCGCCCCCTCGGAGGGTGAGGCCACTGCTGATGAGCCCACTCACCCTCTTGAGGTGGTCGGCCTTTCTGAAGAGGGGCCAGCTGACGACAACGAACCTGATGCATAGTGGGTGTTGTTGTGTCTTGTCTTTGTAATTTTGCAACTTTCCCCTTCATGCTGGCATGTAAACGTTGTCTATTTTAATGAAAAAAGGGGATGTTTGGCCCTCTGTTTATATTTCCATTTTCTGCTCTTATTCGTATGAGGGTGGCCCCTAAGCAGAAGGGCAAATGTGCATAAAAACCTTTCTATGTCGGCCCAAATGGCCTTAGCCCCTGTCGGGGCCAAGGGCGTAGCAACCGGCCATGAGGCCGTGCTCAGCTGGTCTTAGCCCCTAGTGGGGCTAAGGGCGTCGCGACCGGCCATGAGGTCGTGCTCAGCTGGCCTTAGCCCCTAGTGGGGCTAAGGGCGTAGCGACCAGCCATAGGCCGTGCTCACATGGCCTTGGCCCCTGGTGGGGCCAAGGGCGTAGCGACCGGCCATGAGGCCGTGCTCAGCTTGCCTTAGCCCCTACTGGGGCTAAGGGCGTAGCGACCGGCCATAGGCCGTGCTCAGCTGGCCCTGGCCCCTACTGGGGCTAAGGGCGTAGCGACCGGCCTTAGGCCGTGCTTAAATGGCCTTGGCCCCTGGTGGGGCCAAGGGCGTAGCGACCGGCCATGAGGCTGTGCTCGGCTGGCCTTAGCCCCTACTGGGGCTAAGGGCGTAGCGACCGGCCACAGGTCGTGCTTAAATGGCCTTGGCCCCTAGTGGGGCCAAGGGCGTAGCGACCGGCCATAGGCCGTGCTCAGCTGGCCTTAGCCCCTGAAAGGGCTAAGGGCGTAGCGACCGGCCTTCGGGCCGTGCTCAGCTGGCCTTAGCCCCTACTGGGGCTAAGGGCGTAGCGACCGGCCTTAGGCCGTGCTTAGCTTACCTTAGCCCCTACTGGGGCTAAGGGCGTAGCGACCGACCTTAGGCCGTGCTTAAATGGCCTTGGCCCCTGGTGGGGCCAAGGGCGTAGCGACCGGCCATGAGGCCGTGCTCGGCTGGCCTTAGCCCCTACTGGGGCTAAGGGCATGGCGACCGGCCACAGGCCGTGCTTAAATGGCCTTGGCCCCTGGTGGGGCCAAGGGCGTAGCGACCGGCCATAGGCCGTGCTCAGCTGGCCTCAGCCCCTGAAAGGGCTAAGGGCGTAGCGACCGGCCTTCGGGCCGTGCTCAGCTGGCCTTAGCCCCTACTGGGGCTAAGGGCGTAGCGACCGGCCTTAGGCCGTGCTTAGTTGGCCTTAGCCCCTACTGGGGCTAAGGGCGTAGCGACCGGCCTTAGGCCGTGCTTAAATGGCCTTCGCCCCTGGTGGGGCCAAGGGCGTAGCGACCGACCATGAGGCCGTGCTCAGTTGGCCTTGGCCCCCACTGGGGCTAAGGGCGTAGCGACCGGCCATAGGCCGTGCTTAGAGTATTGAATGCAAGGGGAATGGTGTGAGTAGTCATTCAAAGGTATTAAGGAACAGGAGTGCCATGCCCGGGGAACAGGAGTGCCGTCAAGAGTCTCCAACCGAAATGTGCCGGGACGAATATGCGAGGCCACCTTGTAAGGCCCTTCCCAATTGGCTGTTAACTTGCCGTGTTCAGTTGCCCGTCAACACTCTCCATGCGTCTGAGTACCAGGTCAACAACCCGGATGGGTGTCATCCGGACCTTCCTGTTGTGCCTTCGTGCAATGCGGAGTTTATAGAGGGCCTCTCGGAGCATAAAGTCGCCGCGGATCGAGGGGAGGAGATCCAGGGCCTCTCGCAGAGCTGCATTGTTTGCTACTTCTTGAAATTAGAGCTGGGAAAAGCTGACCCGACACGATTACCGACCCGAACCCGACACGAAGTTAAGTGGGTTTGGATGTAAATTTTCGACCCGTTTAATTAAATGGGTTGACACGTTCAACCCGTTTAATTAAATGGGTTAGGTTCAGGTCGAGATTCTCGACACGAAAAAGTACCTATTTAACCCGTTTAATTAAATGAGTTAAATAAGTCAACTCATTTTTTCATTTTTTATTTATCCATTTACTTTTTATTAGATAATTAAGAATATAAAATTTTTTAGAAATTATGAATTATGATGAATCTGGGGAATTTCAAAGAGTAATTATTTAATGTGATACGTAAACCCAATTTTTAACACTGTAATTACGTATTAGTTGAAAATATTAAATGCGTAAATAGTCAATTAAGCGACTGAACTTGACCTGTTTATCTTAAACGGGTTAAGTGGGTCAACCCGTTTAAAAATTAAATGGGTACAGGTCAAGATTTTTCAACCCGTTTAATAAACGGGTTAGGTTCAGGTTGAGGAATTCTCAACCCGTTTAAGTTCGACACGAACACAAACCCGACCCGACACGACCTATTACCCAGCTCTACTTGAAATGCAGTTAGGCGATGCGTATGAAGTGCCACCTCTACAGGCAGAACGGCTTCAGAGCCGTAAGTGAGCATGAATGGTGTCTCGCCGGTAGCTGTCTTCTCAGTGGTCCGAAGGTTCCACAGGACGCCGTGCAATTTGTCAGCCCAGTTACCCTTGGCGTCATCAAGTTTCTTCTGAATACCATGGAGGATGGACTTGTTGGCTGCCTCGGCCTGTCCGTTAGTCTGGGGATGTGCCACAGCCGTGAAGCGAGCTTGGCATCCCAAACTACTCAGGTAGTCGGTGAGCTTGCTAGTATCAAATTGCCGGCCATTGTTGAAGATCATGGTGCGAGGGACGCCAAACCTGGTGACAATGTTTCTCCAGATAAATTTACGCACCTCTGCGGCAGTAATGGAGGCGACGGCCTCCGCTTCAATCCACTTGGTAAAGTAGTCCACGGCCAAAAATAAATATTTGTGCTGGCCGGTTGCTCTAGGAAAGGGTCCCAAAATGTCCATACCCCAGATAGCGAACGACAGTGGGCTGACGATCGGCGTCATCACAGTTGTAGGAACACGTTGAACGGGGCCGAACCGCTGGCATTTGTCACAAGTGCGAACCAGTGTCATGGCGTCTTCCCGTAGGCTAGGCCAATAATAACCTGTGCGAAGGGCTGTCACGGCGAGCGCTCGCCCACCGAGGTGTGAGCTGCAGATGCCTTGGTGCAATTCTTCGAGAACTTGTCTCCCTTCTGTCGGGGATATGCACCTCAACAAGGGGCGGGCAAAAGAACGCTTGTAGAGAATTCCCTCGTACAACACGAACCAGTTGGACCGCTTCTTGATCTTCTCTGCTTCTTTAGCATCAGCGGGTAACGTACCCTCAGCGAGATACGTGCGGATAGGCTCCATCCATGTGGGGCTCCGGTCCAGCCACGCGACCTCCTGCAAGTCGATACTTCTATTCATCAACGTTTCCCACTGAATGTTCTTCGGCCGGCCATCGTCAGAAGAACTGGCGAGTTTGGATAAAGCATCGGCCTGCCGGTTTTCCGAGCGAGGGATGTGCGTGATGGCGAAGTGCTTAAGCAGCTTGGTGGCTTCGCGAACCCTTCTGACGTAGGCGGCCATAACTTCATCTTTCGTCTCATAGTCTCCGTTGAGCTGACTCACAACAAGCTGTGAGTCAGAAAACGCTTGGACGTGTGCGGCCCCTGCGGTGTGACAGAGCTCTATTCCCGCAATGAGGGCTTCGTATTCCGCCTCATTGTTGGATGCCTTGAACATGAACTTGAGGGCGTGCTCGTAACGCGCTCCGGTTGGGCTTTCCACAATGAGGCCGGCCCCGCTACCGTCTTTGGTAGATGAACCGTCAACATACAAGTTCCAAGGGCGCGGCTGGGAATGTTGCTCTACAGGCGCCCTACATTCAGCGAAGAAGTCAGCCAATGCCTGTGCTTTGATGGCTCGCCGGGGCTCGAAGGCGAGGTCATAGCGCGAGAGTTCCACAGCCCACTTCAAGAGGCGACCAGACGCATCCAACTTCTAAAGGACGCTTTTGAGGGGTTGGTCCGTTAAGACCAAGATCTTGTGGGCCTCAAAGTAGGGCCGCAGCTTCCGACTGGCCATCACCAATGCGTATGCGAACTTTTCAATGAGGGGGTAGTTCATTTCTGCACCCGTCAAGGCATGACTTACGTAGTACACAGGTACCTGTTCCCGCGCTCGGTCAGCCACAAGAACCGCACTGACTGCATGTTCCGAGACGGCCAGGTACAAAGTCAACACTTCCCCCTCGGTGGGACTGGCGATCTGCGGCAGCCGAGCTAAGTACGTCTTCAGCGCTTGAAAGGCCTCGTTCGCCTGTTCATCCCATTGGAAGTTACCCCGCCGGCGTAGAACGCGGAAAAAAGGTTGGCACCGGTCGGCTGATTGAGACATGAAACGGCCGAGAGCAGCTACACAGCCTGTCAAGCGCTGAACTTCTCG
>JACYFF010031954.1:87848555-87878636 GCA_017589665.1 Selenicereus undatus | reverse complement strand
GGCCAGGTACAAAGTCAACACTTCCCCCTCGGTGGGACTGGCGATCTGCGGCAGCCGAGCTAAGTACGTCTTCAGCGCTTGAAAGGCCTCGTTCGCCTGTTCATCCCATTGGAAGTTACCCCGCCGGCGTAGAACGCGGAAAAAAGGTTGGCACCGGTCGGCTGATTGAGACATGAAACGGCCGAGAGCAGCTACACAGCCTGTCAAGCGCTGAACTTCTCGTATACTCTTGGGGGGCTGCATGTCAAGGACGGCCTGCACCTTGTCTGAATTCGCCTCTATGCCGCGATGACTGATCATGAAGCCCAGGAACTTCCCTGATCGCACTCCGAACACGCACTTTTTAGGGTTGAGTTTCATGTTGAACGCCCGGATGACCTCAAATGTTTTCCGCAAATCAGCAGGGTGGTCAGTCTGGAGCTTGCTCTTGACGATCATATCGTCCACATACACTTCCATGGTCCGCCCGATTAATGGCTCGAACAGCTTGTTGACAAGGCGTTGGTAAGTGGCCCCGACATTCTTTAACCCGAACGGCATGACCTTGTAGCAATGGACTCCACGGTCGGTTATGAACGTCGTCCTCTCCTGGTCCTCTGGGCAGAGGGGTATCTGGTGGTACCCTGAGAAAGCATCCATAAAGCTAAGTAGGGCATGGCCAGCTGTGGCGTCCACCAGCTTGTCGATTTTTGGAAGGGGGTAACTGTCCTTTGGGCAGGCCTTGTTTAGGTCCGTGAAATCCACGCACATCCTCCGTGTGCCGTTGGGCTTTTTTACCAACACCACATTTGAAACCCACTCTGGGTACTGGCACTCTCTGACAAAGCCGGCTTCCAGCAGCTTCTGAACTTCCTGACTTGCCGCGGCCGCGCGCTCGGGACCCATGTCGCGCTTCTTCTGGACGACCGGCCTGTGTCTTGGATCGGCGTTTAGGTGGTGCTCCATTACTGCGGCGGCTATGCCGGGCATCTCGCTGGGGTTGAAAGCGAAAACGTCCTTGTACTCTCGCAGAAGACAGACGAGGGGTTGACGTTCTGCGTCCGCCACACCGCACCCGAGCTGTACCGTGCGATTTGGCCACCCTTCTTCCAACGGTATATGCTCGACTTCAGAATCATTTTCCGCTCGGTGTCGCGGAGGTTCAACTTCGACGGAATGAATTACCAAGGTCTCGGGACACGGCGCGGCAGGAGTCCCCTTTACTCTTTTTGCGGTTGCAAGTGGTGCTGCAACCTCTCGCTCCCGGGCTCTTTCAATGAGGGGTTTTATGCTAACCAGATAGCACTCGCGTGCCGCGCGCTGATCCCCCCGGAGCTCGCCCACGGCTCCGTCATCAGTCTTGAACTGGAGCTGGAGGAGATAGGGTGCGACGACTGCCTTAGCCTTATGGAGCGTAGGCCGCCCGAGAATCACGTTGTACGCCGTGGGTACGTCGACCACAAGGAAGTCAACTTCCAAACTTCGGAAACGAGTCCTGTTTCCAAAGCGCACCGGCAGGCGAATGGTCCCAGTAGGAGTCACCTCTTGTCCCCCAAACCCCAAAACGGGGGTTGTAATTGGATTAACCGCGCGCCCTGGGTGGGAAAGTTTCTGAAGGCTGTCTTTCGTGATGATGTCCACGGAGCTGCCAGTGTCTACGAGGATACGGCGTACCACTGCATTTGCAATTTTCATCTCAACCACCAGTGGGTCGTTATGGGGGGTAGCTAAGCGGGGAACATCTTTTCCTCCAAAGACCATGGTGGGCGCCGTGAGGCTAGGCTTCTGCTCCATGGTGAGTACCTGTTGGGCACTTCTCAGCTGTGCCTTCCAAGCCGAACGCGTCATGCCCGGCAAGTTACCGCCTGCAATGGTGGCCACGATTTCTGTCGAGCACTCCTCATCCCGTGGCGGGGACGACTCTGGTTTTGGCTCTTTCCGCAGCAGGCGCGGCCCCCTTCTCAGGAAGCGATCAATTTGCCCTTTGTCTGCGAGCTCATGGAGAGCTTTCTTCAGCTCTCTACACTCGGTCGTGGTGTGACCGCTCTGTTCGTGGAACTCGCAATATTTCCGTGCGTTCTGCGGCCGGGGGGCCATCGTCATTGGGGCTGGCCGGCGCAGCATCGGATGTCCTCGCACCTCCATCAGGATATTCCTTGCATCCTTGGTGAACCGGGCATCCATAGCCTCCACTGGTGGTCTTCTGTCGCGCGGAGCGGAGTTCCTCTCACCGCGTGTGAAACCCCTATCCCCTGGGGCCTTTCCCTTCTTGGGGGCGTCTGATCCCTCGGCGCAAATCTCAGTGGCTCGGATGAAGTCCACGGCCTTTCTCAGTGCTTCAGCTAAGGTGGTCTCTTTCTGTTCCACCAAGGAGAACTTAAAACGTCCATTTTTGAGGCCATTCAGAAAAGAGGTGTACGCCACACCCTCTTCCAATTCTGGGATTAGGACTGCCTCCTGATGGAACCGCCTGACGAACTCGGCTAAGGACTCCTGTGGCCCCTGCTTAATCTTTGACAGGTGAATGCTAGTACGCCGCTCCTTATGACTCGCAATAAACTGTCGAACAAACTTGTCAGCCAAATCCTAAAAGCAAGCCACGCTACCCTGGGGGAGACCATTGAACCAGGATTGCGCTACCCCTTTTAGAGTGGCGGGGAAGTAGTGGCAATACGAGGCGTCGTCCACGTCTTGGACGTACATTTGAGCTTTGTATACACCCAGGTGCTCCTCCGGATCCCCGGTTCCATCGTACAGATCAATCATTGGCATCTTCACCTTTCCGCATCTTGGGGCGTTTACGATCTCTGGGCAGAAAGGGGTTGAGAAAGAGGGGGCGGCCAAACGGGTAGCGGTTCCTGAGACCTTGATGGGGGTACCGCGGCACCGTTCGACCTCCACCACAGAAGGACTTCTCCTGTCCTCATTCGGATGTGACGTGCGTTGTGGCGAGCGATTCCTGATGCGGAGCTCGTAGCCACCCGCTTCCCTCATCGGGGGGGCTTCGCGCCCGGTCCCGGTTATTGCGATGTTCGGGGCTGTGGCGCTGACCGTACGACCGCTCCCGCATGAGCCGGGAAGTGTGTTCCTGCTCCCGAAGCCATCCGGACGGCCACGAATGAGTGGCGTAAGGAGTCGAGGCGGTAGCCGAGGCTACTGAGCGTCTGCGCCCCGACCGACCGACCATATCTGCTAACGCACGGTCCTTGTGCCGCTCGTCCCGGAGATGGGGTACTTGGTACGACCTCTCCTCCCGAGCGAGGCCTCGGGAGCGTAGGGACCCCGATTCTTCCCTGGGGGATTCGGCCCGCGACCTGAGGTGCCGAGGAGGGTCCAGAAGGTTTCTTGTGCCATTCACCCCCAGAGACCTATGGACCTGCTCGGTGACTTGTCTGGTGATGGCGTCTGCCATGGTGGACATAAGGCCCTGGAGCGCGTCAACCGTGACGTAGGCTGGGGGTTCTCACTGCAAAGCCCCAACTGGCCGAGGACCTGCCCTGGAACTTTCGCTGGCATCCTCAGCCGTGGGCGGCGCAGAGGGACCCGCGGCTGGCGCATTTTCTCTGCGCGCCCTAGCTCGTGTCGCATCACTAACTACCATCGTTACCGCTCTTTCCCCACAGACGGCGCCAAACTGATTCCGTCAGGAATCTGTCTCGTGATTGTGTTGATGACGTGGGGCGAAAGAACGGGTTTATCTGACAGCTGGCGATCAACACGGCTTTGTTCTCGCCTCCTTCTTCGACCTGCAAAAAAGGCCTGCCCCGGAGTGTGGTCCGGGGAACGCCTCTCCGACGGTCAAGTCAATCAGGTGTTCTAAAAAGTGTGAACAGTATACAGAGTAAATTCTCCCTTCTCTCTCCGCCCCGTTTCCGAGGGGAACATGTCACTATTTATAGCCTGTTTGTGAGAGGGGTAAAAGAGTGATCTTACTGTAGCTGATAGCTTGAGCCTCCGGTCCTGTAGCGAGTGGGCCTGGGGGAAGGCCCCAAAGGTTGCGTTTCGGGCCTTTTGGGGATGTGACCTCGTGAATAAGCATATGCGAACATCGTCTGGGCCAGGCCCAAAAGATGATAGGTATTTTTCCCAAATCAGTCACCAAAATGCATATAAAGATCAAACTTCTCTTTGGACAGTAAGTTAGGCTTAACGTCCTCAAAAGATAGAACATTTTTACTGTGTAGTATAATTTCCTTGAAGTGCTTATAGGAAGGGGGCAGTGAGACAACCAGTAGAGTCGCCTTATCTTCATCTTCTATTTTTACATCTAGACTTTCAAGATCTATAATAATAGAATTGAATTCAACTAGATGATTTTGAATAAAAGTACCTTTCGCCATGGAGAACGTATATAGTCTTGTAGATTGCCTCTAATCCAAGGCAGAGTTCTGTAGTGGTGGTTTTGTCTAGAACCTCTCGGACAACGTGCAGAGCAAGGCTTAACTGAATAGTGGAGAACGCCTTTTCATCAAGTTCCTCCCACTGTTCGTTAGTTATTGTGGCAGGTTTCTTCTTTTTATCATCCAGAGCCTTCTTTAATCCATTATGTACAAGAACTGGCGTCATTTGTACCTTCAAAATATTGAAACTCATCTTCCCGTCAAACTTGGGAATATCGAACTTTGTGACGGTTGCCATTCAATAAGCAATGCTCTGATACCAGTTGTAGGGATCAGTTAAAAATTGAATGAATGCAACAAATAAATCACAAAGACAATATAAACGAGTAACAACAAATCAACACCGGAATTTACGAGGAAAATCTGATGTGGCGAAAACCACAAACGACGATGAGTCACAAATCCACTATACAGAATAGGAGTATAAGGTCGATCTTAGAACGATACGTTCTAACAGGAAGATCGATTAGAGATTACAAAACTCTCTATAACGCTCTCTCTTAAATCTAGGAAAGTGAAACTGAATACTCAAATGGTATTTTTGTTGGTATGTTAAGAAGGTAGGAGGTGTGCCCTTTATAAAGGAGTAGGATGAGCAAGAAATCCGCGAGAAACCCTAACTGCCATAGCTAAACAGTCGTCGCCCACCACAGGCCGTAGAATGCAAATTGGGCCAAAACCCAACAATGTCTCTTCTCGCTTTGAATCTTTCATGCATTTTTGAATCAAGTGGGACAAGAATATAGGCTATCTCAATAGTAACTTGATTATTAATTTCATCTCTGATACCAACTTGTACTAGAATATCAACAAACTGACCTTCATTGGATTCTTTATCACTATGTTTTAAGCAAGAAAAGGTCCAGCCTCATCGTTTGCTGCATGGCCAATTAATTGTATGTTTGTAGCTTCGGAAAGTATGTTCTCACTTGCTCATCTCTTTCTTTAAATCGCATCTTTTGATGATCTAGGTAGATTAAAGGACAGACCTTTAGAGTACAGAAACATAAGGTTCAGTTGTCGGAATTCTTCCACATGACACATTTAAAATTAAGAGGCGGCTACTAAAGTCTTCTTGAATGCCATGAACCAAACTCGAAACCCATATGATGGCTAGGTTGTCGCGACAAAAGGAGGACAAGGATTTTGAGTGTTGTTCAGGTTTTTACCACTGATTATAAATTATGTCTTTAAACCTCGTTATTAATAGATTTAGCTTCCTCACTAGTGTCCACCACTTAGGTTAAGACATGGCCCTCTAGCCCTAATAATTAGGGTGGGCTAATAGTCCCCACTCGACCACATAAGCCCCAAATCACATGTCTCTCGACAAATCACCACTCTTCATGCTTCATACCAAGAGTGATATGTGGCACCAGAAAGTAATTAATATTGTAATATTAAGTTATCATCTAATTAACATAACAAAATCGTGAAATAGACACCCAAAATGATCCAAACATCATCAATATCATGCCTAGTCCTTTTATGCCATACAATATATCATATGATTATATACTTAATATAATCGCTCGGGCTGATATGGTGAAGATAGATAGATTTTCCTTTGGACACTCATGATACTTCATCTTGACTTAACTGCTTTCCTAACGTGCTCTTGTTGAACCATGTACATCCTGACCCTTAAGAAACACATTAAAGTGACATCATTAAGCTTCAACTTCATATCAGAGTTTCAAGTCGAAGGGTCATCGTTCGTTGGATCACAAAGTCACAAGAGATAGGGAATTCAATTGTCACTCTATTTATGGATCGTCTTATGAGCTCACACAACATGAAATATGTGTCATAGCATAGCTCCCACTTATCTGGGCATGTCACTCTATATTCCATGCAAATCGCCAGTATAGATTTTACCTTAAAATCTAACCTGACCTATTAGGTCAACATACTAAATGTTAATCTTGACACTAAAGATTCATCTCCTAAGACTTTATATGAACTACGGTATTTCATATTCAACTCATTCTTTTATTCATACACTTCTAGTATGAGGAATCACTATTGCACACCTAGTGCCAATATGATTCATCCTCATCCTGTTTGCTGCTCAAGCATCGTGGCGATTGTCTGTATGACTAGGCTAATCAAAAGCTCATGACATTTCAGTATGCCTAACATGCAACAATAAATCACAAACTTTTAGAAAAAGAAACATCAATCTTTATTACATAAATGCTCATTACAAGATAAACTTGTCCACCACATAGCAAGATTTATTCAAAAACTAAACCCCACAAAGTCTTATTCTTAACATATGAGTTTTAAAAAATAACTCTAAGAATCAACTCAGTCAATGGATCAACAATCATCTTATTAGTGGATATACACTCAATGATAACCTCCTTTGGTTTTATGGCGTATCGTATGAAGTGACAGCACCTCTTGAGGTGCTTGATCTTCTTATAGAACTTTGGATCTCTAGCAAACTGGATGGCAGCAATGTTGTCACACAACATCTCAATAGGATTATCAACTCTAGTAGTGAGATTAAGATCATGAAGAAAACTCTTAAGCCACATTGCCTCCTGAGTAGCAGATCATGGTCGACAGAGCTACATAGTCTTGCTTTTTACTGCATCATGATGTGGCTCTTCCACCCAAGGTGAAGACATATCCTAAGGTTAACCTAGACTACTCAGATCACCACCCCAATCGGCATTTGGGCATCCTTTCAACTTGAGGTCTCCACTTTAATAGCCAAGGACCAAGTTAGCAGTATCATGAAGGGAGCACATGATTCTCTTGATGGCTTAGACTGAGTAGGTTGTGGGTTACTTTGGTAAGGACTTACGAAACCAACCATAAAGCAAATGTCAGGCCGTATACATAACATGACATACGTTAAGCTTTTTACGGCATTAATATAGGGGACATTGCTCATTTTCTCCTTTTCATCATCTATTTTAGGGCGTTTGGTCAAGGCTTAAAGTCAGACGCTTTCCAACATGAGTGTCTACTGGCTTCGAATTATGTATCCGAAAACATTCCAGACCTTTTTGATATATGCTTCTTGCCATGTACTTATGAGCTTCTTGGGACGATTTTTGACTATTTTCACACCTACGAGATACCTAGCGTTACCTATGTCCTCCCAATCAGATGTATATAATCAACATACAGGGTAAGAAACACAATTCCCATGGTTCTTCTTTTTACATACATACACTAGTTCTCTAAAACCTTGGAAAAGCCAAACTAAGTAATGGCTTCATGGAATCTAAAGTACCAAGTTCCGGAAGATTGCTTAATACCAAGTATAAACCTTTTAAGTTGATACACCTAGTCCTCTTGACCCTTCGATACAAAACCAATTGGTTAGTTCATATAGATCTCTTCTTAAAGGTTTTAGAAAATAGTATTTACGTCCATTAAAAACAATTCTAAGTCCAAATGGGAAACCAAGGCTAGGAGTAGGTGAGTAGAAACAAATCTCACCACATGAGAAAATGTCTCTTTGTAGTCTATACTCGCAATTTAGGTAAAGTCTTTCTGCACTAAACGGGCCTTGAACTTGTCAATCGGTCCATCTGTGCGACTTTTGATCTTGAAAACCCACTTATTTTCGATAGACTTACTTCGAGGTGAAAGATCAACGAGTTCTCAAACCTCGTTTCTTGTCAACTTCCAAGGAATTGTATAAAAATATTTTTTTCTTCGATTTGGAAATGTCATTGAGGAATTCTTCCGCTCTCACTTATTTGGATCTTAGAGCCTTCTTCATTTGTCTGCCTAGGTGATATTTCTCTAAGAGGTATGGGACCCTTGGTATGTAAAAAATCGCTCCTACTATCCCTTTGAGGTGTGAGATATTAAATATGTGGACTAACTGCATGTTTAACACTAGAAGATTGAGAATGAACATCATTTCAAGGTTGACTCTCATCAAGAATTAGAGATTGACAACGAATCTTATTCTCTTTGTAACGGCCTCAATTTTAATGCCTGGTTACTCTAACTTAATCACTTATTTTCTAATGATTTGCAGCAGAAGTCTTTTGATTAAAGGCATTACCGCCATTCCATAACGAAACAAGGCTACCTGAAACTACCTGCAATATTGTGTTATCCACGTCATCACCTGATTCACCAAACATTGAAAACAACATATATTTGACAACTTGTTTAACCCATAGTGCACTTGATAACTTAGCATACCAATACCAAGCACCAACTGTCCTAATGTCCCAAAGCATATATTCACTATGAGCGCTTGGCTAGCTAACGTTCTGCAAGACTGTACCTTGCGCTCATTTCTTGCTACCTTCTATCTTTCCAGGAAGGAAACTGTTCATTTATCCTTTACCTAAAACAGAAAACACAAAAGCATTCAAAATATGAGTCGAAGCTCAGCACATACACTCCTATGCAGTAAAATAGACTTTTAGTTTAATTAGTTGGGCTCCCGCATTTCAAAACATTTTATTTTGCAAACAGAAGAAAGAGAATATATAAGTAAAGTTGATTTGCCAGTTATTATCTGGAAGTGGACCCCTGTTGATGTCTGCAGCGATCTTGAGATAGGTGCACACCTCCCATACAGTGCTTCAAAAGGGCCCATCTTAGTGGTTGATTGATAACTGTTATTATAGGAGAATTCCACCAATGGTAAATAATCTTCCACTTTCCATAGAAGTCCAACACACACATGCCCTAAGCATATCCTCCAGGATTTGATTTCTCCTCTCAGTTTGGTATGAACTGCTAAAATTTAACTTGGTGCCAAAAGCTTTTTGCAGAGCTTGCCAGAACCGAGCTTGAAACCTTTAGTCTCGATCTGACACTATATCCTTCAGTATGTCGTGTAGTCGAGCTATTTTCTTGACATATAATTATACTAGTCTCTCTGCACCCCAAGTGTCATGAGTTGGTATAAAATGGACAGATTTGATGAGTCTGTCTACAATTACCCAAATAGCATTTTTCTTTAAAGTATAGAGGGGCAATCCCATAATAAAATCCATTGAAATTGAATCCCACTTCCACGTAGGAATCTTTAAATGTCTCAATTCGCCCACAAGGCGCTAATATTCAGCCTTCACCTTTTGACACGTCAAACACTTATCTATATACTCAGCAATCTTTCTCTTTATGTTATCCCACCAGAAGAATTACCTCAGATCCCTATACATTTTTGTTCCTTCTTGATCCACTGAATAACGAGCATTATGGGCTCCTCGTACAATCTTCCTTTCAATTCCTCTTTATTGGGAACAGATATTCGGTTTTGTAAACTCAAGGTTCCATCCTTATGTACCATACAGTCAGGTGACTTCCCTTGTATGACATTTTGCCTAAGTCTTTCTAATTTGATATCACCCTTTTGACTTAACTTAATCTTCGCTATTATTGAGAGTTGCACTTTTAATGCTAATGACAACTCATTTCTTAATCCATGTGATACAACATCAATGCTCATATTCTCACGGCCCCTGGTGATCCTAGATTGGATAGTTATTATTGTGTTCAAACTATGCAGGGCTTTTCATCATTGGACTAGTCAAAAGTTTCCTATATTTAAATTTGACTTTAAAGATGAACATATCCACAAATGAGAGTGATAAAAATGGTGGTCAAGTGAGTCAATGCCCGTGATAGAAATAAACAGTGAAGTTGGAAATGATTAATAAGGGAGGGATTGTCATAGGATGGCTAAAGTGAAGATGGCTAGGAGTTTTCAGGAATCCAAGAGCAGAAGGCCACCAGCATTGTGGCTTGTAGGTAAGAATCGTGAAAGAGCCAATAGATAGTCAATAATTTCTAAGTCATATTATTGGCAAATCCGATTATTCTATGCCATCTAAATCTGGTTGAGTAGTTAGCATGTTGACTTACAGATCAAGTTACGTTGTTTATGAAATATTAAATGAAATAAGAAAGGATTAGAGTATTCAAGATAGGAAGACAAGATTATTTGCTTACTTGAATACTTTTAATCAACGTTCTGATTCCTCAGCCAAGTCGCTCAGACCCCCCTGCATAAATGGAAATAAGTTCGAGGTTTTGAAGCTCTAACAGGAATAAGAGGGTGGATTGTTACTATAATTGCGATACTAAAGTTTGTTGAATGTCAAGGTCATAAATACAGCACCAATATCATAAGGAATAGAATAATCACGATGTCCAACATAGGGTATTAGATAACGACAAAAGAGTTTTGAAGGAAAAGATTTGACCCACTTTAGACAAGAAAGATGATCCAGTTACACTTGGGTTCAACCGTTAAATTACAAATAAGATAATAGTAACAGGGTTTCAACAGGGTGACCATCTACCACCATCAACATGATGAAGCCGATAAACGAATTTGGATTTGAATGTGCAGAGTATAAAATAGGCAATATGAAACAAAATTAAGTAAGATAACAAAATTGCATAAAAAAAGGCTGAGTTTATATTTTGTGGAATGGAATTTAAAACCAAGAAAATTGGTGGGATTACAATAGTCATTGTTCACTCGCACTAGTGAAAGCTTAACTGCATCTCTAACTCAAAACAAGCTATACAAGCTTACTACCATGAATAAACGTGGTGCAAGATATCTACACATAAATGAGCTTTTAGCAAAGTGAAGAAGAGGAACATGAAAGTCAAAAGTGTTAAAACATTAACAACCACTTCAAATCGAACATGAATGGATTCAATATTTAGCAACAGGTTCAAAGACATGGTGGATGATGCTGGAAATAGGTCCGAACACTCTTGAGGAACCACTAACTTCCAAAAGTTTGAAATTAAAAGAAGAATTAGATAACGTTGAAAGGAAGCAAAGTTTAAAGATGAGGCAGATCAACTAGATATAAGTAACACTAGAAATAATAGCGTTAACGCAAAAGGCAAATTAATTAGCAAGGTTTAGTATGCCAATTAAGATCTTTTAAGCAACTGCTCGAGGTCGAGGAGAGGTAAAATAGCAAGGAGAAGATGCCAATACATAAGTCGAGATGATTAAGGGAGAAGTTCGTTCATGACTAAGAGTATTGAGAATGTTGCTGGTGTAAGACTTCAATGAAAAAAGAATAGATGGCAGATTCCGAAACGATGGGTAATTAAAATGTTGCCGTGATGCTGATGGAATGAAAATAACTATAAACATAAACGATTTAGGAATGGAGGGCAATATGAGTCAGATAGTTCCAATCATTGATTATGTATGAACCAAAACACTGCACATAAATCCAAAAGTCATACTAGTCGTAAAATAGCCATCTAAGTAGTGATTGGATGTTAGGGCAAGAAATGTCACATTACTATTAAAATGATGGTCGCAAAAAAAAGTAAGCTGAGTAAAGATAATTAGTGAAAGCATGAGAGACGTATCCCATCTTAAGGATAGGGATTCCTTATAAAAATTAATGTCACGAGGTAATTTAACAAGAGAAAAGATATGTAATGAAGTATTGTTGCTGTGATTAAATAGTTTTGGGCAAGACTGAATGTGAATGAAAAGGAATTACAAATTAAATTATGTTATTGCATAATAGGGAGTGGCTAGCTCTAGGTGGTAGCCAAGAAAGTCAAGAATCCCCAATAAAGAATACTAATTATGCAGTGATATCTAGCAAGGGAGGTCTAATATCAATTGGCCAAAGGTCAACATAAACTCTTTTGAATCAATACAGGGACTCATGCAGCTAAAGTTGTAAAGATTTGACATGCTCAAAAGAAAGTCGTCTGGGTTTTAATCTGTACGCAAGCATCTCATAAATACTATTACCCCACAATCCTCTATTGCTGTGCTTGTAATTGTGTCCTTGTAATGGTCTTTTGAATTTGAAATCTGAACCTCATAGAATCGCTAGTAATACTTCTATAGAGTCCATGCAATATATATACTTGAATCACCACTCCCATTTCTCACCAACACATACTGTAATGCATCAACAAGTGCCCTAAGTCCAACCCATATAACCATTGTACTTTATTATACTTCTCCAAAGATTATTTATCTTCCCAAATCTTATCCACTCTGGCGAAAATAGAAATTATGACTTCTAAAATTTCTGGTATACAAAAGTAACGAATCCGTCCACATATATGACATATCCGCAAGCCCTTTTCCTATAGTTTCACTTATGTAGATAGTTGTTTTTCACTAAAATGAGGATGCTCAAAGTTGTAGACCATCACTCTCGCTACTTTGATGAATCCAACATCTAAGTGCCCTTCTTCTCACTCTTTCTTTTCTATTTTTCCTTTTTATCTAGTCCTTGTTAATCCCACAGAGCTTACTTACCGAATCACCTGATGCTCCACAAGGTAAGATCTTCCCCACTTAATTTATTTTTATACAATCTAATGAGCAGGACTTGACCCATCAGCACCCATGACCTAATCCATCATAACAAGAAAAACTATTTATACCGTATCCTTAGAACCTCTTATGAATATCTTGAAGCTAAAATCCACCCTGAGTAATTTTCAATGTGCCTTTAGAGTTTGTTCTAACCTCATAATAAGTGTGGACATTATCGATCCAACCATACTATACAATCTCAAATCTCTAAAACTGTTTTCCGCCTGCACATTTCCAAAGTTTTCAATGCCTATTATCACCTAGATTGTGGCATATTTGTTTATATGATCCAAGTCAACGACCCCAAGTCGAAACGTTCACTAACATCCCAAGTCTAAATGTCCTCCACCTCTTCATCACTTAATACCTCCATCACTGCATAACATGTTTTTAGGGTATAATAACTTGTATACCTAGCAGTCGGTAGCCCACATAGGGTCACATAATTTGGAGGCACATTTAATGACAACACTTCATTTGCGTAGCACCTTATCTTGCCGCAATCGTCCATATAATATCAGGTAGCACACCATAAGCTACTAAATTGCCAACACCTGCTTCATTACACTAAACGATTATTGTAAATCATTTACAATAGTGTGACAAGCCCTCATACATGGGCGTCATTATACTATTGCAACAGCTATTTCATACTGATCCAACCCATGAATATTGCTACATAATACATTTCCCCTGTTTAGCAAGTTAAAGGTAGTTTGGTACTGCATTAATCACATGAGAGTTTATCGACTTCACCTTCTTGTCATGTCTTAAACATCACAATACCCAAGCATTAAGTACTTCAGCACACACTGCAAGAAATGTAGCATCTACCCATGTTTAAATTTTCCTCCTTCCACACTTATATCCGTGGCAGAGCATATTCGCCACACTTAGGGTAGGCGTGCATAGGGTATCAGTGGGGAAAAATTCACCACACTTAATAAGCATGGCCGATAGTTCAGTACCCATGCTTATATCCGTAGAAGACTACACCATCTGCCATGCTTATAGGTGTAGGTAAATTCCCCTTGCTTGTATCCGTGGCCAGAGTAACGTTGGAGAGAAAAATCATCTTCATCATTCCTTGCTTATAAGTGCGGCGTTATGTATTTGATAACTAACTTTCAATTGGCAGAAAAATTTTTATATAAAAGAAATAAACAATCATACTATTAAAAAAATGCAAATAATTTATATTCACTAACGTATTACATATATATAAATATATATATATATATATACATATATATATATATATATATATTTATACATATATATATATATATATATATATATTTATACATATATATATATATATGGAGAGAGAGAGAGAGAGAGAGAGAGAGAGAGAGAGAGAACGAAGGTGAGGTGGAGGAAGAGAGAGAGAGAGAATATATATTTGATCATAATGTAAATGATACAAAAAGTACAACAACTTTATAACCATAAACAAATTGTAATTAATTCAGTTCAAAAATAACTAGTATTCAACCACATAAAGTGTGTACCCACTACATAAAAGGTCAATTTATTTGAAATACATCCATATAAGATTGAAGTTGAACATATCAAATGAGATATTATAGGACTTCATAATTCCAAGTGAACACTTCACGAACCCATACTTATATCCGATTTTGTGGCATGTTGCCCTTGGTTTCAACCTGAAATCGCCAAACCCATACATTAGACTAAACTACAACAAATGCGCCTACTAATAGAAAAAGACTTCTAAAAAGATTGCAAGATGTAATATCTATTAGCCTTCATAATTAGGTACTTACGCTCTCCAAACATTACGCAAGATCCTTACCCCTAGCTTTCTCCTTTTAGTAAATTCCCCGATTTTGAAAAAAATTCGATAGAATTCCAACTAAAACTTGACTATTTTCCTTTTACAACACATCATGAATATAATAAAAAACTATTCACAATCTCAACGGCTACATGCTAGAGCAAATCAACTCAACAGGTCACACACCTGGAGTATGCGACACAAATCCAACCTATTACCATGAATAAACCAAAGAAAATAAGAAATTAGACAAGCCATAATAGGGCATTTTAATGCACAACGCAAATCAAACAACTCATTACCATGAAAACATGTAACTTAAAATTTTTAAACTAAACAACAACTCATTACCATCACCATTAACAGGACTTCTATTCTTCATGTTCATTGACATATTGAGCATTTGTAGACCTACAAAAACAACAACAATACAATAATTAGTGAAGAATATTAACCAGTTAAGACATTGTAGAGCTTTTGGTGACCGAAATTCATAAAACATAAGCAAAGGACCGTTGATTTGAATACTACATAACAAAATGCATTCAATTTACTTCTGATAACATCAATTTGCAGTACCCGGCATAGGAGTACAACTACAATGCCCATAGTCAAGATTTGTCTTCTACTTCATTGATTAACCATAGGCAACCTTCACGAGATAAACCAACAACCATGAAGTCCATCACTTAGCTCAAAAATAAAGCATCAGCGAGCTAACATAA
The DNA here is from genome assembly GCA_017589665.1 of Selenicereus undatus. Taxonomy (NCBI): domain Eukaryota; kingdom Viridiplantae; phylum Streptophyta; class Magnoliopsida; order Caryophyllales; family Cactaceae; genus Selenicereus; species Selenicereus undatus. Next base: position 87,863,417 of record JACYFF010031954.1, on the reverse strand, counting down.
GATCATCACGACCTAACAAGTTAGCTAAACAACGAAGTAAGCACTGCCCATGAGGAATCTCATTCAAAAAGAGGCATGTAATCCATAGACCAAAAAAAAAACTTTGTAAAGATAACTTTAGGACAACAATGGAAAATAAGAAAGACAAGGCCTACAGAGAGATAGGGTATCATGGCATGTTACAAAAACTGAGGTTTCCTTGGCTGAGTCTAAAGAAAGACTCCATGACATGGGGTCGATAACTGATATAAACTGTCAAGGAAAAAAAAAATCCAAGCACAAGGTTAATTAATCAGAAACATTTGTTGAGCTTTAACTTTGAATAAGCCATTTGCTTGCTTGTATACAATTGCAAAAGTTTCAGGCCTCAACTTCGAGATCCTCCATCCGCACACTAATGTTATTGTACATTGCCCTTAGATACAAAAGTATCAAAGCAAATAATAGAAGTAAAGCAAGAATGAGATAATTTTATGGGTACTTGAGCTACACACCTAAACAAAATGAAAATTAGGGGGGGAAAAAAAGAGAGGAAGGATTTTCAATTTACCAATGGATGGGATAAGATATTGAGCCACTTAGCCAAAATAACGAATTGTGCTTGACTAAGGCTATTTCCTTGAATGTTTATGGTGATAAGCTCCTATAAAATGAGGTGAGACATGAGAAAATAGACATAGAAAAATTTAAAAAAAAAGGAAAACACAATGCTAACAAAAGGCAAGCAAATGCATCTCATATCAAGGGTCAAAAACAACAAGCAATCAAAATCACATAGTCAGAATCCTAATTGTAGAGGGACGTATTAAAAAAAAACAATGACACGATAATCAACTCAACTTAGACTGAAAGCCTTGAAAACTTCCTTTTTGGATCCACACAGTAAATTCATAGCTTATATGGAACAATCACTAGAAAATCCGAATAAGTACAGAAGGCTAATCGGCAATTACGTTGATTTACTTGTCTAATTCTAGCTTTGACCACAACCTGCGTGTGCAGTTGCTTAGCCAGTTCATACAAAAGGCAACAAAGAGCCACATCTTACTGTATATTGTGATTCGATTTGGGCAAGTTGTCGAATGGCAACTAGATCATAGCAACCATGTACAGGGTTCCTTGGAGAACCAAGAACCAAGTAGTAGGACATTCTTGGTACCCTAATTTTCCATGACAGGATTAAGCACATAGAGGTTCGCTGCCATTAGACACATTGTTCTTTTGAATGAGAAACTTTTGTAGCATCAGACCCTTGGTAAATAACACCACGCACCTAAATCGCTACATTAATAATCGAATTATATACGCTTACTGCAATTAGGTAGCACTAGCTTGTAGTCCCTCTATGTTGCCAAAAGATTAATTATCAAAAAGCAAGCATGTAGGCTTCATGAGCTAAAGACCAATAATAGTGATAAAGGAGGAAAATTATGGGATATTATACCTGCTTTGATACATGCTTTCATATTCCTCATTATATGAATCAGTTAGTTCTTGGAAAGTGACCGCATTATCCACAAGTCTGCCTCCCCGAAACAAATGCCATTGACATTGAGAGTTGGAGGATTACAATTTTAGCAATTGTTGAACGCATTTTTCCAAAAATGAACCATACTTGACGTAGACATTTTATCAAACACTTGGTGTGCATTATAATCTTAGCATTGTTTAACACCTGAGAGAATAAACAAAGACAAATTTATAGTTGAAACAAACTCTAGTCCACTCAGTATTTTCTCAGACAAGCACAAGATAGCAATGCTCAATGGTTTATCACTACAATTTCGAATCCCTATTGCATCTTCATATTGTAGTTTTATAACTTATCCTCAATCTTTAAAATTTTTAGTGAGCAATGGGGCATAAACTAGAGCAATTTGACAAAGAAGAAAGAGAATTGCAATAAATAATTCATCTTTCAAAGCCAGTGACAAGAACAAAATGAAAAAGGAACAAGAATGAATCTAACCTTGATTAATTGGGGGATAACTCAAAGAAAGCAAACTGAGACAGAAACGCATAGAACTTAGATAGAAGACCCAAGTGAGCACATGACCCAATTGCCTCTCCTTCATGCCTAAGTCGAACTCATCCGAATCGCCATTTTGGCCGACCCGAGCCCTGATGAGAAGATAAAGAGCCCAATTTGATTGAATTGGAAGAAAGAATGTCAAACTTGGGAATCGGTGCTTTGGATGAAGAGGAACTGTTAATTACAGAGAACCCTCACCGCCACCAAGCAGAACCAACGCCGAGCAGCAGCACCGCGACCAGAACCAATGCCAAGCAGTAGTAGCACTGCTAGGGCTTTGTGAAAGATTGAGGGGCTCGCGAGATGATGCATCATATGCACCTGGGTAGAGACTAAACACTCATTCTTTTTTTTCTCTCTTTTTTTTTATAATTTAATGGTCATTTGGCAGTTTAACTTAAAATATATTTCAAAAAATTGAAAAAATTAGCTTCCACATTTAATATCCGTACTAAGTGTGTCCTATTCATGAGAAATAAGTCTCCACGCTTAATATGCGTCGACATATCTTATGTAGTTACTACCACTCTTATAAGAGTGGTTATATTTTTCATCACTTATTATGTGTGGGGATAATTCCAAACGCTCATTTTTGCTGATTTTCTCACTACACTTAGCTATGTGTGATTAAATAAGAGTGAAAACACGAACCTTTTTTTGTACATCTTAATAAAACCTCTATATTAAAAGTATCCTGGTAGGTCAAATGGGCAACCTAAAACTCCACAAAATTATCACTATGAGCTTAGTATACCTCTTTAGAATACGTACTTCACCAAGAAGTTAACCGAATGCTTTCCCACTCTACATCATGATGGAATTCCTAAGATATTATTTAACTATGTAGTTGGTCTTAATACCAAGGGTTGAAGGCCACGTAAATGTTTACTACTACATCCTCATGATGCACGCATACACACGAACTCCTAGTCAACATCTCGTTTCCCTAGTCCAACACAACTCATAGGCATATCTATAGCTCACAGTGGCCCTAAGCCTTGAGCGTCTTACGCTCACAATGATTCGCTAACCTGGCTCTAATACCACAACTGTAATGCCCCTAATTTTAATGCCTGGTTACTCCAACTTAATCATTTATTTTTTAATGATTTGCAGTAGAAGTCTTTTGATTGGAGGCATCACCGCTATTCCATAACTGAACAAGGCTACCTGAAGCACCTGTAATACTGTGTTATCTACGTCATCACCTGATTCACCAAACATTGGAAACAACATATATTCAACAACCTGTTTAACCCATAGTGCACTTGATAACTTAGCATACCAATACCAGACACCAATCGTCCTAATGTCCGAAAGCATATATTCATTGTGAGCGCTTGGCTAGTTAACGTTTTGCAAGACTACAACTTGCGCTCATTTCTTGCTACCTTCTAGCTTGCTAGGAAGGAAACTATTCATTGATCCTTTACCTAAAACAGAAAACACAAAAAGCATTCGAAATATGAGTCGAAGCTCAGCACGTACACTCCTATGCAGTAAAATAGACTTTTAGTTTAGTTAGTTAGCCGCCCGCATTTCAAAACATTTTTTTTTTCAAACAGGAGAGAGAGAATGTATGAGTAAAGTTGATCTGTCGGTTATTATCTGGAAGTGGACCCCTGTTGGCGTCTGCAGTGATCTTGAGATAGGTGCACACCTCCCAGGCCAATCGGAAAGTCTGACTTACAACCGCGCGGGTAAATTGAAAGGCTTGAGCCCTGATGATTGATAATTGATGGGATCACTCGCTTAGGTGACAAAACATTGCATCAAATAATTCATTATATGAACATTATATTGATTTTGTATAGTTTGAGAACCATGCGAGTTTTAGAATAGCACATGCAATGTACGTACCTGCTCTTTGAGAATCTCTTTCCGTTTTATTGAAAATCGCTTGCTGGCAACTTGAACCGACAAAGATGGCCTCAGTTCTGCTCCAAATATGTAATTTTTCTCGATTAGTGTAAGATTAAAAAAAGTTTTGTTACATTTATTGACTTAATGAATAAGTTAAAGTCCATCGACTTATCTTTTTATTATTAGCATAACAATTATTTTCAATTTAATTTGGTTCTATCTTATTTGTTTTTTTTTTGTTTCTCTCCTTCACACGGCTAATGATCTTTTAATATATGTTATAGTAATATAATGGTGTGGCTCATCTTGAGTTTTTTTATTAATTGCGTTATCACTAGTATTATTCGAATTATTATGGAAAGCTCGATAACGTCATTATTTCTTCACACTTATTAAAATTTGCGACATATTCAATCATTATATCATCATCATCATCATCATCATCATCATCATCATCATCATCATCATCATCATTATTATTATCAGAATTGTGGCTATCTTTACCTTGATTTTCATTAACGATATTATTATGACTACTATTCAAGTTGGGTCCCAATCATACAATTGTCATTAGTAGAATAAGACCACAAAAGCATATTATGTTAGTAATTCTAAATCCACAAACTACTTATTCCTTTCCCTCTCCTTTAGTAACCAAATCCTAGAATCTCACTAACCCTATACTTAATTCATAATTTCCAAACATTCAAATCCACTATATTTCTCTTCTTCCTTTTCTCCACCATTCTCACTTGGAAATTAAATCTTGTCACACACTTATGCAACCACATAATACATATGCTTATATCTCTTTATTTTCATTTGATTATCACCAAGGAATTGCTTAAGCACTATTAAAGCAACCTAATTAAAATTTACACTTCATTCCACCTCTAAACTCCAATTACCAACTCATGGCAAACATACACCCAACATACAAAATTTAACATCAATTTTTATTATTTCATTCAAATATTCATTACAATTCCCTTAAGACTACCAAATCAATCATAACCAAGCTTGTATTTCTTATACTCAACCACATCCCCAATCACCAAGCCATGGTCATAAATTAACACACCTTAACCTTATACATATATATACATATATCTTTATTTAATTCTCACTCAAATCATTTAATCACTAATACCTCAACATAATCAACTTAAATATTATTCAAACCATAAACCCTAATCTCTCAAGCTTATGGTCACAACTCATCCCTCCAACATGGCTTTCACTTTGATCACATTCTAGTATGCACTAAAATCATCTCAACATCATCAAATTAACATCATCAAGCCCAATCTTAACACCAAACATCACCCCCCTTAATACCATGTTTATTCCCAATCTCACTTCATCCATTCAGTTTCATAACCAACATTCAAGGAAACCATTAATTGACATCCACCAAGGCTAAATACATCATTTAAAATAAAAATTTATCATTAACAAATGAAACTCAAATTTATAGGGGTTAGCGTTTCACACCTTTCACCCACTTGAATACACTCAAAGAAGTGGAGAAGAAGATGGCTAGGTCGACGACACTGAGCACCGGAATTCGACGAAGCTGGGTGGTGGTGTGGCGGCGACAGTCAGCCGGTGCACGGTGATAAAACACGGGGCAGGGGAGGCTGGTAGAAACAGAGCACATGGGGGGGTTCTGTTGTGGGGCTGTCGTGAGGGGGGGAAGGGTAAGAGGCAGGGGGGTTTGGGTTTTGTTTCTCATTTTTGGTTTTGTTTTACTAAGTTTGGATTGTTTATGTTAATTTTTACTTAATTCTTTTTCCTTTTTTTCTTTTAACCTTTCACTTGTTGATACCTAATTTTTTTCTAGAAAATTCTCAAATTTATCCTAACTCTTTTTATTTTTATTGTTATTATTATTTTTTTCCTTCATTGCATATATAAATATATAGATAATTAAATCAATATTTTTGGCTAAAATTAATAAATGAAATTGTATATCCTTTAGGAGTAAAATTTGGGTGAAATATTTTCATTTTTGGAGTAATGTCTTACTCTTTTATATATATAACATACTTCTTCTTATTATTATTACTTTATAAATTAGCCCTTTGATAATTAGGCTAATTTTTATTCTGCATGCATTTAAATATTTATTAACACTTGAATGAATTATTTAGGAGCATTACGAGGTTCATTTTGAGGCCACGTCGTCGTTTCAACTTACAAGGCACAAATATATATGTGTATACATAAAATGCTAAATTGAAATGCGGCGCCCAACTTGATTAATTTAAGATTATGATAATTTGAAGTACTTATTATGAATCTTAGGTTCAGGCCGTTACACTCCTGAACAGACAAGCCTTCCCATTTCCTGTCGGGTAAGGGAGATATACCACTCAGTGACTTGGTGAGTATTCAAATCCTTTCACTCACAGAGAAATGGTTGAATGTCTTGCTGTAACTCATACAATTCGACATCCCTTTTTATTCCCCAATGCATGGGAACTCATCCTTAAGAAAGTCGACATTGCAAATCGATTTCCGTCATGCCACTATTTGGATGTTCCCTATGTATCACATTCCCTTTGGAATGTTCAGGATACCTTATGAATACCATTTTGGTAGCTAAGAGACCAAATTTCACATGTTTGTGGGTTGGGTTACGCACATAGGCAATCAAACCCATGGGCATAAGTGATCCAGAGACCGTTTTTGCCAAATTATAACTCATATGGTGTGACATATATACTCTCGCTTGGCAGACGGTCAAGGATATAAGATGTTTTAAGCAATGCATCCCCCGAAAAATTAATTGAGAGATTAGCATGTGCCATTGTTAACCTTACCATGCCAAGCAATATTCAGTTCCTATGCTCTACAACATTGTTTAGTTGTGGAGTGCATAGAATTGTTAGTTGTCTTCTTATACCTCTTTCTTCGCAAAACTCTTTGAATATACCAGAGAGACATTCATAACATCGATAAATCCAAATAGCTTTAACTTTTTGTTCTAATTGAGTCTCTAGTTCCACTACAAAGCATTTGAACACATCAAGTGCCTCATAGTAGTGAGACAATAGATACACATACCCATATCATGACTAATCATCCACAAGACTAATGAAGTATATAGCCCTCACAACGTGTTTTCACATTCATAGGTCCGTAGATATTAAAATGGATTAATAATTATTCAGTGCCCTTGAAGCCTTACTGAAAGAGTTATGGTTGCTTTGCTAGCTACACATGGCTCATATCTAGGTAATGCAACCATACTGAGTTGATCTAAAAGACCCTCTTTAGCTAGCTACTCATTCTATCATAACCCACATAAACAAGTCGAGCATGTCACTTAATAGATACAGAATGTGAGTCAAAATGTGAGATTAAAAAGTAGAAGATGTATTATTATAAGAATCATCCAAATCCAAAACAATAAAACCTCCCTTCAATGTTGCGTGGCCAAACAAATTGTCGTTGAAAAAAATGTCTAAACCATTAGGACGAAAACCAAAAGAAATCTTAATCTCATTAATGAAACAAAAGACACTGAGGAGCATCTCACCTCGAGTGCACAGAGATCATCTAAAGAAGTAGCTTGTTTCCTCCACAAAGTTTGAGCTAGTATGTTCCTATTCCAAGTAAATCTTCCTCATTTCCGTTCCCCAATGCGAAGGTACGTGAACCCACCAGGTGGCGATGAAAATCCATGAATCCAGCTTTATCTTGAACTATGTGTTTTGTTGTTCCCATGTCTACAATCCGTTGAGGAAGGGAGTTAGCAATACATGTATGAAACAAATATATAAATTAGGAGTTTTAGTGGAAAGAGGTACCTTAGCCGGCTAAAAACAATCCCGAATGCCCCTTTTTTTTCCACAGTTATAGCACTTTACATGTGCCAAATTCTTTTCTCCATTGCTTTTAGCCTTTTGCTTCTTGGCAATACCACCTGTAGACTAGAAGTTTCGAGGAGGGAGAGGACCCTTCTTGGGCTTCTTCCCACGATAAGACCTGTTGTCCTTTGGTCTATTCCCTTTGGCAACAAATACCACATTGCAAGGAGTAGACAATTTTAAGCACACTTCCTCTATTTTGTGGTGCTTTGAGATCCCCTCAAAAGTTTGTCAATTCTCATTATGCACCATAATGAGTTTAAAGCTCCTCCAATGATTAGTTTCATCTTGGAGGGCCCGAATCACGTTTAATACTAGTTCCTCCTCATAGAATTCTCGCCTAGCAGTGTTAAGATCTCGAACTATGCCACTCATAATTCGCAGATGTTCAAGGATACTTCAACTCGAATCAATAGTATATTACATCCACTTTAACTTCAAGGTATGCAACCTTGTAGCAGATGCTTGTTCGGACTTGATCTTAAGTTGGTCCCACATATCCTTAGCAGTGGGATAACGTTCAAATTCTCCCAAGAGATCATCATGCATGCACGACAACAGAGTGTAGCATGCTTATTGATTTCTTTTGAACTAAGCTTGGTACGCCTTTAAGTTTTCTTCTTACTCCTCACTAGCAGTAATATCTTTTCCTTACTCATCTTTGTCTATCCGGGCAAACATAGAGGCCGTTAGGAGATCTAGCATGTCATCTTCATTTATGATGTACTGAACTTTCAAATGCCAAAGATCATAATTGTTGTCATCCAATTTTTTGCTAGTGGGCATACTACCTATCAAGTTCTTAGCTGCCATATCTGAAAGTATATATAAAGCGTTAGGCAAATTGTTAAATAATTAAATTATCAAAAATCCCCATCATTCATATCATACGTTCAAAAAATTTGCTAAACTCAGAATCATCATATATGAGTATGAATTAGAAGTTCTTATAATTTAATTGTCACATAACTCCATAAATTTTTATTGAACTAATTAACACAATAACTAGTGAGTATCACAAAGATTTTCACCTTTAATCATGTAAAACATATTTACACAAGCTTATATTATATAAAAATAATTCACATTGTGTCCTATCTAAAAAAAAACCTTTATTTTATCAACATGTAATACGTAGTTTTATATCCAACTAAAAATTCATATTATTATATAAAACTTATATAAAAGTATGAAATAAAATATGCAACACATTCAAAAATGTAAAATGAATTTATGTACTAAACAAAAACTTGATGATCATGTAACTAGCATGAGATCATTATAATCATGAAATATGTTCAAGCCTAAGACACAAATAATTATATATAGATACATCCATATAATCATTACGAATTTATAAATCACAAAATAGATTCATAAATAGTTGCTCAATTATATATGGCACGGGCTTATATAAAACATATTTATGAAACAAATTCATATAATTTTCACAAACAACTTTAGCACTTGAATACTAGCAGTATCATATGAGAACAGTAGCAACAACTACAGATTAAAACTTCAGAATAAAAGATAGGGAGCGCACCACGCCCCACTCATATTTTCTCTCTAACTAACCTAAATCTCTCTCTCTCCCCCCCCCCTTCCCAAACCGAGAAAAATGGAGCCTTGAAGCTCCAGCCTCTTTATCGGTTTGCTACCCCATCATTAACCACCCCCTTGGCTCGCGTTTCCGCCCACTTCTAGACAGCCACTTAGGTGCTCAACTGCTGTACAAAAACTACCCTGAGGATGTGAAAAAAGCCACCTTGCCGTCGTTAAGAGGCCCACCACTCCGATCCATGGTTATATGGTAGGATTCAGGGCCACCAGCGTGTAAATCGGTTGAGTCCGAGTCTAAAGATGTGACCTACAATGCTAACGCGCCACTGAGGCAGTGGTGTGTAGGGTCCACATGCTCTAGTAACGATGGCTTTTGCACTTATCTTATCAGCGACGCATAGATCTGCGCATGGGAATGTCAACGAAGGAAGAAGGAGGTCTGAAAAACGCGTTCATTAGTGGCGCATGACGCTCATTCACCGCCTGTTCCACCGACTACTAATGGGTATTGTTCGGATCTCTGTCTCTTGCTTTTACCTCTTTATTGCTTTTTTTTTAAATTTGGGCGTGAAGGAAATTTCTGTGACGGACACCAAGACGCAGCTAGATCTATCATCACCGCAGCTACAAAAGCGTTGGTGATAGGGGGAGGCTGATTAAGGTCGTGTTGTAGTCCTAGGGATGTTAAGGGGTTAATAAGGTTTATTTTACATGTTTAGGATTTATTTAATGCAATCAAGCTTCAATAATCAATTGGGCATACAAACAAAAATAGGCTTTCATCAATTAGATTACATAATTGCAAAAAAAGAAAAAAAACACTAGTTGTTGGATTTAGGTGCAAACAGACAAATAAAAATTTATGATTTTATTAATAAATAACATAACAAAAAGAGTTTAGATGAACAAATCATCAATTCTGCGCGTACAAGTTGCATAAAAACAAAGGTTAATGAATTCGATTTAGAATAATCACACTCAGTAATCCTCTCTCCTCTCCTTTTGCAATCTAGTTTATATGATATGGCTTTATAAATCAAGACTTTAACTCAATGCTTGTAGCCGCCTCTTTCGACCTTTTCCTTCTTAAATTCTACCTGGCGTGCATGTTGACGGCAACGGAGCCGGTGAGCTGGTGCAGAAAGCAGCTAGCTGAGGGAGGGGCATTGGGTTCCCGACGGCTAGGGCATGCTAAAAAAGTTTAGAAACAGCAAAAACAAGGGGGCGCCTTTTACATTGAATTAGGAAAATTCCGGTTGGACCACAAGTTGGTCAGGTTGAACGAGTTCCTCAAGTCGACCAGGTTTAACTGGATTTTCCCTTGTTCAATGACGTAGGCGGGTTTTAAACTTTTTCGAACTACTCCTCTACCCGGTTCCCGATCCGACTTGTTCGATCGATCGACCTAGTCCGATTTTCGTAACACTTATGACCAACTATGGGGATTGATAAAAATCAATCGAAGAAAAAAAAGAAAAATAGTAAAATTAAGACAATGCATTATAGCCAATTGATGCTAGAGAATTTGTGGTCAAACTATTTATGAGGTGCATTCATTGGAAGCAGTTACATGAAATAAGAATTACGCGTTGGCAATAAACTCATAATTTTTTCTTTATAAATGAGAAAGAGAAGAAGCTGATGTAATATATAACAAAAAGACTACACTAGATATCACATGGGAAAATACCAAGAGGGAACTTTGTGAGAGTGGGTGAGTGTAAGGAGCAACTAATAATTAGTTGTTGGAAAACACATCCGGATAGGGGGTGTGGGAAAGGTCTATTTATAAGTGTCTGGTACATTAGCACTTGTAAACACAGAGAGTGATTTGTATATTGTCCTGAAATAGTGAAAATATAATCTTTCTCTTGAATTTTCTTTGTGTTAGTTTTATTTAGTTTATTGTGTTCTTGATATTTTTCAGACCTTACGCACTTAAAACCTAACAATGGTATCAAAGCGAGGTTATGCTAAGAAGGAGGGTTTGTAAGTGGTAAGAGAAAAAAATTGGAGCAAAAGAACGTGGGAAAAAGAATTAGTAAAAAGCTCGAGCATTTTGATCGAACCTTTTGATGGTCATGGTGATTTCACCTTGTGGCAACAACGGGTGAAAAGTTTGCCAACCCAAGAAGGGACAACTAAGGCATTAAAGGTAAAGACTCACAGGACCGAGAAGATAACAAATGATGAGTGGGTGGCACTCAGGCAAAAGACATGCTAGAGAAGATGTCAAAGGAGGAGTGGGAAGATTTGAAAGACATGGTTATAAGTACAAAATTATTGTGTCTTGCAAACAATACTCTATGGGAGGTTCTTAGCTTGACAAACCTGGTAGATATTTGGGACCAGTTGGAGAGCCTATACAAATCCAAATCGTTGGCACGTAGGTTTTACTTGAAGAAGCAATTGTTTAGTCTTCAAATGATGAAGAAGCGGACTTCAATCAACATCTAGACGCGTTCGAAAAGATGACAGCGGAGTTGGCTTTTTTAGAGGTAAAGATTGAAGAGAAAGACAAAGATTTGCTTTTATTGCCTTTGTTGTCTTCATCTTTTGATAATATTGTGACTACTTTTTTTGTTTGGAGAAGAGACGTTGAGACTTGATGAGGTGGTTGCCGCCTTGTTGATGAATGAGACTTGGCAGGGCAACAAAGGACTCTCAAATGATGGCCAGGTAGTCCTGGTTACAAAAGAGTCTAGTCGAAGACGAGGACAATCAAAAGAGAAGGAGGAAGGGTCCCAATGCTCAAGATCAAGTGGTTGGAAGCTCAAATGTTGTTACTACGATGAGGAAGGTCATATGAAGAGGGATTATCCAAAGGGGAAGAAAGACTTAAGAGATGAGAATCCATCAGTAGTGGGAGTTGTAGAAGGTTCGAACCTATTTAATTGAGGTGACATATTTCTGGCAATAGATGAAAGTACAGGGGGGCTAGATTGAATCTTAGATTCTAGTTATCTATTTCACATGTGTTCAATTAGAGAGCACTTTGATACATATCAACTATGTGAAAAAGGTACTGCCAACATGGCAAACGGTACATAAAGTTGAGTTGTTGGTGGGAACTGTACAGATTCACATGTTTGATGGGATAGTGCAGACAGTAACTGTGGTTAGACATGTGCCAGATCAAAAAAGAAATATGATTTCTTTAGGGGCTTTAGATGCAAGAGTCTACTAGCGTTCATCTCAAGGTGGAGCTTTTGAAGGTCTCCAGAGGAGGTATGGTGGTCCTAAAAGGAGAAATGTTTGGATGCTTAGAGCATAACCAATAGTGAACCAATTTTTTGGCTCACCGGTGGGGGTCTACCTTTGCCACATCAGCTTGTGAGTCAACTTTTCAGCTCACAATCATCTCTCTCTCCAATGCATGGTTCACTATTTTGGCTCACCAAATAAAATAATACTCATGGACCTACTCTACAACACACAACCTTCTTTTTAATATCCCCAAAAAAAGGAAAAACCAATTAAAATTTAAACAAAAAACAAAAAAAACAACAGAAAAAAAGGAGTGAGCCGGCTCACGGCCATGAGCGGGCCCACGAGCCGCTCACCACTGCAACACAGGCGAGCCGCTCGGCACTCGTACCAAGGCAGAGAATATGCAGACGGGAGGAGTTGCCCGAGCTTCCACAAGTAACTCAAGCAAAAGACGGGTAGCAAGGAGGATGTGGTTAATGTTCACTTCTTCGATTAAAGGTGGTGATGATCTTGGTGTATCGAGCTAGGTTGAGCTGTTGGTATTGATTTTTATCAAGGTGCAGATTGTTGGGATTGATAAAAATCAATGGAAGAAAAAAACAAGAAAATAGTAAAATTAAGACAATGCATTATAGCCAATTGATGTTAGAGAATTTGTGGTCAAACTATTTATGATGCGCATTTATTGGAAGCAGTTACATGGAACAAGAATTACACGTTGGCAATGAACTCATAAGTTTTTCTCCATAAATGAGAAAGAGTAGAAGCTGATATAATATATAACAAGGAGACTACACATGATACCACAAGGGAAAATACCAAGAGGGAACTTGGTAAGAGTGGTTGAGTGTAGGAAGCAACTAATAATTAGTTGCCGGAAAACATATCCAGATAAGTGGGGAAGGTCTACTTATAAGTGTCCGGTACATTAGCACTTATAAATAGGGAGAATTATTTGTGTATTATCCTGAAATAGTGGAAATATAATTTTTCTCTCGAATTTTCTTTATGTCAATTTTCTTTATTTTATTGCATTCTTGATATTTTTCAGACCTTATGCACTTAAAACCCAACACCAATATGTCTCACTAAATTCACAATTTGTCAACAAAGTTGATTCAAGTGATTTAATACTTGTCGCTTAAGGAGAGCCTCATGGTCTCATCTTTCAAATGAATTAAAAATGCACTGGAAAAGGTCTTAATCTTAAGAACTAAGGGTAACTTGACTTAAGCTAAATGACCGATCACAGAGAGAAAGGGGAGTTGAGGGCCTTCAAGGCTTCAACTCGTTTAATTTTGTAGCCGCAGCTTATGACAAGCCCAGTCAATCCTTTGACCACTAATGCTTCGGGTATTCAAGCATGGTTGACAAGATTTTCATGGTGCTCAAATATGATCGCACAAAAATAGCAGACTCGGCCATGTTCTTTTCGTTGGGAAATTCACCCACCCCACATTCACCCACTTCTTCCCTCCTCTTCCCGCTCTTTCCCATACTTAAAAAAAATATCACTTCTTCCCACATTCACTCACTCCTTCCCACACCCACATAAAACAACCATTTCTCATATTTGGAAAATTTTTATAATTTACGTAATTGTGTATACGAATAATCTGATAACAATTATGAGCAGTTTTAATTTTTCGGATGTTATGGAATAGTTTTTTTTTTTTCTTTTTCATTAATTTTTTAATTTTTTAATTTTTTTTAATTTTTAATTTCTATTTTTTCATTTTATTTTTTAATTTTAATTTTTTAATTTTTTAATTTTAATTTTTTAATTTTAATTTTAAAATTTAAAATTTTTTTGTTTTTATTTTATTTTTTTTAAAAAAATTTAATTTAAATTTTTTTTTTGTATTTTTTTTTTCAAGAAAAACAACCAACGGAAAATTTCAAAAAAATAAAAAATAAAAAAATTTATACAAAAAATAAAAAATAAAAAATAAATACAAAAAAATTAAAAAATTAAAGAAAATTAAAGAAAATTAAAATATTAAAAAATATTAAAAAATTAATATTAAAAAATTAAAATTTAAAAAATTAAAAATTAAAAATTAAAAATAAAAAAATACAAAATACAAAATACAAAATACAAAATACAAAATAAAAAATACAAAATACAAATACAAAAACACAAAAGTAAAAAATAAACAAAATAAAACAAAACAAAACGGAATAAACAAAAATAAAAATTTTTTATCATCATTAATTACTGTCACAATAAAATTATTATATTATAAAACAAAAAAATATTAATAACTAATACTTCAACTTCATTCAACTACATTCAACTTTCACCCACACTCATCCACT
>JACYFF010031954.1:87785189-87848545 GCA_017589665.1 Selenicereus undatus | reverse complement strand
AGGGGGGTTGCAAACACAATAAGAGCTCTTAAGAAAAATGAAAAGAAAATGAGAAGTTGTCAGTTCCCTAACCAAAACTTCACTTCAAACTGTTGGATCCAAGTAACCTTAAAGGCCTAGTGTAACTACAGCCAACCTTTGGTTATTTGTTTGCCTAATTATATACATAGGGAATTTACAAGTTTCTGTTTGTGTCAAAAACTCTATCAAGGCTTTTTCATAGGCATTCCCACAAAATCTATCACTGAGAGTTGTTAGAGGTTGCCTGAGAAAGTTGCTCCCAATTAAACGAAAAGTTTCTTGGACTGGAATTTCCACTTGAGGACAAAATTTCAAAGCAAACCATCAATACAAAAGAAAACATGCTTGTAAAAATGTAAACACTGTAGTTGCAAAGCAAGTCATTGGCATTTTTGTTCTTTCTTTTTCTTTTCCCCCCCAGTTAAGCTATATAATAGAACTCCAAACAGGATTAAGGAACATACCAGGGCAAAGACGACGGTATTTAGGAATGACCTAAGGACAAAAAGAGAAAGAGCAACAGCAACAACAGTTACTAACAGACTTGCAATAGGTCTTGGGACAGCATCCTGAGAACAAAACAAGATTAGGAGAGGTCATCAAAGGGGGCACCCTCAGACTCAGTCTCAGTCTCAGTCTCAGATCATTATGAAAGGGAAGAATGAGTGACTTACAGGCACAAGATTGGTTCCTGCCTCAATCCCATCTTTTCCGACTTTTAGGACTGTCTGGATAGCTGCTTCAACGCAGGTTATACATTTCAATATATGCAGAGACTTACAGACTCAAATAAACTCAGAGACAATGTGAGAATCACATCCCCAGTCCCCACTAGAGAACTCTTCATAGTTCATTCTACCAAATACTTCACTTTTTATGCAATAAGAATATGAGCTATGGACAAAAAACAACTGTTGTTGATATTATTATTGGATCAACGAACTCCACATCCCCTCATCTCAAGGGAAGACAGGAATGTTAGGCTTCTCTAGGAAATCAATGGTTTCGTGGAGAAGTAAAGAGCTATATGATTTCAAGAGAAAATTAGGGAGAGAAAATAGAGTTTTTTCATTGATGATAGCCGCCCTTTCTTACAAGGAGGGTGGTTTTAATACCCTTGAACCCCCATGCTTCCTCTCTCTCTCTCTCTCTCTGCACACCTCATCACAGGAACTAACAGAAATAACAACCCTTAACAACTGTGGACCCCACTACCTAACAGCCTTCCCCCCTTATTAGCTCATATGCATCGCACATGACCTGTCGATAGCAGCATGTATCAATGCCTTCCCCTTCAGAAGCTTGACCTCAAGCGTCCAAGTTGAAATGGGGAAATTTCTTATCGATATCTGTATATAACTCCCAGGTTGCATCTTCCTTGGAGGCATTGGACCATTGCACCAACACATAAACCACAGCCCCCTGCCCTTTCTTGCCCAACTTCCTAGCAAGTACAACCACAGGTTCAGCTGCTAGGACGCCATGATCATCTACATCAGGTGGGGTACTTTGGACAGGGGCAGGACCAACCTGTTTCTTAAGCTAAGAAACATGGAAAATAGGGTGGATTTTAGACTGAGGAGGCAGATGCAGCTTGTAAGCCGTTGTGCCCACCCTCGAGATAATCTGAAAAGGTCCAAAGAACTTAGCAGCCAGCTTCTGATTAGTTCTGTGAGCCACTGTCTGGTGCCTGTAAGGTTGCAATTTGACAAAAACCCAATCTCCCACCTCTAAGACCCTGTCAGTTCTATGTTTGTCTGCTTGAGCTTTCATTCGGCTTTGTACCTTGGTCAGGTGATATCTAAGCATAGCAATGTAATCTTCCCTGGTCGTCAAGCTTCGATCTACTGCTTCCACTTTACTGTCACCATGAATATAAGGAATGTGAAGAGAAGGAGGTTGTCCATAAACAACCTCATAGGGGGTAAGGCCAGTGGAAGAGTGTCAATTAGTGTTGTACCACCACTCTGCCAAGGGTAACCAAAGTAGCCATTCAGTGGGCCTTTCCCCGATCATACACCTTAGGTAACCTTCCAAACATCTATTCACAACCTCCGTTTGACCATCGCTCTGTGGATGATATACGGTAGACATGTGTAGATCAACTTGCTGTAATGTGAACAACTCCCTCCAAAAAGTGCTCAGAAAATTTTTGTCTCTTGCACTAACAATAGTCATAGGCAACCCATGCAGCCTAAAAATATTCTCGAAGTATAACTGAGCTACAGAGGCTGCAGTGAAGGGATGGGCCAAGGAAAGAAATTGGGCATACTTGCTAAGCCTGTCTACCACCACTAGGATGGTGTCCTTTCCTCTAGACTTTGGCAAACCTTCAATAAAATCGAGAGAAACATCCACCCAAATAGCCCCTGGTATGGGCAAGGGTTGTAATAGCCCAGCTGGGGCACACAGCTCAGCTTTGTTCCTTTGACAGGTGTCACAACCCCTAACAAGGTTCCTGACTGCTTTACCAAGGCCTTTCCAATAGAAAAGGCTACTGATTTTCTTCTTTGTGACCATAGCTCCAGAATGGCCACCAAGGGGGGAGTCATGAAAGAGATGAATGATATGCTGTTGCAAGGAAATATCATGCCCCACTACCAATCTCCCCTTCCTGTACAAAAGACCTTGTGCCCATTGATACTTAGGGTGGGACTGACCCGCTGATAGAGCTTGAATGATTGGCTGTAATTTTGTATCATTGAGCCAAGATCCCCTGACTTTGTCTAGCAAATCAGTTTGTAAAGTGCTAAGGGTCATAGCCAATAAATGAGCTCCAGAAACTCTAGATAGCCCATCAGCTGCTGCATTTTCCTTACCCTGCTCATACATTATTTCATAATCAAATCCCATCAATTTTGGCAACCACTTACTTAGAAAAGTAGTGGTAATCTTTTGTTCCAAGATGTATTTGAGGCTAAAATGATCTGTTTTGATGATGAAGTGTCCGCCAAGCAAATAAGGTCTCCATTTCTCTACTGCCATCAATTCTCTTTCATAAGTGGATAGGGATTGATGCTTCAAAGCAAAGGCTTTATTGAAATAAGCAATGGGGTGCCCTTCTTGCATTAAGACAGCCCCAATTCCAACCCCCGAGGCATCCGTTTCTACCACAAATGGTTGGTAAAATCCGGAACGGCCAAAACAGGAGCAAATAGCATAGCTTCCTTCAGGGCTTCAAAAGTTATCTGAGCCTGGGGAGTCCAGTGAAAGGCATCCTTCTTCAGCAACTCAGTCAAGGGTTTGCTCATGAGACCACAAACTTTAATAAATCTTCTGTAATACCTAGTAAGACCAATGAATCCTCTCAGCTCTTTGACAGTGGTAGGGATATGCCAGTCCTTCATGGCTGCAATCTTTCTTGGGTCAGTAGAAACACCAGATGCACTGATAAGATGTCCTAAATATTCAATTTCTAGGCTGCCAAAAGAGCATTTGGATTTTTTTGCATAAAGGGTATTCTCCCTTAACACCTCAAAGGCAGTTCTAAGGTGTAGTAAATGCTTCTCAAAGGTGGGGTGTACACCAAAATATCATAAAAAAAAAAAACAAAATGAACTTTCTCAAATAAGGTTTGAAAATGTGATTCATAAGGGACTGAAAGGTAGAGGGAGCATTAGTGAGCCCAAATGGCATAACCAAGAACTCATAGTGACCATCATGAGTTTTGAAGGCTGTCTTCTCTATATCCTCAGGATTCATTCTCAGTTGCCAATATCCTGACCTTAAATCAATTTTGGAGAAATAAGCAGCCCCAAAAAGTTCATCCAGTAGCTCCTCTATGACAGGTATTGGGAATTTATCCAGAACAGTATGCTTGTTTAACAGCCTGTAATCCACACAAAGCCTCCACGTGCCATCTTTTTTTTTTTACTAATACAATGGGTGATGAATAAGGACTTTGAGAGGGTTTAACCACTCCAACTTCAAGCATTTCTTGCACTGTCTTTTCGATGATATCCTTCTGTAATGAAGGGTATCTGTAAGGTCTGACATTCACAGTGGATGTCCCATCTTTGAGGACTATTTTGTGGGCATGACCTCTGTGGGGAGGTAAGGACTTGGGCTCCTCAAATACATCAGAAAACTCCTGCAAAAGAGAAGCCAATTCAGGCTCCTGCAGCTGAGAGAGTTCTTAGGACAGCTCAGCTTCCACAGGCATCAACTGTAATGCAAATAGTTGGGCTGAATACATCACAGTTTTTTTTCATTTTCTTTCCATTTAACCATTCCATCACCGGCTTCCTAGTGCCCCTCAGCAGAATCCTCTTTCCTTGGTAAGAAAATTCCATTGTAAGTTCTTCAAAATTCCATAAAATAGAACCCAATGTAGACAACCACTGTATACCCAAGACCATCTCACAGCTCCCTAGAGGTACTAATAGAACATCACCTGTAAATTCTTGCCCCAACAAAGAACAAGAAAAATCCTTACACATTGAGCTGCAATTAAGTTGTTGCCCATTAGCTACTGCCATTTGCAGAGGGGGAAGTTTTCTGACCTGACATCTCAGATTCTTGGCCATTGAAACATCTAGGAAATTATGTGTGCTTCCAGAATCAATCAAGATATGCAAGGTTGTAGTACCCGATCTACCATTCACCCTCATTGTTTGATAAGCACTTGCACCATTAAGTGCATGCAGGGAAATATGAGGTGTCTCTTCTTCATCATTCCCTTCAGCTACAGCTTCCTCTGATAATTCTTCTATCACCCCTTCCTCTTCTCCCTTGTCCTCCTCCCATATTTCCAATTGATACACTTGTGCTTTACATTTGTGGCCGGGAAAATACTTTTCATCACAAAAAAAACACATATTCTTAGCTCATTTTTCCTCAATATCCTTGGCACTCAAAATCCTTCCAGGGTTTCTAGGCTTGGAAGTAACTGAGTGTGCACTGCTGGCTAGTTGCATTGAATAGGGTTTGGATGCTGTAAAGGAAGAGTACTCCCTTGGAACCAATTTCTGTGTTGACAAAGGAGGATTCCTGAAACTGTTAGTCGTATTCCTGAAAAAGGAAGGGGGTCTCTCCAATATAGGTTTATTTCTTCTGGAAATGGAAGTCAATGTAGCTTCTTGAAGCTTGACTAAACAGTAAGCATCGTGAATATTTTGTGGTTTGAACATCCGTACCGCATTTTGAATTTCATCACATAGACCACTCAGAAAGCAACTCACAGCATGTCCCATAGGCAGCTCCACTCTATTTAGTAATGCATCAAAAGACTCTTGATACTGTTCCACATATCCATTTTGTCTAAGCTTCATTAGTTCAGCTAGTGGATCATCAAAGGGTTGCTTGCCGAACCTAATTGTGATAGCTTCTTTATACTCATTCCAACTAGGCCAGACTCGATTTCTACTTTTCATGAATGACTGGTGCCATGCCAAAGCTTTCCCATTCAATTGAATAGAAACTAATTTTACCTTCACCATGTCAGCAGTATTTTCCACCTCAAAGAACTGCTCGCATTTATAGACCCGCCCTTGAACATCCTCTCCATCAAAACGTGGGAAATCCACCTTCGGCTGGAAAAAGAAAGGTTACCATTGTTGGATTGACTACCCCCTGAATTCGCATCTGTAGCAATTTGTAATACCTGACGACTCAGCCCCGTAATCAATTCACTCAAATTTGAATTGATTCGATCTTGTTTTTCTTACTGTTCTTCGAGTTGAGCCCTGATAGCCTATTAGAACTCAACCCATGAGGTGTGCATTGTCTGGCACAATTCTTCCACTCTTCTTTGCTCGTTTCCACGAGTATTTTCTGAGATCGCCATTAGAACCCGAGTAGCTGGTTAGGTAATATGCTCAATCGAATGGTTTGCGTGAGATGAAATGAAAGCTCAGTGGAATTTCCACTGATTCAATTTGATCAGGTTCAGGTTCAGCCTGCTCTGATACCAAATGTTAGGCTTCTCTAGGAAATCAATGGTTTCGTGGAAAAGTAAAGAGCTATATGATTTCAAGAAGAGAAAATTAGGGAGAGAAAATAGAGTTTTTTCATTGATGATAGCTGCCCTTTCTTACAAGGAGGGTGGTTTTAATACCCTTGAACCCCCACGCTTCCTCTCTCTCTCTCTGCACACCTCATCACAGGAACTAACAGAAATAACAACCCTTAACAATTGTGGACCCCACTACCTAGCAGCCTTCCCCCCTTATTAGCTCATATGCATTGCACATGACCTGTCGATAACAGCATGTATCAAGGAACTGCCATACTGTCCAATGTTCCGGGTTCCAACTTTGTTAAAGACTCGGTCTTTCAAGCTTCCCTTCATAATTCTCCATTACATAGGGAAGTCTATATGACTCGGCCTCTTCATCCCATCCCACGTATCTGGCCCCTTGCAATACAGTCTCCCTTTGATCCTCGCCCGAGTCCAAGAAATAATAGTACAAACCGTCAGGACTGCGTAAACTAAAGCACCACAATCTATCATTCGAAACGATTTTCAGGCAGATGAAAGCGCAAGTATTGAACAATGTTTTAGCCTTACAGTCATTATGGACCAAAGCAAAATGCCTAACTAAATTGTGTCTTCTGCTTCTTCTGTTGTGGACTAGCAACCACTTAACACTACTAATATAAAGGAATCAATGCCCTAGCAATTCAATCAAATGCGTAAGGACATGAAGATATGACTCCCTACACATTGCCACAGGCAGGATTAAGGTGGTGGTTTTTATTTGGTCTGAAGCATCATATTATCGCAATAAAAGATAAGTTACAGGAAACACTATTAAAACCCAGATAAACAGCAATTCTACGAGTCATACAGCAATTAAGAATAAGGATTACAATATGAACAAGCCATTAAAAGAACAAAAAACGATACAAAACCACCCAAATGAACATCTAAGAAAATTAATACCCATGAAAAGAAATCAAAAACCAGAAAGTACCCAACTAATAAAAAGCGGAAACTAAATCAAATTTCACCTCGAAAGAAGTTGGATTGAGCCGCATGAATGATGGGCACACGCACAGTACGAATGTTCCGATTTCTTAGGCGCTTAATTTGAAGTTTTGGGATCAGAGATTGAGTACTTAGGCTCAAATTGGACTTGAATGAGATAGCTTGAGAGTGGGTAGTAGAACACTTGGAGGCTTTGAAATTCAAGCGGGTTCCAGAAATGGGCAGACAGTTACCAGAAACTGAAGTTGACCAACAAGCAGCCATTTTTCCTCCTTGATATTCAATCAAGTATTCATTTTTTCTTTCCACCCACAATGCTCAGTTTTTGCTTTACTGCCTCACAATTTGCAGGGCATTCGACCCCAAAAAAAAAAAAGAAAAAACAAAGTGTAGGGCTTCAGATTAAAGGTTAAGAGGGGCTGGGCCGCCTGGGCTACTGTATGTTTGAACAGTTAGGTTTAACCCGTTCTCCCCTGTCCAGCCTCAATTAAAATTCTATGATCCACAAATTTTCTGCTTTTAGTTACTACCCCTAATTGTTTGCTTTTGGTCTTTTTATAGACATTGTAGATTTTTTTTAATCCTTTTTTAATGGGATGGAAGGCGCAATGTGGATGAAATGTGAACATAGGCTTCTTATTACAACTAGGCTTCTTATTACAACTCTTAAATACTTTAACCGTTGATTTAATTGATATCTAAGACAAATAACAATTATAGTTTATTGGTTACTTAACAAAAATCATTATTATGATACTTCTTACAGAAAATAATAAATTAAATTTGTGCTATAATAAAAAAGAAAGCGGTCATTGTACTTTCAAAAGAAAAATTCAAAACTAATAAAGCAACTTGGTTCTAAAACAATAACAACTCGCATAATTTCATTATTTTTCAAATTTTAAAATTGTATAAAACAATCTCAATTTATTTTTATTCTCATAACTAGTTTGTGCAAGTGCTTTTGCACGGAAAATTAAAATTAAAGTTTATAAAAAAAAAAAGTTGCATATTAATCATAAATTGGCTTTAAAGTATCTCATGTCTGGAAGAGCAGATTAAATACAACTTGTAAAAATTTCAACCTTAGTAGTAGCATTTGATCCCGTGCTTATGCACATGTATCTTTTTTTTTTTTTTTAAATCATCTTTCTTCATTGCATGTTAAAGAATTAGCATGCATTATCATATTGCTAGTTGCTACATTAGTCAATAATCCAACATTTGGCAACATTGGAACCATGATATACTTTTTTTTTTTCTTATCTCCCAATACGCCAACGCTATAGGATATTTATTTTTAACATATCACTACTGAGTTTTAGACAATGTATAACTTATCAAGAAGTTTACTCGTGGTTATTTCTTAACACATGTTCAATGGTGGTCATAAATAACTTATTCTTTCTCTTTTCATGCAAATGTAAACAATCTACTAATACGTGATCATTACCTTCTTGAATTTTCAACAGCATAAGTTGATTACATGCATTGAAAAAACGGAAAGTAATATAATTTATTTATAACCACTATCATGCACGTGTTAAATAATAGTCAACCCATAAGCTATCTGGTAAGTCACAGTGTTAAAACTCGTTAGGGTATTCTGAAATAGATATGATGCATGGTGGTTGTTATCCAACACCCCCAAATATTGAATTATTAGCATCCAATAATAATAGTAGTAGCAGTATTATTTATTATTATTATTATTATTATTATTATTATTATTATTATTATTTATTTATTTAATTTAGCGGGACCTATACTTAGAATGGTTGTTGTTGTATTATTACTAAGTTTTTATTTATTTCTACTACTATTATACTCCAAGCATGCTAAGTTTGAATGGTTTATAAATTGATTATAGCTCTTGGAACAAATATAAGATTTTCTTTGGTCCAAAAAACCAAAATGGAGATGCAGGACATCAAGATGCTTCATGCAAAATCGAGCATGCCACCATTTCAGCTACACCCCCATCTTTTTGGACGTAGAAGACGTTCTCATAATGTGTGCTTAATTCGCTTATATGTTATTACATAGCTTAAACATCATCGTAAACTACTGTCAGAGTATAACTAAGATTAAAGTATTGTAAATAAATGTTACATCTATCAGAAAATAAATAAATAAATAGATATTAATATGTCATGTGTATTTTGTATAACCTTGTCTATTATACAAATAGCAAATTTTAAAAAGATCTAATCCTTTAATATTTTATTAGCTAAGAGATGACTAGGTTTAGAGACGCTTATTTAAAATTTTATTTTATTTGAAAATGATAAGAAATTTGCAATTTGTGATTCTAAGAAAATAATTTGAAAAAATAGAAATAATAACTTGCAATTTGTGAACTCAGTGAAGACATTAATTATCTTTTAAGAATAGTATAATTTTTTTGTTTATTTTTTGTATAGATTTGAGTATGAAAATTTTTTCTACTTTAATCGAAAGATATGTCTCTTATTTTTTAAGGTATCATAATAATTATATGTAAAGATAAGTAGTTAATTTAAAATTTACAGTAGAATGAATTAGAAATGGAAGCTTAATGTGTTTATAATATGACTAATTAATGCATGCACAGTGATTAAATGGTACCTAAAAACTTTAAAAAATTTCTTATCATTTAATATTTAATTAGTTATAAGAAATAATGATTTTTAATGTATTGTTTATTTTATTTAAGCGCGAAACATTAAAAAAGTTATAATTTGTAATCCCAGTTTAGCGTCCCAAGTAATAGTTTGAAAAAATATTAATCAATTTGCAGAGATTATGCAAAGTTGACTTTAATTATCCTCTAAGAATCGTATAATTTCATTGTTTATTTTGTATGTCCACTTTACTATGGAAATTATGGAGTTTTTATATTTTAGGCAAAATTTGTCTCTTATATAAGGTATCGTGACAATAATATGTAAAGATAAATAGTTAATTTACAATTTAATGTAGAATATCATCAAATGGATTGAATCAACGCTCAGTGCGTATTTTTCTTTTTTTTTGGACAAAAATCATCTACTTATTTATCAACACTATCAATATGAAGTTCATCCATGACAATTGGTGGACGGCTAACAAACCAAGCAAAATGCCTACCAACAGCAGTAAAATTGGATCAAGATTGACAGTGTGCAACACCGTTCACCTCGTGGTTGACAATTCAAGGATGGCAATGGGGCGGGTTGGGGACGGGGCATATTCCCCGTCTCCGTCCCCACTCAACTCCCTGCCCCCCGTTCTAGCCCCGTTCCTCGTTGCACGCAAAAAATTTCTCCCCATCCCGAGGAGGGATTTCATTCCTGACGGGGCCCTAATGGGGATTTTTACTCACAAATTTTTTCTCCTATGTGAAAACTATATTATAAGTTGAATCTTGGATGAAAGGTCAAGTTGCCCAGCAGACTTAGCTAAATTGTACAAAGCTCTTGTTGGTTCCATGTAACGCAAGTTTAACGAACTTCATCAAAGTTTATAATTCAACCAAAATTAAAGTTTAACACGTCCATGCAACACAACCAAACCAAAGTCTAAGAAGCCAAACGCAACCCAATCAAGGTCTAAGAAGAAAAATAGATATTATATAGCTAGGGTTTTTTTCAAGTAAATTTACATATCTAACCTTAATCTTATGTTCATAAATAAAGGATTTATATACAATTTTAATTATAAATGGGAACGGAGATGGATTTTTTTCCCCAATCGGGAACAGGGAAGCAGGGATAGAGATGGGATTTTTCCCTGGGCGGGTAGGCGGGGACGGGGACGGGGTAAAATTTCGCCCTGTCCCTATCCTCATCCTCGCTCGGGGATTGAATCTCGTCCCCATTGGGGTCGGAGATTTTTCCCCAATGCGAGGAGAGGCCCTGCGAGGCCGCGGATTTCTTGCCCCACTGCCATCCCTAGTTGACATATCAAAGCTTATAAACTATCAAAACCATGTGCAAAAAATTTATAGTCCTTCACTTCACCGCAGAATAATCCTCTTCCTTCTTGAACCAAGCGTGCACTACCCATCTACTATTTGTCTCAACATGAACCCGAAGCCATCTTTCACTGAACACCCACCAAATGGCCTTCCTTACTGCACATGCTTCGACCAAATTTGCTTCGAAAGTGCATTGCTTTGCTCCCATGGCTACCGACTTGAACTCTCCATGATCGTCTTGGATGACTCAGCCATAATCGAAAGCTCCCTGCTTCTCAAAGATTGCTCCGTCCACACTAACCTTGATCCATCCATCGCTTGGCCTCTTCCAAGATGGAAGCTCAATTTGTTGTTAATGCATACACTATGATTAGACGTAACCTAATTTGGGAGGTTCCCACAATAATGTATAGACTAAAATATTCAACTATAATGGTGGTATTTAAATATGATGGTAATGGTATATGATTAATTAGTTACGTTCGTTTGTCAATTGTCATTGATATTTGATCCTTAATTAGCAAAAGTGCTCACATGCTCCACATAGCATACTTTCCTTTTCATGTTGTCTTACAATGAGTCACTTTTTGACATATTTTATAACACATACTGATACGATGCATGGTGATTGTTAGAAGAAGATGTTGAAAAATAAATTTCTTTACTATGATGATATTTGAAAAGACGGATGTCGAAGAGAAATAATGAAAAAAGCTAGCTAGGTGGACATTAAACATGCATATGGGACAGGGAGTAGAGATCGTAATAGTAAGAGAAATGTTACTTCCAAATGGGAAGATGATTCTAAATACATAGATTTACATTATCCAGTAAACTTGATATTTTTTTGGGTAGATATTAATTTGCTCTATTTATTGTTCAATGCTTGGTATTCCTATTTTTCAGTTGAAAGGTTGTATTCTTGTGTATAAAAACTCTTTTGTATAGCCATGTTTATAGCAGAGGAAAATCAAAAGAAAGGTTGCACGTTGCAGCTTTACAATATTCTCTCCCATCATCTCAAAAATCTATTCATGGTATTAGAGCAAAAAGCTTCTCACAAACTCAATTGATCCTTGATATCATACTTGGCCATGGCTAAAGATGAAAGGAAGTTTGAAATTGAGAATCAGTCCTCCTACTTTCTCCATCCTTCAAAAGGTCTCAGTGCTCTAATAACCGCGGTGATTTTTGACAGCAAAAACTTTCATCTCTGGCAACATCATTAAAAGCGAAGAATAAACTCGAGTTCATCAATGGAACTCTAAAGAGGCCGGAGGCAAGCCAAGGAGGTGCGGAGTTGCAAGCATGGGAGATGGTTAATTCAATGGTATGTTTATGGATCCTAAATGTTATTGATCCTAAGCTTCAGACCAGCTTGCTTTTCTTGACACTGCCCCGGCAATTTGGGACAATTTGTGCAAACATTACTTAGTTGCTAATGCACCGAAAATCCATCAATTAAAGGCTACCACAGCCGGGTGCAAGCAAAGAGGGACAGAGGTTGTCGAGTTTTATTCAAAGCTTATGGGTTTGTGGAGTGAGTTGAAAAACTACCGAAAGATCCCAGTGTGTATCAGTAGTGGCTCCAAATGTGAGGTGGCAAGCAACTTTGTGAAGATGATCGAGGAATCAGTAGCTGCATTTGGTGTAGTCATGGTGAGTCGAGTAGCTACATTTGCTATTAGCCATAGAGCAAAGAAGCAAGCCACAGTAGTCGAAAAACTTGCCTGCAAGCATTTTGGGCAGCTTGGTCATGAGGAGGCCCAATGCTATGAAATAATTGGGTACCCTCCAGGCTGGGGGTCGCATGGTCGAGACAAAGGCCTGGGAATCACGGTGGAAGGGGGTCCAGCAGGAAAGGACGAGCACCCAGGAATAAGTCAGCATACGCTACCATGACTGTAGCAGCAGGTGCAACACCTGCTAATGCAGAACCTGGATCTTCTTCACCACCCGGATTCACTCCAGAACAGATACAACGCCTACTGAGTCTTATTGAAACATCCAAGCCTGGGTATGAAAAGCTATCAGGTAATAATTCATGGATACTTGATAGTGGGGCTTCTTGTCATATGACAGGTAATGTTAATATTATTGAAAAGATTAAGAACATACAATCGATTTTGATCGGGTTCCCATATGGAAAAGTCATCATAGCTCGAAAAAAGGGGAAGGTCACATTGAGTCGTGACATTGTGTTAAGGGATGTTTTATATGTTCCTAATCTTACTAGCAACTTAATCTCCATCGGCCAATTATTTCAAGATTTGGATTGTAATGTGGTTTTTTTTGGAAAAATTATTGTGTGATACAGGACCACATATCGAGGAATATGATTGTTAGGGAAAAACACAATTTTAATATTTATAAACCTCAAGTGCAAGGTGTATCGTTGAGTACTTAGAGTGTCGTCCGCAGGGAGTTGTGTTTCCAACTACCAAAGCTAACTAAAGCGTCTCAAGTTAGGCAAAATCAAAGGAAAAAATGGTAAATTAAACTACGCTAACAAACATAGAAAAAGCAACTTGGAATTGTGATTTGACTAATGGACGAACCAACTAATTGAGACGAGTCATAACCTACCCAAACTACATCATGAACGAGAGATGGTCGGTTGCACCATCGAAGACCACCCAAGCCCTCTCTCAAGGGTCATGAGCTAGTCTAATTAGTCTAACCACCTATTTTCATGTGATTAGCCCAATTAGACCACAAAATTAGCAACCCCCAAACCTAGCTCGAATAGGATACTATTTTCATGTCCCGAACTCGGCTATTCCCTCTTCCACAATAGCTAATTGACCTCACTTCTCAGCATAAGTTAATCGCCCAAAAATATGGATGAAAGTTCTTTCAAGCATTTCTTCGAACACTTGGTGGGCATGAGAGAAAACTCTAAGTTCTAGGCATAGATTGGGTATGGTTAGGCCAAATACAAGACTAATTAGCCATCAAGAAGCTAATCACAATCTAAGTCAACACAATCTACCAACTAAACATATCGCACACATGAAAACCTAAACTAGCAAACAAGAACATGAACTTTAACAAGAGAAGAAGGAGAACGAAATAAATCAAATCTAAACAACTAAATAAACATGAATTAACAATGAAACTAAAGATTGAACTAAACAAAACAAATACAAGAATCAAACTAGAAAAACATAAATAAGAACAAGATATGAAATAACGAGAGAAAAAGAAAGAAAACTTAGTCTTAAATTGATAGAAGGAACTTGAAATCCAAAGGTCGAATCCAAGATTATAATCTTCAATCCTAAACTAATCCTCCTATTGAGGTTTTATTTGATAAATTAACCTAAAACCTAGCCTAAAAATCGCCAGAGAGAACCCCGAGCCAGGGATTTAAAACGCGGATGCGGGCGCGTTTGCGGTTTCGGTCGCGTTGGCACAGGATCGTTTGGATGCGCTGGTCGCGGAACGGATCGCGTCCGTCGCGGCGTGATAAGTTCACATAGTTGAATTTGTCATCTGTATTTGTATTTTAGTACCACAATTCACTAAGTAATGTTGTTTTGTATCATAGTTCTTATTTAAGTGGATTAGATTGGGTCAATTTTGACAATATTCAAACAAAATAAGTAAGAAAAGCTATGACGCAAATTATCAATTATCAAAATAATAACATATTTAATACAAAAATCATAAATTGATTTTAAACTTAACAAAAAAATACCATAATTAACATATAGTGACACACAACTTTCCTAATTAATAGAAAGGTAATATTATCATAAATAATATAAAGATAACATAATTAACATACAATATGATAATGATAACATATTTAACATCAATAACATATATATAATTAACATAAAAATATTATAATTAAGAAAAAAATCTCAATATATTTCATCAATAGCTTCTGCATTTATAAATTGCTAGCACCGATAACAACACAGTTGATGCCTCAAAATCATGTTTATGTGGAAGTAAAATCAGCGTTCAGAAACGATGTGGGACAAGGGAGAAGAAAGCCAGCAAATCTTTGCATTCACCAAGTTGCCCAGAGTCCCACATCGCCAGTGATGACTTCATTGGCATTCTAACAATTCTATATAAATGCCTCCAAGCAG
Source organism: Selenicereus undatus (assembly GCA_017589665.1). Taxonomy (NCBI): domain Eukaryota; kingdom Viridiplantae; phylum Streptophyta; class Magnoliopsida; order Caryophyllales; family Cactaceae; genus Selenicereus; species Selenicereus undatus. Next base: position 87,833,556 of record JACYFF010031954.1, on the reverse strand, counting down.
TGAGATCTATTCATTAAGTTGGGCCTTGTTTGCAGCTATGGGCTAGAACTTCTAAGTTATCTGTCCCATTGTGGATGGGTAAAGTTCTTTAAGTTTGGAACCAGGTCAATTGTGTTTGGTAGGCCATTGTCGGCTTGACCTTGGAAGTAACGCCGTGTTATTCGGTCGTGTTACGTTCTGTTACGGCTGATGCGGCCGTTCCTTAGTGACACGCTTGTCACATCAATTTTGTGGTGTTTTGCGGTTCGTTAAATTTTATTTCCGTTACGTAATGGCCGTTCCGGGACGGAACGACCGAGTTTTGAAACCCTGCCCCGAGCGACCCCCTGCAAAAACGTCTAAAGAAGAGGACTTTAAATAGAAAATCACGAAACCGGACGATGGGCCCAGGGGCACAACCGTGTGCTAAGGTGGCACGGCGGCACGGCCCCACCGTGTCATTCCTCTGGCATGGTGGTTCGCCCTCTGGTTCGTCCCTTTTTGCCGGTTTTTGCTATTTTTTGCCGGTTTTCGCTGTTTTTCTTCGCTTTGTCATGTTTTCGCTACTTTTCACGATGTTTGCTTGATTTGGAGTTATTTTCTATAAAATATAGAAAAAACAAGTAAAAATCCTAAAGATTGAGTTATTATACGAGCTAAAAGTGGGTAAAAGAGACACGTAAAATAGGACAATTTATCACCTAACACTGATTGGAGCAGCTAAACTGAGAGGAGGGGTTTATCATCTTAAGAAGACGTAGTCATGCAGAGCTCATGTGAATGTTGTTACTACCTACGATATATGGCATCATCGTCTTGGGCATCCATCCAAGCAAGCGTTGACATTTCTATCTAAAGATTTGAATGTTTTTGGTAGTTTGAATAAAGAAGGAACTCAAGCTTCTGATATTTGCTATTGTGCTAAACAGACACATTGCCCATTTCATAATAGTGAGAATAAGGCTAAGGATATTTTTGATATAATTCATTGTGATATTTGGGGGCCATATAAGGTACCTTCATTTTGCGGTGCTCATTATTTTCTCACTATTCTGGATTATGCTAGTAGAGCTCTATGGGTTTATTTATTGAAAGAAAAAGGGGAAGCTAGTAACTTATTGAAAAGTTTTGTTGTGTTTGTGAACAATCAATTTGGGGAAAATATAAAAATTATACGTAGTGACAATGGGTTAGAATTCACTTCCAGACCCATGAAGAAGTTATACTCAGAAAAGGGAATCATTCACCAAACTAGTTTTGTCGATACACCGCTACAGAACGACAGGGTAGAAAGGCGACATCGTCATATGCTCAATGTGGCTAGAGCTCTTCGATTTCAAGCACATCTTCCCTTAGATTTTTAGGGTGAGTGTGTGCTAATTGTGGCTCATCTAATAAACCAAACACCTAGCACTATTTTAAAAGGTCGAACACTTTATGAGGCTCTTTTTGGTGAGAAACCTTCCTATGACCAATTGAAAGTGTTTGGGTGTCTATGCTTTGCTCAAGTCCGATCAAGAACCAAAGATAAATTTGCTTCCCGTAGTAGAAAATGCATATTTGTGGGCTAACCTTTCGGGAAGAAAGGATGGAAGTTGTATGACTTAGAAACCGGGGATATATTTGTGAGTCGTGATGTTTTTTATGAATATATATATCCATTTGCTCCCATCGATGAGGCAAAGAGTCCAGATATGCAACCTAATCATGGCCATATGGATACTTTTTGTGATTTGGATGAATTCAATTCTAGTCGTTTTGTACCTGGAAAAGTTGGGGCGTAAATACAACATCATCCTGCAAATGGGCTTGAAACGAGTAATCCCCAAGAGGCCCAAATAACCTCGGCATGTAGGGGGAGTATGGAGCCCCAGCAACGAATGGTTTGTAGAGCCCGGAGAGCCCAACAGTGAGGCTGCCGAGCCCAATACAGAGAATGTGCCTCGCCGAGGAGACCGGCCCAAGCGGCCACCACCTTGTCTCAGTGATTATCTCTGCTATAAACATGGCTATACAAAGAGTTTTTATACACAAGAATACAACCTTTCAATTGAAAAACACAGGAATACCAAGCATTGAACAATAAATAGAGCAAATTAATATCTACCCAAAAAATATCAAGTTTACTTGATAATGCTCCCCCTCAAGTTGGAGCATGTAAGTCGACAATGCCCAACTTGCGACGTAAATACTAGAATTGGTGCCGCCCAAGAGCCTTGGTGAAGATATCCCGAGGGTTGTTGCTTGGTAGACACATAAAGAACCTCAAGGTCCCCGAAATGAATCTTTTCTCGAACGAAGTGATAGTCTATTTCGATGTGCTTAGTTCGTTCATGAAAAACGGGATTATTTGCAATATGAATTGCAGCCTTACTATCGCAGTACAACTTCATAGGTTGTGAAAGAAAGACTACAAGAGTTGCCAATAATCGTAGCTGCAGCCATAGAGCGATATTGCTTCTGTAGAAGAACGCGATATGGTAGTTTGCTTCTTTGTCTTCCATGATATAAGAGACCCACCGAGAGTGACAAAATATCCAGTTACAGAACGTCGTGTGCGAGGACATGCACCCCATATGAATCACAATAGGCTTGGATTTGTAGACTAGAATTTGCCTTCAGTAAAAGTCCCTAGCCAGGTGATCCTTTGACATATCTCAAAACTCTTCGAGCAGCACCCATGTGCTCCACTTTTGGATTTTGCATAAACTAAGAAAGGACATCAACTGCATAACAGAGCTCCAGTCGAGTGATAGTTAAATAGATGAGACGACCAATCAATCGTCGATACCTGCTTGGATCATCCAAATCCTTGCTGTTAGCTAGAGCCAACTTGTGATTATGCTCAATAGGAAAATCTACAGGCTTTCCTCCCAAAAGCCCGCATCATTCACAATGTCCAAGGCATATTTCCATTGGGACAAAAAAAGACCTTTCGGTCCTCTGGCTACCTCGATACCGAGAAAATACTTCAATGATCCAAGGTCTTTGATTCAGAAGCAATTATTCAGATAACTCTTAAAAGTTGCACATGCTTTTGAATTGTTGCCAACAAGGATAATGTCGTCAACATAGACTAGCAAAGCTAGGAACATGTCACCTTTCCGGTAAGTAAACATTGAATAGTCAGCATAGGAGCGTGAAAATCCATACTCTTCCAACTTTGAAGATAACTTTGCAAACCATTGTTGTGGAGCTTGTCACAAGCCATGCAGAGACTTTCTCAATCTGCAAAACTTATTAGGAGATGTAGCGGCAAAGCAGGAAAGCATTATTCACATCCATTTGGTGGAGCTCCTACCCTTTCACAACTGTAACTAAGAGAAAAACCCACACACTTGTCATTTTCGCGATCGATGCAAAGGTTTCATTAAAATCAAACCATGCTATTTGATGATCTCCCCGAATGACCAAACGAGCCTTGTAGTAGTGCTATATGGAGCCATATGAGTTATATTTAACTCTATAGACCAATTTGCAACTAATAGGCTTCGTCCCTGATGGAAGCGTTTCAAGAGTCCATGTCTCATTTTCTTCAAGGGCTCGAATTTCTTCCTTCATGGCTTCTCGCCAAAGAGGATCCTTAGCTACTTCATGATAAAAAAAAAAAAAAAAAAAAAAAAAAAAAAACAAGCTCCACAATCTTTGTAACAGTGCCCAAAAAATTTTGATATTTCTCAGAAAAATTTGTGCATGCGACATAATTAACTATAGGATACGGCATACCCGAGGAACTTTTCTTGGAGTTGGTTGTGAGAGAGGGGCCTTTGTATAGCCATGTTTAGGATTCGCTCCATAGCAACGGAATATCAAAAGAAAGGTTGCACATTGTTACAGAATTCTCTCCCATCATTTGAAAAATTTGTTGAATTTGCATACTAATTAAGGAAATGAAAATAAAGAAAAAGCAAACCATAAAATTTTGATTGATCAATTTTAGGAAAATAATTGATTTGAGCCATATTTTATGTGCTTTGTTGGAGAATGTACATTTTGATTGACAGCATTTCAATTTTAAAAAGTTAAAATGGAGTGAATGAATTTGAGAGCATGCATTTTGGCGGGATTGAACGTAGTGTAAGTAAGTATTTGAAAAAAAATTGTATTTATAACATAGATAATGCAGTACCTCAAACTAGATCCAGTCATTATCCTCAAACAATTTCAGCTCCAAAACCAAAATTAGCTAAATTTCAACCCACCAAAAGAGCATTTAATTAGTTGTCAGTTACATATATATATATATATATATATATATATATTCAATTTAGTTATTCATTTTACTATGCTCAGAAGTCATATTCTTGCTTCTGAGAAAGCATGTGCACTTAAAAATAAATCTTGGGGGGGGGGGGATTTAACTAATTGTACGGCTACTTGAGAATTCCCAAAAAAAATAAAATAAATGTACGGCCGCTTGAAAGCCACGTCATGTCCTTTTAACAATTGCGGAGCTACGTTTCGAAATTGGAACAGTCTGAAAAATATCATTTTTGTGTCCGGAACCCGAAGGCAATTAGGCAAGTACTTGCACACCTTTTTTTCTATAAAAAAAAATCATTAATAAAAAGTCATATAATATATATAATGAATATCTTCTAACGAAAATAAATCTAAAACATAAAAATATACATTTCCCTCCAGAAAGCTCATGAGATATATTATCGATCGACTCTAGACTTGTAGCAATATTCTTACCACTAACCGCATTCTTCAACATTAGTGTGTCTTTTCCGAATGTTGGTGAGCTACATCATAACTTCAAGGAGCAGGTGTCCTATTAACATGGAAGATTGCACTTGAAGGAAGATTGTCATAGTAGGACAAAATAAAATTTAATTGTTGACCCATTCATCAATCGAAAAAGTATATCTAATACGATAACATCCAGATCCTACTGCACAAGAAAATCACTGTCTAAATTTTCAAATCTAGGACAAATAGCACAAAAGTGATGCCCCAAACTCATTACGGGTAAGAATAATCTAACTCACATGAGACGCAAATGCAACCTAACTTACACTAATGATAAGAAAACTGAACAATCCAAATCTTACAAAACAGAAAGAAAATTTATTAGAAAGAGATAAAAATACTAGTAAATATCTTACAATTGAATAAAACTTCATGAAGTACGAAAATTGGAGCTTACTACCAACAATTATGATTAAAGATAGCTCCTTATTGAAATAAATAAAAGATAGGATTTCTGGTGGGATCGAGGCTAGGGTAAAAAGACAAAAGAGTATTGCTGATTGGGAGATTGACAGTGAGAGTGGGAGAGGAGAACTGGAGGGGGAAGAAACTCTTCAGTAAACCACTGAGAATGATCAATAGAAATTCATAGCATTGCGTAACCTTATTTTGCTGACCACAGTAAAAGCTCTAAAGGTAAAAAAAAAAAAGGTTTAAGGATAAAACAAATTACACTTAAAATATATAACAAAGTGAAAAAAAATACCCAAAACAAAAAGTTTTTGTCTTTTCTACAAGATTTGTCACTCTCCCGTCTCATATTCATGGTCAAAAACATCATTTTTTTAGTCGCATATTATTTTCGAAGTTAGCTTTTTCGAGACTTTACGATTGTTTTTATGGTTGAAAACTCATTTCAACATTTTCAATGCATTTTCTACTTATTTTTTACATATTTCCTAGACAAGACTACAAATATGGGACAGAGCGAGTATTATTATTATTACTACTACTACTTCTTTTAGAGAAGTGGAAAAAATACCAAGAAAATAAAAGTTCCTATGTCTTATCCAAAAGATTTATTACTCCCTCCGTCTTATATTCACTGTCAAAAACATGATTTCTTTAGTCTCATATTATTGTCAAAGTTTGCTTTTCGAAGACTTTACCATTTCATTGAAGACTCATTCCAACAATTTCAATGCATTTAATGCTTATATTTCCTAGAGAAGACTACAAATATGGGACAGATGGCATATTATTATTATTATTATTATTATTATTTTGAAGCATCCTTCTCTACAATATATTTGAAGAATCCTAGTGGCAACTCAATGAGAAACTTCCATTAAATTGCTTTAAGCTTATGGGTTCTATTTCTAGCGTCCTATGTACTCCCCCTCGTTCATATCTTTCCTCCTCCCTCCAAGTGACAGTGAACAAGACAAAAGCACCTATCTAAATCGTAAGCCTCAGCAGGTAAATCCCAAAAACTGCTTAAGAAATGATTGTTGAATATGTCCAACCCCTAAATCAAGGGTATCAAAACATTCATTCAAGGCAAAATATAAAATGCAAACGGAAAACAGACCCTATAAAATGAGATTTGACCATCATTTGCATCATCCTCATAATCCAGAAGCAAGTTTAGGGGTGAGCTGAACATAATTGCCATAGCATGAGGGCAGCAAAGAGTAATAAAGGATAGGCATTTGACAAAATCAGAAAACGTGGTGAGATTCCATGACTTAGAATTTCCCGAGGCCAACACACCTTGAATTCTGGGTTCTTCAACCTTTATTGTGTGTGCCTTGTAACAAAACAAATCCCAGAAGTGTTACTGAAGCCAACCAACGTGGAGAAATTATCATCATTAGATATCAAGCACATTACTGTACATCACCCAATATTCACACAATGTGATGTCATATCACATGATTGTCACCCTGAAACCAGGAAACCTCTTTCAAGTCTCCAATTGAACCTACCACTAGCATTTTTCTCACAAACAATACAATTTCTTTTTCTTTGTTTTTTGGGTCTCGGATGGGACAAATTAAGAAGTTGACCTCTCCTCACCACCAACAAAACTTAACCTCTCTCCAACCTCCCATTGGCAGTAACTACTAGTGTGGATCAACCTGCCAACTTCTATTCGGTAATAGAAGTTGAAGTTGAAGTTAATGATTTGTAGTAATCAAAATGTTATGAACTACTACTTAAAAGTGTTTGGTAAAGTAGTGGATAAGGTAATGATTAGATGTTTATGTAGTATTTTTCAAAAGCTAATGAAAGTAGATTTTAAGAACCTCTGCCTTGTAGTTGCATTGCTAATTGCAAAAATTCTTTTTTTATTTACTAAAAACCTTTATTTGTAGTGCCTTTGTTAGTCATTTGACATAAATTTGCTCCTTCAACAATTACATTTATCAAACGCATTCATTTTAAATCTTTAGTTGAACAGTTAACCACTAATCACTAGTGGGTCATAACTAATCGCTAGTAAAACCGCTAACAGCTAGTAAAACAGCTAACTATTACTAAAACAACTAATTTTACTAGAACTGGCAAAACTCACCCAAGACCCAAAACCCGAACTGAATCACTCGGACCCATACCCGACCCGACACCCAAAATATGCTCACCCGAAACCCGAATTGACTCAACCCGAACTATACACCATCCAAAATTTTCAACAAAGTCGCTTGTTTGGCATGATGAGCATATTTCGCCAAAAATTAGTTGACCCGAAATCGACCTGAACCATACCCGATCCAAACCGAAACGACCCAAACCTGACCCGACCCGAACTTAACTTGACCTAACCCGTATCCGAACTGAATGACCCCGTTTGCCATGTCTAAATTTTATCGAACACGCCTTTAGTTAAGTTAGTGAGATTGTCATCCTTCACCAGATTGTTTGTCTTTGACTCTAATAACTGAAGTTTAAGCGGATGGAAAAAAGTTGAATTCTTTAAAAATCTTTATCGGAAGTATACGTTTGAATCGGGCAAACACCAACATTTGTGCCTCCTTTGTGCTAAGAAAAATCATGTTTAAACCATGGGGGTTACAGTTAAAAAGGTATAGCAAGTTGGTGGACAAAGGCCTTAGGCTTAGGCAGGCTTATTATCTCCCTTTGATCGGTAATCCCACTAGAGTGTTGTCATACTACTAATGTGGCTTCCTCACTTGTTTTTTTGGAAAACAAAAATGGTCTTGAACACTTAGGCCCTGTACTTTCTGTTAGAAAATTATAGGTGTGGGATGGATGGGAGTGAAAAAGGAAGAGAATGAGTGGATGGGAGTTATATATTTTTTTAAGTGTGGGAAAGGAGGGAAGGAGTGGAAAAGAGTGAAAGGAGTGGAAATGAGTTGAATGAAGTAGAAGAGTTGATGTAAGTTATATATTTTGTTTTTTTAATATTAATCTTTTATTTGTTATAGTAATCACCAGTGATAAAAATCTTTTAGACTGAAAAAAATATTTTTTTTTGTGTTAATTTAGGTATGAAATATTGTTTCATGGCCGGTGTTATCCCAAAAAAATTGCAATTTTCGTTATTTGTAAAACAAATTATGGATATACTTTTTCCATATATTAATCAAATACGAACAACAAAAAAATACACATATATTCAGGCCTAGTTCTTTTCGTTGGTAAATCCAAATTTATCAATCTCAACCAATTTCAACCTACATCAACCCCCTTCACGAACTTCAATAAAAAATACCAAGTTCAACCAATTTCAACTCACTTAAACTCACTTCAACCAATTTTAACTCACTTCAACCAACTTCAACCTATTTCTCACTATTTTAACCAACTTCTACCCATCATACAAAAAAACTTCAATCAACTTCAACTCATTTCAACCAACTTCAACTCACTTCAACAAACTTCTACTCACTTCAATAAAAAATACTCACTTCAACCAACTTTAACCCATTTCAAAAAAAAAAATACCTACTTAAACCAATTTCAATCCATTTCACCAAAAAAATACCTACTTCAATCTACTTTAATCCACTTCTACCAATCTCAATTAGCTTCACTCATTTACCAACTCATATTTCCCAATAAAAAGAACACCCTCAGTACACGAAAAACAATCATCTGCAATTTAAGTGAAGAATTTTCAATATTTTGTTACTAACGAACACGAAGAAAAATATCCGCTCAAAATACACGTACAATACATCTACACTTCATGTTACGAATTACAAACAACGCCAAAAAAATTTATACATTCCTTCATTGTGCCCAAAAAACACATGCAAATTTGACCCCAAATTACAATGAATGAAAAATAAATTTGTTACACATACAGCAACAACCATCCACGCTTTGATAACCTATAACAAATATTTTGTAACTAATGCAAAAAAAAATTTAAGCATCTCTTCCATATACAGAATCAAATCCAAACTATCTACCAGTCACAAAAAACTACCATTTGCTTAACAAAGCAGAAAAAAAATCATTTCTTCAATATATATAAAAACAATTACGTCATCTATAATTTCCGACACGACTAAGAAATATTTTCATAACATCCGAAAAATAAATAAAAATTTTTATAATTATTATCAGACTATTGATACATACAATTACATAAATTATAAAAATTTTCAAAATATAAAAAATAATAGTTATATGTAGGAGTAAGAATGAATGGATTAAAGTAGGTGAAAGTGGGAATAAGTTATATTTTTTTTAAAGTATGGAAAGATGTAGAAAAGGAGGGGAATGAGTGTGTAAAAGTTAGAATGAGTGAGTTGAGTTCATTAGACTACGAAAAGAACAGGGCCTTAATCTAGTATAGGTTGTTGCTCACCCTATATTAAGAGGAGAGTCCATCCTAAAATTGAACCCAACAACTCGTAAGAGGTAAGCGGCCTTGATGCCATTGAGCTCAAGACTCGTTTGCCGAATGATCACTTGAGCCATTGAGTTTGAGTGTTAACTCGGGAGGCCAAAAGTTCATAAAAAGACATTATCCTACGCACAAATAAAACCCCTTATTCAACCCTTCTATTCCTATGAAATTCTATGTTCACCATACAACATTTGCTACATACCAAACCAAACGAAATCTGTACCACTCTAGATTCAGTAATAAAGGGGTAGCGGTTTTGTCCTGCAAATGTTCCACGCTAGTTAAATCAAAGCAATGCAACTCTAAATTCAGCCGTAAAGTACTATAGTCAAGTGAAAGAAAAAAGAAGAAAAGAAAAACTCAAAGATTATGGCGGCTTCGTCGACAAGAATTCAGGACACATATAATAACAACATGCATCATGAGAAAATGTAAATCCAATACATTACAACATATAACTGCAAGCCTTAAGGTAGCATATGCGGCATGCCAACTGAAACTCATCTCATAAAATCATGATATTATCTGCATCATTTAGACAAACATATTTTAAAGCCCAGTTCAAGCTATGCCCACTAGTCTAGTTTTATCATTTCTTCAAAAGGAGACGATAATACCCCCTCAAAAAAAAAGAAAAAAAAGAAGGAAGTGTGAGGGTTCTATTAAAGTATATAAAGGAAAAATCAAAATATATATACTCTGATCTTAATAACCAAAAAGGTTGTTTCTGAGAAAAAATCAAGGAAACACCTCATCCCTCAAGAAACTTAAACGGTGCTCATCTATAATTAGTGCATAGCAAGTGCTAATTAGTGTTTGACTTTGACACAAGCAAGCAAGGAACCTTTTGACGCCATCGTTAAGTGTGCTAATCATACAGCCGAACACGTGCCTTAGATATGGCCTACTAAGGCTGTTGGGTGCAATTAAAATAATTGACCTAGTTTAAAACGGATTAAAAATACAGAGGACAAATTAAAAGATACTTAATTAGTCTGAAAAGATTGAGTTGCTCAGAACCATGATTTTAATACTGGAAGCCAGATTGGAATTTACAAAACCATCCCTATTCTCCTGTCGGATGAAATCTTTCTTTTGTTCAAAGAGTTAAATTTTTTTAAAGTGGTTTATTCAAGTTAATAAGAGACAAAGGTTGGTGCAAGTAGGTGATGTGAAGCTAGTAGAAAAGCGAAAGTGGCACTACCACCAAAGGCATAATAAGGGCAAATAGTCCCCATATATTGTTAAAGGGATGGTCTTATTGATATTAGAGTTGCTTAGCCAAAAATAACATCTATTCTATCTTCTCTTTTCGAAATTTGTCTATCTTATTGCTTTTGGGATTACTTTTCTGTGAATAATTTTCTAATAGGGAAGGACTATCCTGTTTATATTTCCATGATTTTTATTATTTCATAAAAAAAAATGGCTAGATACTTATTAAAGAGAAAGTATCTGATTATTTGACTTTATGATTCTTGTTATTAGCTAAAAAAGGTGCTGATAAAGATAAGAAAAATAAGGAAATAGAACAGGAAAAGAGCCAAATCAGGTGGTAGAGTAGTTGAGATTTTGGAATGCATGGATACTTTTTTCTCTCAGCTTGGGAGTGGTGGGAAAATAATGCTGAAATCAAGGGCCAAATGATGCTCATTATACCTCAAAATGTGAGTTAAAGAGATGATGATGATGAGCTGTAACATTTCAAAATCATCTTTTAAGTTTGCAAAACTAACATAAGTTCCTCTGTTTTCCCCTTTGCTTTGGTCTCATGTGGAATCTAGAAGGGAAGCTAGCACAAACTTAACCAATGTTTCAGGCTTCCTCTTAACTCTTTAGTGGGACTGTGCATATCACTGTCAGTGGAGCTTCAAATTTTGGACCAAAAGCAGGGTAACGTTCATTTGGGAAAATGTTTCCATATTGACAACACAAACTCCAAGTCTTAACTCTTCAGTGAACAAACTAACAAATAAAAAATATAAATTTCTTGTGTAGTTTCCCTGGGCAGGCTTGTACAATGGTGGGGTAAAGCGATGTGGTTTTTTGAGGTTGGGTACTTCAGTTTTCTAACTCAATAGAAACCCCACCTGCAATCAGTAAAGAATAAGTTGGATACTAAATGCAGTATCATATTTTTCAAGTCGGTACTTGAACGTGAAAACTACAACTTTCCGAATGAGCTTCAAAATAAATTCATAGTAGACTAAAGACATGATCCAAACTCATCACAAATTTGAGGTGAGGGGTTAGGTTCTAGAGAGTGATACACCAAGGACAGTTTTGAAAAACATAATTGATACCAACTCAAAACATTATTTATTCTACTCATTTACTACCCCCCCCCCCCCCAAAAAAAAAACCACTTTGGAGTAGCGGAGTGGACGAGATAGGTGCGCTCTAGATAGTGAATCACTCAGGCACAAATGAAGAAAAGTAAGCCTGAGATGCATATGTTTATACTTTGTTTTGGAGGTTTGCTACAAGAGTGGTTGTAATAGTGCTATTAAGAAAAGAATCAGTACTAATAATTATACTTAATGACTATCATAGGTTGAAGGCTCGATAACCTAAGCTAAACCACAGCCCATTACTACTGACCTTATTTTGAGGAAAACAATGCATAAACACATGGGGGTGGTGCATGGCTACACAACCTATTCAATTCAAACCCACTACACAAATGGACTATAAAAATTCCCCATCAAAAAAGGATACTAACACAGACAACACAAAACACAGAACCCCGAGGTGAAAGCTGGGGGCCAACTAAAACAAATCAATAATCCTTCACTCCTCCTTGAACCCCAAAAACCCGTTTGTTTTATCAATTATCGTCCTCATCTTGCTTGTTTTGAAAGCGTAGCAATCTTGGGTTAATGACTAAACACTCTTAGAGAGAGAGAGACCCAATGCAAAAACCAGAAGAGAAGTTTGGGATTTGAAGCCGAAGCCAATGCCAATGCCAGCGCCAGCGCCGATGCCAAGGCAACCCTTGAAGCCCCACCACATCCACCACTACATCTGCAGCCACAACAATCATCGTCTTATCCTTTTCCTCACTCTTTTTCTATCTGCATTGCTCTTCTCTTCCCTGGTTAGTGGCAACGATGAGGTCCTCGTCCTACACTCATGGCTTCACAGCTCTTCCCAGCCTCCACCTGCCGCTTTCTCAAACTGGAACCCAGGGGACCAAAACCCCTGTAAATGGTCGTTCATTGGTTGCTCAATGGATAACTTTGTCACAGAAATCAATATCCAATCAATCCAGTTAGACCTCCCTTTTCCTTCAAAAATCTCTTCGTTTTCCCACCTCCAAAGACTCGTCATTTCCAGCTCTAATCTCACTGGTTCTATCCCAGAAAGTATTGGAGATATTACCCAGCTCACTTTACTTGATCTGAGTTCAAATAATCTTGTAGGTAGTATTCCTAGCACCATTGGGAAGCTTATAAACCTGCAAGACTTAATTTTGAACTCTAATCATCTCACAGGGAAAATCCCAGCTGAGCTTGGTGATTGCTTTAGCCTACTAAATATCCTCATCTATGATAACAACTTGAATGGTGAACTCCCAGCTGAGCTTGGGAAACTCACAAATCTGCAGTCTTTGAGGGCAGGGGGGAACAAGGACATTTCTGGGGCAATACCAGAAGAGCTTGGTGAATGTCAGAATATGACTGTGCTTGGCCTGGCTGACACAAAGATTTCAGGGCCGATTCCAAGCTCCCTCGGAAAGCTAAGCAAGCTTCAAACCCTGTCAATTTATACTACAATGCTCTCAGGGGAGATCCCACCGGAACTAGGTAACTGTTCTGAGCTTGTGAACTTGTATCTCTATCAGAATAGTCTGTCTGGTTCAATCCCAAAGGAACTAGGCAAGCTGCAAAAGCTACAGAAATTGCTCCTTTGGCAGAACCTTTTGTCTGGTGCTATACCTGACGAGATAGGGAATTGCTCAAGTTTGGTGGTTATTGACCTTTCATTGAACTCCCTATCTGGGACTATACCTTTGTCATTTGGGAATCTACGAAACCTCCTGGAGCTAATGCTGAGCAGTAACAACATGTCTGGCTCAATTCCATCTGTCATTGCCAATGCCACAAATCTAGTGCAGTTGCAGGTTGATAATAATCAAATAACAGGCTCAATCCCAGCTGAGCTAGGAAGATTAACAGGGCTGCAAATCCTCTTTGCCTGGCAGAACAAGCTTGAGGGAAGCATCCCTCCTGCATTGGCATATTGCACCAGCCTCCAAGCCCTGGACTTGTCACATAACTCACTCACTGGAAGCTTGCCCTCTGGGTTATTTCAGCTCCAGAACCTCACAAAACTTCTGCTGATTTCTAATCACATCTCAGGTTCAATCCCTTCAGAGATAGGGCATTGCAAGTCCCTTATTCGGCTCCGTCTTTTTAACAATAGGATTACTGGGGAAATTCCAAAAGAAATTGGTTTCCTCAGCAGTCTTAGCTTCCTTGATCTGTCTAATAATCGTCTTTCCGGGTCAATCCCAGATGAGATAAGCAAGTGTACAGATTTGCAGATGCTAAACTTAAGCAACAACACACTAGGGGGCTCCCTTCCTGGTTCATTATCATCTCTGAGTAAACTTCAGGCCCTGGATTTGTCAAATAACCAGCTTATGGGTCCAATTCCAGCCAGTTTAGGTCAACTAGCTTCACTCAGTTCTCTTATACTTAGAAGAAATTCCTTCTCTGGGACAATCCCATCATCACTAGGGAGCTGTTTGAATATTCAATTAATAGATCTCAGCAGCAATGAATTTACCGGCAGTATCCCTGAGGAACTCTTCCAAATTGAGGGTCTCGACATTGCTCTCAATCTCAGTTGTAACATGCTTACTGGTGTAATACCCCCTAAGATTTCTTCCCTCAAGAAACTGTCCATACTTGACATTTCCCACAACAGGCTTGAAGGCAATCTCATGCAGCTCTCTGGCTTAGATAATCTGGTATCTCTCAATGTTTCTTACAACAATTTCACAGGTTTTCTACCTGACAACAAGCTATTCAGACAGCTATCATCTAGCGAGTTAGAAGGGAACCAAGGCCTGTGCACCAAAAGTCATGATTCATGCTTCGTAGGTAATGGAACCGGGGAAGAAATGGCAAATGGACGGCGATCAAAGAGGTTCAAGTTAGCCATTGGGCTGCTTGTAGCTGTAACTATTATACTGGTCATTCTAGGGGTCATTGCAGTTGGTCGAGCCAGGAAAATGGTTAAAGATGACAATGACTCTGAGATTGGCATGGATGCCTGGCCTTGGCAATTCACTCCTTTCCAAAAGCTCAACTTTTCTGTTGATGAAGTTCTGAAATGCCCAGTGGAGGGTAATATCATAGGAAAAGGATGTTCAGGCATAGTTTACCGTGCCGAAATGGATAACGGGGAAGTAATTGCAGTGAAGAAGCTATGGCCAACAACGAGAGGAACCAGACATGATTATCAGAAAGATACATTGAAGGATAATGGACGTGATTCCTTCTCAGCTGAGGTGAGGACTCTTGGCTCCATCCGCCACAAGAACATTGTAAGGTTCCTGGGCTGTTGTTGGAACAGGAATACAAGGTTACTTATGTATGACTACATGCCAAATGGAAGCTTAGGGAGCGTCCTACATGAGAGGAGTGGTAGCAGTTTGGACTGGGACCTGAGATACAAGATTGTCTTGGGAGCAGCTCAAGGATTAGCTTATTTGCATCACGACTGTGTTCCTCCTATAGTTCACAGGGATATCAAAGCAAACAACATTCTTATTGGCCCTGACTTTGAGCCATACATTGCCGACTTTGGCCTTGCCAAGCTCATTGATGATGGGGACTTTGCAAGGTCATCCAGCACCGTCGCTGGTTCGTACGGCTACATAGCACCTGGTAAGGGTATTTGCTTTTAAATTTGTTTGGCTGCATAACTTTCGTTGAATATCACAGTTTTTTGCTGAAAGAATGAAATAAGCTTCATTGTTTACAGAGTATGGATACATGATGAAGATCACAGAGAAGAGTGATGTTTACAGCTACGGAGTTGTAGTGTTAGAAGTACTGACAGGGAAGCAACCGATTGACCCAACGATACCTGATGGGCTACACATTGTGGACTGGGTGAGACAACGAAGAGGTGGAGTTGAAGTATTAGACCCAAAGTTACAAGGGCGGCCTGAATCAGAGGTAGAGGAGATGATGCAGACTTTGGGGGTTGCTTTGCTTTGCGTAACCCCTTCACCCGATGACCGCCCAACCATGAAGGATGTGGCTGCCATGCTTAGGGAGATAAGGCAAGAGAGAGAGGCAGAATGTGTGAAGGTTGACACACAACTCAAAGGATCATCAACAGCAAAAGAGCAACAAGAGAGCAACAACAGCAGCTCGGGTGGAGGACCATCAACAACGATGCATAACCTATACCCACGAAGCAACAACACCAGCTTCTCTGCTTCATCACTGCTATATTTATCTTCGAATGGCAACAACTCTTATAAATAATTAGCCACAAATTAGCCCCTTAATAGGATAGAAAAATCTGCTTCTTATTTTCTTTTTGCTAGATTTGGGATCTTCCTTTCCCTGTTTATTAGAGTGTACTCAGGTCCAGATGAGCCAAACACATTGATAGTACACAAGACCAAACATTTCTGGTCCTGATCAATTGTTAGGGAAACAAAGGGGAGATCAATGCAATAATATGATACCATCTAAATTTCTGTACAAAAACAAGAGTAGAATTCGCAGAAGCTACTTACAATTACAAATGCCATCATGCACAAATTCCCATTAATCTTATATTGCCCCATTGGCATATCATCGAACAGGTTGTGGGAAAACCCACATACACCTACAAATTGCAAACCATTAGGCCAGAGATTACTACGACGTGTCCTTTATCCGAAAGTAACATGGTCAATCACAAATAGTTTCATATTAATCACACAATCAAACCTGTGATATTATTGCAAAAGCTATAAACAATATTGGCAAGTTCTCCGCTTTCAATACTGCAGACAACAACGGAACAGGCATTCTTCCAGAGGTAATAAGAAAAAGGAATTTGGCCATTTGGCAAAGAGAAATTGAATCATTATAGCTAAGGAATCTCACCCATTATTGTATACATTATTTCAACGCAATAAACTTGATTAAAGAGCAAGCATTTCAAATAACTAATCTTTGAATGTGTAATACAACCGCGTTACTGCAAATTTACGCAAATGTCACCAAGTTCATCAGTTGGATACCAAATGGACAATCACCTGCAAAATCTGATGATCGTGATTGAAATTCAGAGGGATTTATGATGAGAAACGTCAATGGCGGCAAAATGTCCGTCCGACAAAAGGGCGGCGGCATTGATGATTTCCTCTAATTAACCACTGGTGTGTAGAAATCGCGTACGTTGCGCTCGGAAAATTAAGATCTATAAACAAATAGAAGGGTTAGCGATGTTGATTTTGATCAACCAAAAAAAAAAAAAAAAGAGTAAAGAATGTTAATCAATTGTTAATTAAAATCTGGATTATTTCTTGATAAACAAGTTGTGAGTAATCACCTGATACAGATATGTAAATTCATATTCTTACTACTGAACATGTTTTAGGATGTTTAACTATCATAGAAACTTTGACACATTTGTTGTCTTCGCTCTTTTTAGGAGGTTTAGATGAGTTGAGCCAGCTCCCGAATCCTTACAAGCCAATCGCTTATCCTTGCAAGTCAATCGCTTTCTGGCTTGTTAAACCTAGTTCATGGAGAAGTCAAGTTCAAGCATTATGAATTTAGGCTAGTGAGTTGGCATGAGCCTAAACGAGCCGAGCTAACGAGCTTCCACCAGCCTTATTAAGAAACAAATATTATCGTTCAAACAATCAAATATTTTGTGTAAAGGTAATTACTTTTATTAAGAACTATTATTGACTGATGCATTGTCACAATAATATAGTCTGCTTTTACCTGTTAGTACAACTTTTATCTCCTTTCTCCTTCCTTGACTCTTTAAAATTTAGAATTTTCGCTTGTCAGTATCATGTGCTCATGTAAAGGTAAAGCTAGAGCAATTGCACAACTTTTGCAAGCTTACACTCTTACTGTGATTACCAATTAACTAATGATGCTAGCATCCCATCAACTATCCATGATGAGAAGCAATGTCCTTATTCAAATCCCAAAAGACAAACTTTTATTTGAGCCTTAAGTAAGTCAAGTGTAGTCTCAAAGCGGTAAAGCCTTGAAATAACCAAGATTAGGCTTGAGTCTCAAAAGAGCTTTTGATGAGCCAAGCTTGATTCTATTGAGCTCACCTAATTAGAAACCGAGCTAAGAGCTGAGCCCGGGTGCGAATATGAGCTCATGAGTAAAGCTTCAAGCTTGGCAAGTTTGGTTTTGGCTCGTGTCGGCTCCATTACATCCCTAGCTCTTTTCCTTCGTTTTCTTCTCTTAAAAAATGGAATCACTTACAAAATACAACAAATATAAGAAATAAAAGAAACACCTGATTATGAAAATATAATTTCTCATTGAATAGAGTTTCACACATGTTGAAACTATTACACAACCCTTTCAACAAAGTGTAGACCTGGCAAATAGGTCATTCGGTTCGGGTACGGGTTGGGTCAAGTTCGGGTCGGGTCATGTTCGGGTTAAGTAACATTTCGGGTCGTTTCGATTTGGGTCGGGTATGGTTCGGGTTGGGTCGATTTCGGGTGAACCAATTTTTGGTGAAATACGCTCGTCATGCCAAAACAAGCAACTTTGTTGAAAATTTCGGGTCGGGTATGGTTCAGGTCGGGTCAATTCGGGTTTCGGCTCCACTTTCGGGTGAGCATATTTCGGGTGTCAGGTCGGGTATGGGTCCGGGTCATTCGGTTCGGGTTTCGAGTCTCGGGTCAGTTTTGCCAGGTCTAACAAAGTGTACCAAAGATGTATAAATAATTCAAAAGGAAGTTCTAGCCAAGCTTAGGTTATTAAAATGTTTATGAAACTAATCTTGAATATGCATTGAAGATTTACATGACTCATAATAAATTTATCACTATACACAATCCATAAAAAACTTATAAAAATGTTGATAATCTAAGTATTTTACATCTCAGCAAGATAGTAAAATTACTGTCATTCCAAACAGAAGTGAAATGTTAAAAACTTGTCTTTTTATTTTATTTTATTATTTTATAGTGAATGATAGATTTTTTTATGAAAACGGTATTATTGTGAATTAAACATACTGTAAATGAGGGTGTTTCTTAATTACTTATGGTGTAGCCTTTTAGAAAATGGAGGAATTCTTTGCATATAAAAATTTGAATATTCTACACTAATTTTATTAATTGAACATAATTAACAAACCAACATTGTAAATGATGGAAGTTAAATGAGGGGACAATATGGGAAATGGATGCATGAAAGTTAAAATGACAAAGTTACCATCAAAAATTTGAAAATATGTGAAATACCCTTATTATTCACTAGAAATAGTAACGCCCTTTATTGACTTTTGAGGTATAAAAGATATGCACTATTTAAAAGTGTCACATCACATGTCCTATTAAGTTAAGTGAAAATGCCCAAAAAGTGTTGGCATGATTTACAGGGGACTTTAAGGCCTTCTTGAGACATTCAAATGTTAATTTATATGGGTCTAACAATGATAACTTTTTTAAGTTGGTAAAATATATTTAACATGATATGATCAAAACCATCCTCATCCTCCCTCTCATCTCTTGACTTTACTACATGTAGGTCCCAAAAGTGTCATCATTCGGAGAGAGAAAGAAGGTAAAGTTGTTGGAGTAATGGCACCCCAAAAGGGTATTCATTTACTCCATTTATCTCTTTTGTTGTCCCACATGGAACTTCTGGGAGTGGCTTGAAGAGTTTATATATCTCACTCTTCTTGCACTTGTCGAATAACTTGAAGCCATGCTTTAAGGGGGGTTGAGGGGACTTGGGTTGCCACACGCGCCGTCACTGCCCGCCCGTCCGGTCCAGGCTGGGCTGGGCGCGGGCTGTGGGCTTGGGCATTGCTCTATATTTTTGGAGGAATTCTCACTAGACTGATTGCGTATGAGCTGTCGTATTCCTAACGCCTAACTGACTGAGTCTTCCTCCATCTCTGCCTCAATCACCATGATTGCTTCCCCCATTACTACTTCAGTTACATTATTATCTCCTGTTCTTGTTTTTCTACCCACTTTTTCTTCCTTTAAATTATAGCTATTCAATGGCTCTACTGCCTCATCAGACCACTATATAAAGGGGTCTTCTGCAACTCTAAAATACACACAGAAATCCATACAATCTTCCCCTCTTCTTCTTCTCTTCCTATGCAACAAAGTGTTATACTCTATAGTTTCTTCCTCGAGTGCACGAGTGAGAGACTCGTTGTGTTCAACCTTGGGGAGCCTCTTCGCCTTATCGATTTGCACCTGAGTCGGGCGAATTTAGCTTTCAAGTCAATGGTCTCATCCACGACACAACCCTTCCTCTATCACCACAGCAGCCATTATACAATTATTCCAACAATCTAAAAGCTAAATTACGATGGCTGCAATTCCAAAGACTCTTCCTGAACTATACAAAATTGAACCCCTTAATGGAACCAATTACAAACGTTGGTCCCAAAAACTGCTCCTCTGTTTCGAGCAAATGGAGATCGACTACACCCTCACTACGGACCTTCCAGACGACAGCAATACATCCACTGACGCCGAACCTTCTACTCCTGTTGCCCTGAAAACACCCTCTATCCCACTTAATGATGCCACCAAAAGGAAACTTGAAAAGGACAACAAATTGGCGAGGAGTTACCTACTGAACAATATGTCCAACCCACTATTTAACCTATTTGTGAACTTCAAATCTGCCAAGACAATATGGACCAAACTGGATGCAAAATATGGCTCAAACGACACCGAGAAGAAAAAATATGTCATCAGCAAGTGGCTGCAGTTCCAGATTGTGGACAACAAACCAATCATGGAACAAGTTCACACCTATGAAAATATGTGTGTTGAGGTTCTGGCTTAAGGAATGAAGATGTGCGAAATTCTTCAAGTAAACGTATTGATCGAGAAGTTTCCACCATCTTTGAGTGATTACAGAAACCATCTCAAGCACAAGAAGAAGGATCTCACCTTGCGGGAACTGATCAGCCACATGTGGACTGAAGAGGCAAATCGATTGAAAGATAAGATGTCTTCTTTTTCAATAAATTCTATTAACTCTAACTTGGTTGAATCTGTTGTGCCAACGAACAAAGACAGGTTCAAAGGCAAAGGGAAGCAATTCCAGAAGCCAAATCTCAGAAACCAAAATGCCGTTAACAAGAAAATTCATAAGCCTAAGGTAGTGTGTTATGTGTGCGGCAAACCCGGACATAAGGCCTATCAATGCAATCAGCGAAAAGGATTAGGTCAAGCAAAACAGAAGTGCCAACATTACTGAAATTGAGGACAATGAGATAATATGTGCAGTCACCACCTTGGAGGCGAATTTGGTGCACAACCTGGCAGAATGGATTCTGGACTCTAGAGCTTCAAGATACTTCTGTGCTAACGAAGAACTCATGATTGACTTCGAAGAAGTTGCAATGGACAATGCGTTTACATGGGCAACTCATCTATAGCCGTTGTCAAGGGTAAAGGGAAGGTTCTACTTAAGTTTACTTCTGGAAAACTGTTGTCTTTAAGTAATGTCCTGTTTGTCCCTTCCCTTCGTAGAAATTTAGTTTCTAGCACCCTTCTTGATATTGCTGGACTAAAAATTGTGCAAGAAGCTGATAAAGTTGTTATCATGCGAAATGGGGACTTTGTTGGGAAAGGGCATCATAGTGGGGATTACTTGTTCTAAATGCTGTTGCACAAGTTAATAATGAAACTGCTGCCAATTCCGTTTATATTGCTGAGTCTGTTGACTTGTGGCATGGTAGGCTTGGACATGTTAATTTTGCTTCATTAAAAAGACTTAGAAATATGCGATTAATTCTAAATATGAATACTGAAAACTGTTCTAAGTGTCCTGTCTGTATTGAAGCAAAATTTGCCAGAAAACCGTTTAAATCAGTAACTACCAGAAAAACAAATTTGTTGGAACTTCTGCATTCAGATTTAGTAGACTTTAAGAACACAATGAGTAAGGGTGGAAAGAAATGGTATATCACCTTTGTAGACGACTACTCTAGGTATACCAAGGTTTACCTTCTCAAGTTTAAAGATGAGGCTCAGGCAATGTTTCTAAAGTATAAAGCTGAAGTTGAAAATCAGTTAGATCGGAAAATCAAGAGACTTAGGTCTGACAGAAGTGGGAAATATGGTACCAACTCTTTGACTGCCTTCTGTGAGAAAAATGGGATAATATATGAAACTAGTGTCCCCTACATGCCTCAATAAAATGGTGTTGCTGAACAGAAAAACCGCACTCTTAAAGACATGATGAATGCCATGCTTGTAAGTTCTGGATTGTCCGATAACATGTGGGGGGAAGTTGTCTTGACTGCTTATTTCATACTAAATAGAGTTCCCCACAAAATGTTAGATCTGACCCCATACGAGTTATGGAGAGGATATACTCCTAACCTGAATTACCTAAAAGTGTGGGGGTGCTTGGCCAAAGTTGCACTGCCTAGTCATAAACGTTCGACCATTGGTCCTAAGACCTTTGATGCTATTTTCATAGGTTATGCTCAAAACAGTCCTACATACAGATTCATGTCATTATCTGATTTCTCTATTTCTGAATATAGGGATGCTGAATTTTTTGAGCATGTTTTCCCTTTGAAAAGGGATGTGCCAAATGTTGTGTCTAATGTCGTGCCTGAATATGTGAACTTGCCTGCTTCTAGCTCTAGTATTAGAAACTTGGTAACTGAACCTAGAAGAAGTAAGAGACAGAGGACTGAAACTATTTTTGGCCCTGACTTTGTCACTTCCTTTTTAGTAAAAGTCCTTGAAAGCTTTGATGTCGATGCATTAACCGATGAGTTTGTGTCTCTGTTCTTACTTGAGGAAGATCATAAAACCTATCAAGAGGCTATGAGGTCTATAGATGCAACCTTTTGGAAAAAAGCTATTAAGAGTGAAATAGATTCCCTTAAGTCAAACAAGACTTTGGAGTTGACCGACTTTGACCGACTTGCCTAAGGGGTGCAGACCTATAAGTAGTAAATGGATCTTCAAGAAGAAACTTAGGACGGATGGTTCTATTGAAAGGTACAAAGGTAGATTAGTTATTAGGGGCTTTGACCAAAAGAAAGGAATTGATTTCTTCGATACATATTCCCCAGTGATAAAAGTTGCAACAATCATAACTTTAGTTGCTTTAGCTTCCATTCATGATCTCGTGATGCATCAAATCGATGTTAAAACAACCTTCCTCAATGGAGACTTAGAGGAAGAAATCTACATGTCACAACCTGAGGGGTGTGAGGTTCCTGGTCAAGAGGATAAAGTGTGCAGACTGAGAAAATTCCTTTATGGTCTAAAACAAGCTTCCAAATAATGGTACGAAAAGTTTGCTACTTCCTTAGAGAAAAATGGTTTTGCTGTTAACAACTCAGATTCTTGTGTTTATTACAAGATGATTGGATCTGGTTAAGTGATCATATACTTATATGTGGATGATATGCTGATTTTTGGTACCAACCTGTATGTTATTAATGAGGCTAAAAGGCTTTTGTCTTCTCTCTTTAAAATGAAAGACTTAGGAGAAGCAAATGTGATCTTAGGGATTAAACTTAGGAAAACCAAGAATGGATTTTCCTTGTGTCAGTCTCATTATATTGAGAAAATGTTGAAAAGGTTTAAATCTTTTAATGTTCCTTGTGTTAGTCTCATTATATTGAAAAAATGTTGAAAAGGTTTAAATCTTTTGATGTGGTACCTGTGAGAACTCCCTATGACTCTAGCATACATCTTAAGAAGAACAGAGGACCTAGTGTGTCTAAAGTCGAATATGCAAAAATAATGGGCAGTCTAATGTTTCTCATGAACTACACTCGTCTTGATATTACATATGTCGTTACTAGACTGAGCAGATACACTCACAACCCTGCTAAGTGCTAAGAACATTGGGATGCACCTCATCGTTTGTTGAGATACCTTAGAGGTACTATGGATTGGTGTTTACATTTTTGCAAATTTCCTGCTGTATTAGAAGGTTTTTGTGATGCAAATTGGGTTGCTGATAACGATGAGGTAAGCTCTACTAGTGGCTATGTTTTTACATTGGGAGGATGAGCTATTTCATGGAAGTCTGCAAAACAGACATGTATAGCTCGCTCAACCATGGAGTCTAAATTTATTGTTCTTGAGTTGGCAGGTCAAGAACCACAATGACTTAAGGGTCTCTTGACAGACATACCATTGTGGGCGAAACAATCAATGCCTATCTCCTTGCATTGTGACTCGCAAGCAGCAATCGGAGTTGCGCACAACAATGTCTACGACGGAAAAAATAGACATATCCGTATTAGACATGGTGCGGTAAAGCAGTTGCTGAAGCATGGTGTGATCTCCCTAGAGTATGTGAGATCCGAAAAAAACTCGATGGACCCTCTCACAAAGGGATTGCCAAGAAGAGTAGTTCTTGAAACGCTGAGGGGGATGGGGCTAAAGCCCATGAAATGAAGAGGTATGGTGGATACCCATTTGTGGTCAAACGAAGCCATATTAATCTTCTACTTGCACTACTTCCCATCCCTATGGCATGTGGTAGTGTCTCTGCTATAGAGAAGCACATTAACGAATCCATAGCCTATTACGGTGGTGCTATAGAGAAGCACTTGATGGATTAATCATCACTCTACAAGAGGTTGAGCTAACATATGCTCTTAATAATTCCAAGCCATGATATGGTGGTCTAAGTAGAGATAAACTGATGGAATTACCTAAGTAAAGCACTTATGAGACCCGAGGTATGCGCATGGCCTAAAAGCGCAAGTGGTTATCACGGAATATACATATTTTAGGGTTGATATGTGTCGAGAGGACCTCATTCAAAGTCTAACAACTTCAAGACTAAGTTCACTTGTTAGACTTAGATGTTGCCTCTCTTCACTACGTATCAATTCAATCGAAAGACATTGATACTTAAGTATCCGACCCTTCTTGCCGAGGAAATCTTTCTCATTCTTCTTCTCCTTTGTTGTGCTATTAGTGGGGGATTGTTGGAGTAATGGCACCCCAAAAGGGTGTTCACTTACTCCCTCTATCTCTTTTGTTGTCCCATATGGAACCTTTGGGAGTGGCTTAAAAAGTTTATATATCACACTCTTCTTGCACTTGTCGAATAACTTGAAGTCATGTTTTAAGGGGGGTTAAGGGGACTTGAGCTGCCACACGCGCCGCCGCCGCCCGCCTGTTCGGTCCGAGTTAGGCTGGGCGCGGGTTGTGGGCCTGGGCCTTACTCTATATTTTTGGAGGAATTCTCATTGGATTGATTGCGTATGAGCTGTCGTAATCCTAACGGCTAGTTGACTGAGTCTTCCTCCATCACTACCTTAATCACCATGATCCTCTCTCCCATTACTGCTTCAGTTACATGATTCTCTCCTGTTCCTGTTTTTCCGCCCCCTTTTTCCTCTTCTAAATTATGGCTATCCAATGGATCTACTGCCTCATCAGACCACTATATAAAGGGGTCTTCTGCAACTCTAAAATTCACAAAGAAATCCATACAATCTTCCCCTCCTCTTATTCTCTTCCTGGGCAACAAAGTGTTATACTCCATAGTTTCTCCCTCGAGTGCACGAGTAAGAAACTCGCTATATTAAACCTTGGGGAGCTTCCTCGCCTTACCGATTTGCACCTGAGTCGGACGAATTTAGCTTTCAGGTCAGTGGTCTCATCTACAACACACCCCTTCCTCTATCACCACAGTAGCCATTATACAATTATTCCAACAAAAGTCATTCCCAAAACAAGGAACTGGAATAGAGAAGTACATGTCAAAAGAATAATAAATTTTTAGGTATATGATCACAAATTATCATACATACTATAATGAGAAACCAAAATATAACATTTAGTTATTTGAAAACCATATTAAATAGTTCCATTCATAATTTTGATACTTAATTATTTGAAAGTCGTATTAAATAATTTCTTTACATAATTTGTAAATCATTTTTTCCTCTTTTTTAGGTGGGTCCCTAAAGGAAGAAATCAAAATATCATAGTTTTAGCGTTTAAGATTTAGGACTTACTAATTAAGGGCAGGAACCCATTGAATGTTCAGCAAGAGTTTATGGTTTTTGATCGTAAACTATAACCCTAAAATCTTAAACCTCAAACCACAAAAAGTTGAATTCTAAATTTTACACCTTGTTCCTTGAACCTTAGGATGGATTACATATACAACATAAGCCTTAAGCTTTAAGTTCTAAATCCCAAATACTTTGTTACTGTATGTTAAATAAGCCTAAGCACTAACTGAGACTCTTAAACTCCAAAACCTATCCCGAAACTGTAGACTCAAAGTTTAAGGTTTTACACCATAGAGTCAACTTTAAATAGTATTTCAATATATTTGAATGGTAGTGGGTTCAAACTTCTATAGTTAATGTTTTAGGAATTAACATCTAAAGTTTAGGGTTTGGGATTTAGTGCCCAAGATTTTAGCATTTACTGTTTAGGGTGTTAGGTGTAGGGTTTAGGATGTTAGGGTTACAGAGTTTAGGGTTTAAGGTTTGGGTCTAGTGTTTGGGGTTAGAATTAATAGTTAGAGTCTTGATTAATGTTGCCCGCGGCATATATAATAATTCATGCATGCTAACCTGAAAATATATATACAACATCCTGGGATAACCTCAAAAGATCTTTGGGATATGTATGGGGTAATACGAGGTTTTCTTTTTAAAAAAATATAAAAAATGAGAGAAAATGAAGAGCAATGGCAAAAATTAGCTAGTTAGGACTTAGAATGTCTATACAAATGAAGAGGATATTGTTGCTTCAAATACTTTATTTGCGACTCATGATGCCATTAAATTACAATAGTATGATAACTTTAGGTTTAGCTATTCAAATATCAAGGTTTAGGGTCTAGGGCTTACCCTTTTGCAGTTTATGGTTTGGGGCATACAATGTAGGATTTCAGGTTTATGGATTCGGGTTCAATATTTGGTGTCTAGAGTTCATGAAACTTTTAACTACTAACTGTATACCTAAACAGTAGCCCTAAACTCTTCAATTGTAGAATTAATACCATAAACCTTCAAACCTAATATTTAGGGTTTGGGATTTAGGATCTAAGACTTTAGGGCTTAGGGTTTAGGGAGTAAGGTTTAGGGTTTAGGGCATTAATCCTAGGGTTCTAGAGTTTAGGGCTTGGGTTTTGGGTTTATTGTTTAGGGTTTAGACAATAGCCTAGGACAATTTGAGAAGTTCTTCGGGATATGCATGAGGTCATGCAGGGTTTAGGATTACATTTTCAACCCTCACCTTCTATGTACGAAGGTTATTGATTTGGGGTCTATATAAACTCCCCTTCCCTATTTGTGTAAGGATCTAGGTTTTAAAGTAGGTTTAGCTTAGTTTTTAGGGTTTTCAAGGTAGTGCTTAGGAGTATATTAGTGCACCATTTTGCTGCTGTACTCACATTTCAAGTTAGGTAAGTGCTACTTACAAGTATTTTCTGTTTTCGTGTTAAAAAAATCCAAAAAATAAGAAAAAGGCAAATTGCCCATTTTTATCGTTTATGCTTATTTTTTGTTTTCTGTGTTAGTTCATTTTTTGTTTTTCAAGTCTTTGTGGTCTTTTTTTCCTTTTGGTTATAGAGTTTTACTTTTTTTTTGGTTAACTTAATTATTCAGTGTCTTGCTTTTGTTGTATTTGTAGTCATTTGTCTATAATTAGTTGTCTTAGAGTCGTTGAATTTTTCCCTTTGAAAAACTCTAAAAAATTGTTCGAAAAATTGAAAATCCTAAAAAAAGGGAAAATTTTAAAAAATGAAAAAAAAAATCAAAGATAGTTTTTCATTTTCTACAATTTGAGTATGAACTTTTTTGGAACTATTTGTTGAGATTTAATGATTATCGCGTTCAGTTATTTGGGTACTAAAAATGTTCATTTAAGTACTCCTAATCACTTAGTTTTATTCATAATCGGAATTATTTTTGCATTTTATTTAATTTTTGTTTGATTTTGTAGAAAATAAAGGCTCAATGAAATAATGGACAGGAGAATGGCATTGAGTATGAAAATCTTGTTCGGGCAAACCCACAGATGCTCCTTGGGCCACCCGAACTCAATACGCTTGGAATACTGATCCGCTTAACGCCTCAAGTCCAACAGTAGCCCAGTTAGGCTAATTCTGTTTTGTCTCCTCTTCGGTCAAAAGCCCAAGTGCACAGTTCACTTCTGCCTGCCTCTTGCCCAGTGTGTCACATGCCAGCTTATTCATGCTATCAACAGAATTTGGCAAGATGGTTTTTAGATAGTGGATTATTTCTCTAAGAAAATTGGCAGTAAAGCATGATGGTGGGAAATTTTGAGGGAAAAGGAAATATTTTGTAGTCAGAAAAGTGAAAAAATTACTTGGAAAATAAGAAATTCAAGTAAATAGGAAAGTAGGAAGAGGTTAGCACTACAATAAATGGGGTTCTTTGGGTGCTTGGAAAATCATCGATTTCTCTCCCTCTCTCTTATAGCATTAGTTTGTAGAGTTTGAAAGATTATTGTAACTTTTGAAATTTCTTCGAGTTGAATTTAATTGCAGTTTCTTGTTTCAGTTTTAATTTTTCTAGTTCTAATTTTAGTTTAATTTTCCTAGTTCTGCTTTTAATTCAAGAGTTTACGTTTAGTTATTTAAGCTTTATAGTTTTAATTTTAGTTCAATTTTTATTTTTCAAAAATTCTCACATTTGAAGTTTCAATTTTTACTACTTCTTTGGATGGATGGTGGATATTGAAGTCTTGATGTGATCACTTGTTCAAGGTTCGGATTTTCTCAATTGGTTGTTCTAGCATTCACAGTTCATAACTTTTCTTATCTATTAATTCTAAGTAGTACAGGTAATTTCTATCTTCTCTCTTATAGTTTTTATTTCAATTCATGATTTAGATCAGATTTTTTATGAGGTTATTTGCTATTATTGGACATTAATTTTAGTTGCATTTTTTAGATTAGTTGAGTGGTCCAATACTAGTAATTAAATTCAACACATCTCTGTGAACGACTTGGATAGTCTACAACTACAGCTATGCACTTGCGACTTATTTTTACAGTTTTTGAGATACAAAAAGCTTTTGGTGCTGTTGTCAGGGATGATATGGGAGTTGAAATTGATTACTAGCTTTAATAGCTAATTGCTTTGAATAGCAGTAATAGTCATTTAGTTTTTGTTAGTTGTTTTAATTGCTTACTTTATTTGTTTTAAATGGTTATTTAACTATTTCTGTTTAATTTAGTAGTTATTTTAATTTAGTAGTTTATATTAGTTATTGAATTAAGTTGTTTAATAGTTGCTTAGTTTGCTTTACTAGCTTTAGTTGTTTAATTTAGTTGTTTTAATTTAGTAGTTTATTTACTTTTTGTTCATCCACCCCTTTAAAAATTTGATCTTTATTGTTTTACAAAAAAAAAAAATGAAAATAATCATAAAAAGGAAAGGGGTTTTGGTTGCATGATTGGTTGGGTTAGGGAACCTAAAAGCAAGCGTTTGAATAGATTGGAGATCAACCTAGACAACATTAATGAATCAAAACCCAAATGTGAGGAGAAAAAGAGGGGTGAAGCGCAGCCTCAACCAAGGACACTCAACGACATAATTTATCCACCTAGGACACTGAACGATCATGTTTTGATATACTGGCTTTAGAGAATGTTGCTCTCAGACTCAAGCCCCAATATATCCATGTGTTTCCTAAGTTTATGGGTATAAAGGATGCCTACGAGAGTTCGAACAGGTTTGTTTCATGATGTGTCGCCTTAATGTACCTATTGATATTGTGCGATTGAAATTCATTCCCTTTGCTCTAAAGATGATGCTAAGACGTGAATGTATAGCCTGATGACAAATTTCATTACCAACTGGAATGGGTTTGGGTGGGTTTTTTTTTTGTGAAAATACTTCCCCAATAGTAAAACTATTAAGATAAGGAATGAAATTAATCAGTTTGTATAAGTTGATAGGGAATCATTTTGTAAGTATCTTGGTAGATTTAAGAACATCTTATCTCAAAGTCCTTACCATGGTTTAAACCAAGTCCATTTATGTCAAATCATTTGTGAAGATATTGACTAATAGAATAGGACAATGATGGAGTCAATCTGTCAGGGGGATTTCTTTCCAAAAGCCCTAATGATGCTTGAGGCTTTCTAGAGAATTTATCTGAGGAAACCACGAAATGGGAAACCATTAGAGAAGACAACTTGAATTCTAGGTATAGTGGGCCAAGAGTGGTATGCATTCTGTATCTGACTTAGGTCACTTAGAGTCTAGATTTGCCGCCTTTCAAAACATGATGAATGAGTTGGTTCTATAACAATTCCAAACTTCTTAGACTCTTGAGCATGTGTTGGATCATACTTTCAGCATGTACCCCTACTTTGCTCACCAATTGGCCTCTAGCCAAGAACAAGTGAACATGGTCTACCAAAGACCAAATAAATACCCCCACACTAGAGACCAAAGAATGATCTTTATGGTCCTACTTTTAATCCAAGATGACATAATCATCCTAATTTTTCTTGGAATAGTGGGCTAAATGTAGTAGTGCCTAACTAGTATGGAGGATTCCCTAGAAACTCATCCCAAACCATGTCGAGGCCAGGCTACCAAGGTGTTCCTAATGTACTAATTAATCGGCCAGCGCCTCCTCCTCCTATTGCTCAATCTCAACCTCCTCCTGATTATAATGAACTCGATAAATATAAGAGGAGAATTAAAAGCAAGATGGAAAGGATGCTGTGAGAGAGTAATAAAAGAATGTTAAGAGCAATGACATAGTAGTTTTCCAAGTTCATTATGACGAACAAGAAGAAATGCACCTTTCCTAGTCAATCTGAGGCAAACCTTAAGGGTGAGACCTCTTGTGACTCAGTTCCTGATGACTTGAGGAATGTTAATGTTGTAATAACTTTGAGAACAGGAAGAGAGGCCTATAATCATGTGGGTGATAACTTGAATCAAAAATATAATTCATCCCCATTCTCATCTTCTGCTATTCCCCATATTACAATTGATGATTCTGGAGAGTCTAAAGAGGATGATTCTACTGATACCCCTCCTCCTAATACTCCTCTCATGCCTCCTCTACATGTTTAGAAACCTGCAATTCCTTTCCCCAACATGCTAAAGTGAATAAATGAATAGACGTATATTGATAAAATCAGGGAGTCTTCTCCCATATCAAGATTAACTTTCCCCTGTTAGATGCTTATCTAGCAGATGTTCCCATATGTCGGATTTCTAAAAGAGATTTGCACTACTAAGAGGGCAATACTATGCCTAAAAGAGCTTTCTTAGCCTCTAATGTCAACTCCCTTATCTCTAGTCAAATTACTATAAAGTATAAGGATCTAGGTTGTCATACCATTTCTATAGTGATAGACTCTTATGCTCTTACTTTTAATTCAGGGTGGCATAATCACCCTAATTTTTCTTAGAGTAGTTGACCAAATGCGGAAGTGCCTAGCCAGTATGGAGGATTTCCTAGAAACTCGTCCTAAACCATGTCAAGGCTTGATTGCCAGGGTGTCTAACCAAGATCAAGAGAATGACCTCTCTGTGTATGTGTCCTATGACCCTGCACCTAAAGCTAGCACACCTAGGAATGTCATTGAGGATGACTCAATTATTTTTGACCCACCTAGCCCTTTTACTCGATCTTGTGCGTTTTCAAAAAGTAAGGGATTTGAGAATGCTATTGCGTTAGATGGAAGCAATTCTGATAAAGATGAGCATCATGATTTTGGCAAGTTGGAAGATATTTGTTTACAGGAGTCATGCCAGGAGGATGTTGAGCCCAGTAGTTTAGAATTTAATGATGATGTAATTTCCATATGGGATGTATGAAAACGAAAATTTTGATGTGCGTTTTTGTGTGAATATTAGTCCTTTTCTTTTGATCTCGTCACAACTCACCATCCATTTGGCCATACAAGTTTGAATTTTTAGAGTATGAGAAATTTGTGCCTATGACTATAGATTTGGACCAAACTCTTGAGCATGCCAAGATTAAGAGACTTGTGAACTTAGGGCCCACTGATTTGCCTAGACAACTCATTTATGATGATAAAATTGCTAGGCCAATGACCTATTTGTTGGTTAAGTTTAAATATGTATGTGTATTCATGATTAGGCCCAACAATTTGATAAGTTCAAATGAACCCTTAACTGTGATGCATTGATGTTATGGATGTATTCTTTTTGACACTGACTGTCCAATTTGCGTTGTTTCTACATTATCAAAAGTCGTTCTAGCATGTTTGATAAGTTGTTGCATCTACTAATGGGCTTTGATTTGAGTAACAATTTTTAACTTGATAAGGAATGGCTAATGTTCCATGAGCCTCTGTCAAAACCGATTTCAGAAGGTTATAACTTATGTATACTTTTTCAGTGAAGTGGTATAATTGTTTCTATCTAACTTCTCTTTTTGTTTTATTTTTATTATTTTTCTTTTTGAATTTTAGAGTCTTGTCCTTTGTCTCTCTTCTTGCGTCTTATTTTTCTTTTTTATATATATTTTTTTGTTTTTATATTTTTTTCATTTCCAATGAGAACATTATGTGATCTTGGTGTGGGCGTGGGGAAGTTGTGCTTCAAATTTCAAAACTTTCTTTTTGAAAAAAAGATTTGAAAAGTCCAAAAGATTTTTGTTTTATTTTGGAGATATGTGCTATTTTAATTGACTATGTTTTGTTGTACCCGAGTCATTAGGTTGCATATAGATATGATGTAGATGATAGAACTTATTCCAAACTCCAGAGTGTGATATTTAAGCTCCGTCCTACTCTCGACATTTGCAGAGCAAGCTGTCTTAATTTTTATAGATGACTTGTGAGATTTTGAGCTTAAAGACTACTTCGTCATCTTAGTCTCGTATTTTTCTTTCATCCATGTCTCTTTCATGATTGCAAGTGCATCTCTAAAACTTGTTATGACTCACCTCAAAATCACACTTGTCATGTGCATTATGGCAATAAGATAGAGACATTTTTTTTGTGTGACCCACATTAGCCGAATTGTCAGCCTTATTTGAATGTTTTACCCCTACTAACATTGTTGATCTTTTCAAATATTCTCAGTTGTTGTGAACCTTCATTTTAACTCTTGGCCAAACGGCATTTATAGTACCTAAGCCAAGTCTCGTGAAGTAATACTTCAATACTAGATGTTGGTAGCCTTTGTGTATTGATACTCTTTGGTGATTGATTTTGGATATTTTGGTGTAATGTCAGCTCCCGGTTCTTCTACTATGTTTCTAATCAGAGTGTTGCTTTCTTTCCCCCTTGTTGAACGAGTTTCAGAGTGAAGCTGGGGCTCTTAGTGATGTCCAATTTTTGCTTTTTTTTTGGGTGTGAATTCTCCTTGCTTGATTCTATCATGCATTGTTCCAAGTACGGGTGGGCAACGGACCGGGTCGGGCCGAATTGGGCCAGCCCATTAACTAATTGGGTTGGATTGGGCTCAACACATTTGTTAATAGGATGGGTTGGGTTATGGGCCACATGAACCTGACCCGCCCATTATCACTAAGGAGTATTTTTGATGAGTTAGTTTTCTAACTAAAATCTCTGTAATTTTCCAACCAAACTAAACTAGTGCAAATTCAAAGTTAGAAAATACACAACCAAGCTAATAAATGAGTTGTGTCAAGTCGCCCGCGTTGGGCCAATTTGAAAATGGAATAAACTTGCGCCAAAAAATGATATATAATAACTATTGTTACGTACAAAGTATTGGTAATAAGTTTAACTAATTGGAACATGTAAATTAGTGTGTCAAGTAAGTTGAAAAAATTAATGGGTCACTAAACGGACCGTTAATGGTCTAGCCCAATCCGGCCCGTTAATAAGCCTTAATGGGTTGGCCCAGTTCATTATTAACCCAGCACATTATTAGCCCTATTTTAAACCGGCCAACCGCTTAACCCAATAGGTATCCGGTCCGTTGTCCATTCCTAGTTCCAAAATCTAGGTTCTGAGTCTAAAATGCGGCGCGGCTTTCACAGTAATGGAGAATTGAGGTTGAATTTTCATTTTTTTAATTTACTTATTTGATCTTGCAGTCTCACCTCCCTATTGGTCCTATTCTTATGGATTGCTTGTCTAATTTATCAAAATCAAATGATGATGCTCTTAGTAGTTTCTTGATCAAGGCGTAGGATGTATTGATTTAACTTACTATTATAGTTTGGTTGGTTGTGATTCTTCCTCACTAATTTGCAATGTCTAATTCTTGAATATTGAGTGGACATGGTTGTTGACTTTATAAGATACAACTTTACTTTCATGACCAGCTACTATTGTCTGCTGTTAGTTTTTTTTAGTGTCATGTAAGCTCTTTTTAGATGGTAGTATGGTTCATTGTTTCATTTAGTTCTTTAATTTATCACATGAGCAATTTTACTTTAAATTAGACTAATAGTCACCTATTTTTATATTCCATCTTTATGGATTGACACCCTTAATTGCTATGACACCCTTTGAAGTATTTCCTTGGTATTGAGGTAGGCCGGGGCCCTGAAAGAATCTTTCATTGCCAAATATGCCTCAGAAATAATTGATTGCTAATTGAAGAAAATCACAAGCTCGCTTTGGCTGCAAATAGAGATTTAGATGATGCTACCAGATGTCGCAGACTTGTGGGGAGATAGATATACTTGACCATAGCTTGCGCGAAGCTAGCCTATCTGGTGCATACATTATCATGGTTTATGGAAGCTCCCAAGAAGGAGCATATGGAGGCTGCATGCAAGGTATCGCGATATCTCAAATGTAGTGCATGACAGGGAATTTTCTTACATGCCAAGAACGATCTTCAACTTTATGGTTATTATGATTCATATTGGAGGCATGTCCTCGTTCTAGGTGATCCTTGAGTAAATATTTTATGACTCTTGAAGGCTCACCTGTCTCTTGGAAAACCAATAAACAAGCAATGTTGTGTAGGCCTTCAGCTGAACCGAAATATAGGTCCATCACGGTGGCAACGAGTGAGGTTGTTTGGATACAGAGTTTCTTTGGCCTCTTTGGGAGTGTTTCATATCCAACCTATGAAGCTACGCCGCGATAGTCAGGCATCGTTACATATTGTGTGGAATCTTATATTCCATAAAAGAACCAAGCATATTGAGATAGATTGACATACTGGCACTTTCTCACATGACCTCCAAGCAACAACCAGTGGACATCTTTACCAAAGCTCTTAGCAAAATGCAATTCTAATTTCTCAAGAGTGAGTTAGACATGGTCAATTTGCATGCTCCAACTCGGGGAAAAATATTAAGGATATATTTATTAATATTTATTTTTATATTACGGCATTACTTGTTTTCCAAGCTAGGGTTAGCATATGGGGCTATCGCTTACTGTTATCACCAAATCAAGATATACTAATGTTATTTGATTATTATTTTTTTACCAATAGATAATAATGTTATTAAACGAAGAAATACTTTTGAGTAAGTTAACTGTTCAACTTTATGTGTAAGATTGGGTCTTCAATTTTACAACGTTCTTACCCTTTGACCTGTCTTATTAAGTGGGCTTCTTCTGTTTCCTTTCTAGGCAAAAGTCCTGGACCTAGCATTGAATTAATGTTACTGGACTCCAATATTTCCTGAGATAGTAATAAGCCTAATAAGCCCATATGAGGCATGCCGTACAAGGGAAACACAAGGTTACACAAGCGTTGACAAGAGCCTAGAGCTGGAAAAAGCTGACCCGACACAATTAACGATCCGAATCTGACACGAAGTTAGGTGAGTTTGGATATGATGTTTGAACCCGTTTAGTTGAATGGGTTGACACGGTAAATGCGTTAAATTTATTGGGTTAGGTTCATGTTGAGAATCTCGACATGAAAAAATACTTATTTAACCCGTTTAATTAAACGGGTTATATAGGTCAACCCGTTTAGTGTTTATTTACCATTTATCATTTATATTTTCTATGGGAATTAGGCTTTGGAGAATTAGATTTTGTGGTCTCTTTTATGAACTTGGTTGTTGACTTGTCGGTTATATTATTAAGAATTTCAGACAATTTGACTTTATTTGTTATTGTTTAAAACTTGATTTAGACATGGTTTGTACCTTAATTAGTTGGTTCTTATGTAAACTTTCTAGACTGTAAAATTACGTTGCTACTAACTGTTTTGCTGGAATAGGCTCTAAATATTTTGGAGCCTGTAAGTTAACTGCTATTTTGGTATATTTTTGGAAGCAGTTATGCTTTAAGCGGCTGAAAAATATGTAAGTTGTTTGGTAAATTAATTTTGGGTTGAAATTTGTGTTGCAATTAAAATGATTGGTAGGTAAATGGGTAACCCGAACACAACCCGTTTTGCCCGTTTATGTAAACGGGGTAAGTTCAGGTCAACACGTTTAAATGTTAAGCGGTTTGGGTTAAACTTTTTTAATACATGTATTAAATAAGTTAGGTTCAGATTGGGAAGTTTTCAACTCGTTTAAGTTCGACATGAATGCGAATTCGACACTACACGACACATTACCCAGCTCAACTAGAACCAAGTGCAACATGACAGTACCCTAATTTTGGGCTACAGAAGATTATCTATGCTGACATAGGATGCCCATTGGGTGAACCTAAGTTGAAATTGTTCCCTATGAAAAGAATTTGATGCATATCACCTAAGGGAAGTGCACGTTTTGTTAAGTTCTTTTTTCCCTTTTTGTGTAAAGAGTTGTAAAAAGTCAAGTATGTACATAATTAGATTTTAGAAAAGTGCCTTTTGTGGAAAAGAAATAGATACATTCCATATTGAAGTCAATCCATTTTCCTAAATAAGCCATCTTATAAATAAATTTAATTATGAGAAATGAACAGTGATTAGCGAGTGTCACTTAGACTACTTAGTTCATGCAACATTAGTAGTTGTTATTGCTAGTAAAGGTTGTCTATTTCTGAATCTTAACCATCAAATTCAACTTTTGGTTGAATTAGTTCTTAAACATGTTTTTGAGCGAAAGGTCTTATGATTGACTCTCAGTTGTTCCCATATTGAATTATTGAACACAATCAGTAGGGCCCATTGAAGCATCCATGCCCAAATCCAATGGACATTCGCGTAAGGAGACATGTTAGAGTATGAAACTTATTATTGAACCTTCAACCATTAATTTAAACTTTTCGTTGAAATGATTCTTAATAATTAGATTTGTACCTAGTGTTTAGGTTTAATCCAAACCTTAGATAGAATCCTCCTCAAGTTCATACTAAACAATCTACACATTGGCATTTCGGATTTGGGAAATTCGGATAGGTTTGGAACATGTTTGATTTATGACAAATATAATGACTAACATATAAAGATCCAGTTAAAAAAAAAAAAACAAAAGACTTAATTCCCATAAAATTATTAGCACACGGGGAGGTGGGAGCGAAGATTAAACAAACGTCAAACTGTAAAGTCATATTTTTGTGTTGGAGATAAATTTTTTATGTATTCCCAATCACAATTCCATCTTCAACTCCTATAGAAACCAAAACAAGGGATGAAATTTCATAAATGAATACCTTTTCCCAAAATAAACTCCCAATCCTACTTTTAAATTCCCACAAATAAATAATTTTTCATATACAGAATGCCAACCAAAATTTTCTTCCCAAATGGGCGAAATTGCTAACTTGAGAGTTAGGAGGAGAAATGGATTATTTATATTATGGCAAATTTTCAATTCACTAAATGTATTTTACATGAAAAAGATGAAAGTGGCAGGCATTGAGTTTTTTTCTTCATGAGTCCAACTGTAAATTGCCGATGAGTTGTCGCAAAATTATTGAAGCCCAAAAGCACTTTTCAACTTTTATTCTAGGATCTTATGGGCCAAAACCCAAAAAGTGGCCTCATTTGTAAGAACAAAGATACATTCTTCAAATTGCCTCGTAATTATCAGCTAAGGGTCTGCTCTCTTCGATTTATTTTCAAACAGAATAAGTTCAGATAAGTTTAATTCAGAATAAGTTTAGTTTAGAAAGTTCAGATAAGTTCAGATAAGTTCAGTTCCGAAAGTTCAGAATAATAAGTTTAATAAATAACTTCAGAATAAATTCAGATAAGTTCAGTTCAGGATAGTTCAGAATAAGTTCAGTAAATAAAGTTCAGCAGAAGTTCAGATAAGTTCAGTTCAGAATAAGTTCAGTCAAAATAAGGCGAATAGAACAGGCCCTAAGATCCACGCATTACCTCGTAGTTAAATTTTTGAATAAGCAAATGATACTTCAAAAGCATCATTGAATAATTGTTAGGTCAACATCAAGATGTTGATATAAACAAATAATGAAGATTTTAGTCCACTCAAAAGAATTGAGGTGAGTACTAAAAACATGTTCAAAGTATAAGATTTATGGAAAATAATTATCCAGTGTATAACAGAAAAAGAAACCCCATGACTACAAAATTTTTAACTGAATAAAGCACGTGTTCAAGTGTAAACGACAGTGATGATAAGAATGAATTAAGGCAAATGACGTAGAAGTTAAGTAGGTAGGATGATACGTCAATTCTTCTTCTTACTGTATTAACAACAAAAAAATAACAGTCATGACCAGATTAAAACAAAAATGCACACACAAAATGAATTGTATATGCTTAATTATATTTTATTACCTAGAGAAATAACTATCTTTGTGACGTTTCAAAAAAGAAACTTCGTCCTCCAAGTCAACTGATGTAATGACATCGATAGAGGGCTCAATTTCACCTAATCGAGGAGGCTCCGTGACAAAAACTCATAACTTTGCTAGATGATCATCCGATATTGCACATAATGAAAGTACAGCTTATGACTTCTTATATTGTAAATTAGGCTCTAGACAACCAACTCACAGAATATTAGATATTGTCAATGTATTTGTATAAACTAAGAGATAAATAAACTGAGATGCTAGAGACTACTATAGTATAGTAAATAGACACTCAAAGTCATTTATATTGATTATAGTTTATAGGCAAAGAGAGACAAACAGATGTTGACAATGCTTATGAACTTACTTTACCATCAGTAATAGAAGTTTCAACAACAAATAGTACTATAACTTAACTTCCCCACTTAAATAATTATGTCTTGTCTTATTAATCTAGAAAAACCTTGATTTAAAAACCCACAAATGAATATAATAATCGAAAATAATATAAATTGTCAGGGTTCCAACATAAGTTAGCTGCCTATAACTTACCAAGGTTCTAGCATAAGTCAACAACACTTGAACAGCACCAACGGCCAACACTTATAGCACTTGTTGGTCGAACTCAAAAATTGAATTTTGACTGAAGTCCAATGTCCATTGATTCATATATGTGAGTATTAGAGAAAATTAAATATACTAATACTCTTAATATTTCAAAAAAAAAAAAATACAATATGAAATGAAGCAATCAACTATTGAAGCTAATTGAAATTATATCTATTAATCTTATTTTAATTATAACAATAAAATCAGTTTGAACCCTTGGTTTATTTGGAAATAATTATATGTAGTACTATATGTTATTTTGATAACTATAAAATCATACCTATATTAATCTTTATAATCTCTATAAATTAAAAAGTAAGTCGTTTATTCGTTTTATCAATCAAACATGTTTAAACAATATTTATGGGGAGTTTATAACATACATTACTACAACTAAAGGAATTTTTTTTTTTATGGGAATGAGTGACATAACCTTGGCATATATTGTTCACATCAAAGCATAGGTGGGGAAGAGATCTAGAAATCGTGCGGTGGAGATTTTGCATCTGGTAGTTTGGTTGAAAAACAATTGTTTGTTGAATAATATTTACTCATTCATATTCGTGTTAGTAAAGATTGTGAAAGCATATGGTTATATAATTACTATATCTAACTAGTTTCCTAACTATGTTAAGACTTGGTTTCTGTAAATTTGATTTAGATTAAAAAAGAATTGATTTTCATTGAAATTAATATAAATTATGTTACTTAAGTTTTCTAGTCCAAACACATAGAAAACAAAGAAGAAGGATATTTCTCATATCAAAAATCTAAGTTCTGTGAAACCAAGATCACAAATTTAAATGTCAATGGAATTAAAGCTTTCTCACCCAACCCAGTTGACTTGCATCATAGTCCATTATTATGGGTAGTTTCTAAAATCAATATTATATATTACATGATAATTTGATTTAATTAAGGGTAAAAAAGGATTGATTTTCTTTGAAATTATCATAATTATGTTACTTAAATTTTCCATTCCAAACACATACAAAATAAAGGAGAAAGATATTTATCAAATCAGAAAATCCAAGTACTATGAAGCCAAGATCACAAATCTAAATGTCAATGGAATTAAAATTTTCTCACCACATCCCATTTAATTTTTATTAATGTCCATTAGTATGAGTAGTTCCTAAAATCAATATTATATATTACATGGTAATTTGATTTAATTAAGGTTAAAAAAGGAATGATTTTCATCGAAATTATCATAGATTATATTCCTTCAACTTTACAGTCCAAGCACATAGAAAACAAAAAGGAAGGTATATGTTAAATCAGAAAATGTATTTTCTATGAAACAAACATCACAAATTTAGATGTCAACGGAATTAAAATTTTGCTTACCACATCCCAGTTGGCTTGCATTATATCCCATTAGTATGGAGAGTACCTAAGATGAATATTATATTTTGCATGATAATTTCATTTAATTAAGGGTAAAAACGGATTGATTTTCATTTAAATTATGAACAACTAGTGTAGACCCGTACTTTGCACGGTGATTTATAAAATAGATAATAAGTTGTTTACAAAAGACACATGGTTGCTATTATTATTTAGAAAAGAAGACACAAATAAGTTACTTAGTAAATGATGTTGTTATAAGTATAAATAATTTTCACTGTAAAAATTTAATAAGTCTAGTTATTATCATTAGAATTTTTTTAGTATTATATACATTTTTATCCTTTTCTTTTAGGGAATTTTTATCTTTGAAAATATATCTATTCTGGTCACAATTTCATTCAAGTTATCTCAATATGTAGTTACAATATGTCAAAATTAGTCATCCATGATGTGCTTAGGCTCCTCCTTTTGAAATCATGAAGTTAGGTAGCCTTTTGTTGGAAAATATGTCACCAAATTTTTCTTTAGACAACATATCTCCTTAAGGTTAGTGTTCTACTTAAATCATGAGTTGCAACACAAATGAGTTGTTGTAGATTTAGGACCATAGATTTAGTAATTTTAGGTGATTTGAATTAAGCAAATTTTATTTTTTTGGGGAAAAGGGGACTGTGAAAATAGTGGATAGATTTAGAAAAGTAATGCAAATTATCATAGATGGTAGCTGTTCTATTAATTTGAAACTACCTACTTATAAGTTGTTCCCTCTCAGAA
Organism: Selenicereus undatus; assembly: GCA_017589665.1. Classification (NCBI taxonomy): domain Eukaryota; kingdom Viridiplantae; phylum Streptophyta; class Magnoliopsida; order Caryophyllales; family Cactaceae; genus Selenicereus; species Selenicereus undatus. Next base: position 87,792,438 of record JACYFF010031954.1, on the reverse strand, counting down.
GGAAAGATAATGAGTTAGCAGAAAGGTACATGTTAGAATATTCTAGTTAGATCATGGATCATAATTGGCTGCAGCATATTACCCATAGAGTTCTGACTGTTTGACTGTCTGTTTAGTTAACCCATAATTTAAAAACCAAAAAAATAGTATTTTTAAATTTGTTCATTCGATTAGCTAACCTAAAATGGGGTTATTTTATTTCTTGAAATCAAAAGGACCCATCAAAACCATAATTAACACATAATTTTCAAAAAAGAGCCCAAGAAATTAAAATTTTCTATAACCTTACCTTGTGATTTGTGTTTTAAGTTAACTATATGACATGATTAATGATTTTGAACGTTTGTCATGATTTATGAAAAAAACCTACAAATAGTATTCAAGAATACATTACAGTATTTTACTAAACAACAACAACTATTACATTGATTCAAGCATCTATTACAGTATTGAATGTATGTCATGATAAAAAAATATATAGAAATAGTATTCAAGTATGCATCGTAATTTTTAACTAAACAATTGAAATATTGAAGCGTGCATTATAGTTTCTAACTGAACAATGAAAGCAGAAAATTACATTGATTCAAACATGCATGTAGTATCGAACGTATGCAATGATTTCAAAGAGAAAACTGAAAAATTACATTTGTTAATGTTGGAGGCATATTTTGAAGGTGAATAAGTTCATCAAAATCGCTCTAAAGACTTTATAAATTAGGATCAACTTTTTAATATTAAACTCATCTCATATGTCCATTAATGCAATTTGATCCTACTGCTAGGGTTCCTAACCCAATGAAATCCCCCAACACCCCCTCCATATTGTTATAAACCCTAATATGACCACCTCACTCAATTTTCAAAATAGCAAAACTTTTGAAGATATAGAGGACTATACTCTTATCTACGTATGTAAAAAAGGAAGTTAAATTTTGTGGTTTCTTTTATATATCATAACAGTAACTTTTGTAAATTATGAAAATCATATTATAATTTGTAGTATAGATATTTGAAATTTTTTTAATAAATAGGTCAGCAAACAATTTAGATACATGTGAAATAGTTTGCATTGTTGTTTCCATTAAAAATTTGAAATGCCAAGAGAATCAAATTATTAGAGTTTTTCTTGTAAAAAAAAATCCATAAATGAACAACATAAATAAAACATGAAAGAATCTAAACACAATTAAGTTACTAATACAATATAATATAATATAAGGAAATTTTTTTTAACCTAAGTCATGAGTCAGATGGAAATAATTAAGAATATAAACGAATCAAACCAAACACCACCATTGTTAATCAAGCCTGACAAAAACTACACCTAAAAAAGTGACATTACGAATTGTAGCAAGAAATCAATGATGGTGTCAATTAGTGAAAGATTAATTTTTTAACTTTTTTTGTTGTAATTCCCTCCTATATGTGGCTTAATTTTCTTTTGTTGATATTTAGTGAAAGATTAAACATCAACAAAAGAAAATTAAGCCACATATAGGAGGGAATTACAACAAAAAAGTCAAAAAACTCAATCAAATATGATCAAGCATTTTGACACTATTAATTACAAAAGAGGAGGTCACTTGCTAACGAATTAACAAATTAATACAAATAAATATATGATCACTTTGACACACATGAGTAATGTGCAAGATGACAGAATTGATTTCAACTATGAGACATATTCTGATGTACAATTTCTACTATGAGTAATTAAGAACTACTTGACTATTTACACTAATATTGAAGGTTCAAGAATGATATCTTTTTTATCTATAATTTCCATAGTTATTTGTTACTAACTACTTCATAATTCATATTTCCATAATTATGGGATTATTTTTTTTATTGGGATTTGGCTTTATTATTTAAAATAATACTAAAGGTATAGCCACTCCATAATCTTTATTTCAACCATTACAAAATTATACTTCTCGGGATTATACTTTCCTAGAATTATTTCTTTAGTTGTTAATGATTTTTTTCCACCGGTACGGAATTATATTTCTTGATATTATACTTCCTGGGATTAATATTTTTCTACAATCTAGTGGTGATAAGGAGACAGAATGAATTCAAAAGGTTTAAGAATGATATTTTTTTATAATTTTCATAATCACTACTTACTGCATAATCATTCCTTTTAGAAAAAAAATACTCCATAATCCTCATTTCGACAATTATGGAATTATACTTCATAAGATTATACTTTCTTACGATCATTTTCTTATTAATGATTTTTTCCCTTCCTACTATGTGAGAGATTTGAAAATTATAAATTAATTATTTTCAACAATTGGATGGTTGTGATGAGGAGAGAGAATCAATCCAAGGGTTCAAAATCTTTAATTAATGAGAATGCAAGAAAATTCCACATCATCACAACATTGCTTTTATATATAGTATAGATTTTGTTACTTAAATTTTCCGGTCCAAACACATAGAAAACAAAGAAGAAGGATATTTATCAAATTAGAAATCTAAATATTGTGAAAACAAGATCACAAATTGAAATGCCAATGGAATTAAAATTTTCTCACCACGTCCCGCTTGATTTGCATTACATCCATTAGTATGGATAGTTCCTAAAATTAATATTATATATTACATGATATTTGATTTAATGCAGGGTAAAAAAGGATTGATTTTCATTGAAATCATCATAACTTTTGTTCCTTCAACTTTCGAGTACAAACACATAGACAACAAAAAAGAAGGATATTTATCAAATTAGCTAGAAGAATCTAAGAACAGTGAAACCCATATTACAAATTTAGATGTAAGTGGAATTAAAACATTGCGAATCACATCTCACTTGACTTGCATTACAGGCCATTAGCATGGGTAGTTCCTAATGAATATCATACATTACATGTTCTGCTCCATAAATGGAACTGTAGGGATTTGAAGGTGTTCCAAATTCTAAGTTTGAGCATGTAGCAACCCGACAATTGAGCATTAGCTTACCATTCTCCGTCCCCAATTCCCCATTCAAGCCACTAAAGTTGCCATGCCATCATGTATGCAACTAATCTTAACTTCATATCCCTGAGAGAACATCCATGAACCATTTTCTCATTGAAGCAGTTCTCCTTAATTTAGTTGTCGAATAGTGTTCCCTAAAATTAAGAATCAAAAGACATATTAACATGAGAATACAAATCTTAGGAAAAAAAATTAATGTAAAATTAAATAGAAATAAACTCTGAAGATCAACTTAAAGTCAAATTAAAAAAACAAACTATTTTTTTTGAAGGAAAGGAAAAACCAAACAAAAAAATGCCAATTCCACTATTAGCCATCTTGATTTGTACCCCAACCAGTAAACTCTCTCTACTTCAGATCTTAAACAATTAGCATCTTAAACAATTAGCATATGAACGTCAAGAGATGGATAAAATAATTAAGGTACTCACACAACGAAGCAAAAGAAAGCCTTGAAATTCTTTGTTCAATGGCTTCCACACTCATCATATCATCCTGCATCATAACTACACAAAAATCAAACATATAGATAAACTTTAAAAACCGTATGCAATATAGTTCCTTTGCTACAACAATATCTGGCACAAAGAGGTGAAAAACTTATTACATGCATAAACGAATAATAAGATAATAAACCAAATGACCTAAATCAAGCTCCACAACTCATCAATATCCATTGTATCTCAATAAAGTCAGAACTGCAATCCATAGATTTGTCCATATTAAGTCTTTCGATAATGAGGCGACCGCTGTCGGCGGATGGTTGTGGAGCTCTAAACCCGAATTCGTTGATGCAATTAGAATTTGGAGAGGGACAGATATAGAGGAGACAGAGAAAGAACGGAGGGCAAGGGAAAGGGTTTATGGCCGTGGCATAGAGAAGGGGGAGGAGGGAGAGGCAAAGAGTTGGAGAGCGGCGGGGCATGATACAATCCAGGCCTACTGACAACACTTTATTTAGTGCAACTAACTTTGAATAAATATATGCTGTCGTGAAGTCAGGGAGATGATGTGATGGATTTGAGGTTACGAACCTGGCAAAATCAGTTGTTTAGGTGGCGGATAGCAGTTTAAGTAGTGGATAGCGGTTCAGATAGTGGATAACATTTATAATTTAGTTGTTAGTGGATAGCTGTTTAGACGAACAGTTTAAACTAATGTGTTCGGTAAATTTTGCTGTTAGGCTAGCTGATTAATATAAATTGATATAAAAGGATATAGATAATTTCTAAAGATAAAATTTTTAAAGGATATTTTTTGGCTAAAAAATATGAAATGCTACTTTTTAATGTCAAATGTTAATACTATTAGCTTTTCCAAAACACTGCTTAAAACGCTAAATGCACTTAAAATACTAGTCAAAATACTAGTTTACCGAACACTAAAAATTAACTAATTGGTGCATTGACCTGGTCAAAACACTCAAGGTTACCCAAAACGCTGTTGCTGAACACGACTTACATTAATGGCTATTAGGTTGGTAAGATGTGTAATTGGAGGATGAAAGAGGATGTAAATGGAGGTTGAACATGATGGTGAACACAAGGGATTTAGTTAGTTACTGCAACAACAATTTCGGTCTTTACAATCCGGTGCCAACGGAAAAATCAAGTCATCTGCGCATGTGAAAGTCAACCAAATAATGAACGGGCTAGATACAACATTATAATTAGATCAAGGGTTCTGAACAAATACAACCCCTAAAATTAAGGGAAGACAAATCAACGTGATTCTTCTTTTATTATTATAATAATAATTTATTTAGTTATTTATTTTTGGTGGAGGAGGTATGAATTGATATGAGTATAATCAAATGTAGATAATTGGTAAATCAATCTTAAAAACTTGAAGCGGACAAGTAGGCGTTAGCTCCCCTTGAGCTTATGCGTGTAAGTTGTGTTTTAAGCCTACTACTAGTTGGGACATAACAAATGTAAAACTTAAGTTGATTTCTGCGCCATATTTGTCAAAACATTTGATCCTCTTTGCTAGCTACCCCCTTGACTTGAACTTGTATTCTCACTTCGCAGTGATTGTGTTTCTTTTCGGTAAAAATAATATAGAGTAGGAGGTATTGGTTCCCACCCTCGCCCCAATGTATGGATTGAGACACAAAGGCTAAAGATAGCTATTCGGTCATTAGAAGTGCCTAAATAGACGCTTCTAATTGCTTAAATTTTTGATCATAATTGATATTATTTTTAAATTTTATTTGATTTCTCTATGTTTGTACTGGAAGAATCACTTCATGAAATATTGAGGTCATTAACGTAGCATGCAATACTAATTTGAACAGATTTTGAAAAGTTGTGGCCAAGTGTTGAAAATTGAAAATCTAGTGGGTTCCAAACAATGTTCTTATTATGATAACTTTCCTAATCTTGCTCAAGATTGGAGAACAAGAAAGCTACTCCTACTAGAATTTGAAAAGCGAATGATAGTTATCACCACTATATTATAATCCTTCATCATCTTAGCTTAGATTTTGGTTTTGATGTTAGGAATATTTAGTTTGATTTAATTATATCTCAAAACGTCTGATTCAAGTACTTGGATTTAATTCAAGTTTAAATTTTTATTAATCTATTCGATTCAGCTTTTAGTTTCTACTTTTAATTAGTTGGTAATTTCTTTCCTTTCTATTCCCCCCTTTCTTAATTAAAGCCTATTACTTTCTAACTGTTCTGCTAATTTGCATATTGGCAGTTGTTGAATCCAATCATGTTCAAGTTATATTTAATTTTTGCAAGTTGAATGATTTCTATTTATTATTTATAATCTAGTTGCTATGGGTAGGGGTTGTTTAGTGGCCTAAATTCCACCTCGTCCCTATAGAATCGACCCTTAAGTAGACAACTGTATGCTTGCGGTATTACTACACATCCTTCTTAGATCGCACCAAGCTTATGGCACTGTTGCCGGGGATGATAGTTTGAATTCAGGTCACTATTTTTCTTATTATTTGTTTATGTTTCGGGAAACACCTTCCGTACCTTGTTGAAGATGACGTGGGACGAGAGCTTGGGATTACGTGATGACACGTGCAGATCAGCTGCTGGGCCCTTCTCCTTGGTCGAACTTGCAAAAAAGGCACCCCTGGGTTGTGGTCCGGGAAACGCCTTTTCAACGATCAAGTCAGAGGAGGGCTCAAGAGAGATAAATGCGGTAAAGAGAGAATGTGTAGAGTCAAATCTGTCAGAGTGCAAATCCCTTTTTCAAGGTGGATAGGTGAGTATTTATAACTCATGTAGCAGTGGTCGGATGGTAAATTCATGTTGGAGATCCCCAAAGGGGGATGCTGTCTGGTTTGTTCCATTTGGGCCTCTGCTGGGAGCCCCAAAGGTCCCATTTGGGCCCATTACACCTAGTTGGGCCTGTTCTGCGATTGGGTATCCTTGGGCCTTCTAGAAAAAATCCTATTTTTGGATCATTTAGTCCCCTACATTTTACCTGCACATGGGCTCGGCCGGATAGTCAAGTGAAATGCCGAATATTCTTGGCGTAACGGAGGTCGGCGGATCTTCGGGAAACAGTATGTCATTGGCTGGTTACCCTCTCCTTATCTAAAACTGTGAGGTTCATGAGTTACCCCAGGTGGTATTCCTCGTGATGCTCCTTAATGTCGCCGTGAACCTCAGCGTCCTGCATGGGTGGATGATCGGGGTAGTGGAGTCAGCCCTGAAAGAGTTGCGGTGGAGCACCTTCCAGACATGGGTAGGGCGTAATAGGGGCAGGATCTTAGAGGCCCACCGATAGGAAACACTCAGCGACTCAAAAGAGGATGAGAGCACGGAGTCAAACGACCAAACACCCCTATCCAATTATGGTAGTGAGGAGTGAGGCTCAGCTAGCAACGACCTCTGGGGGTGCATTATGTGTCTTTTTTGTTTTTGTACTCCGTAGCCATTTATAATAAAACAATGGCCTTCTTTGCTGGAGCTTTTGTTATGATGTTTATGGTTTTGATGATAACAAATCCAAGTGATGTCGTCCCAAACAGGTTCACTCTACTGTTCTCAATTGCTTGGTTAACAATGTTCAAGAACAGGTCTTAAGAACAGGTACTGAAGATAAGTTGGCTGGCAAAACTTTCCAGAACTTCAGAACAACCTTAAGAACAGCTCTGCGAAGTGTTTGGAGCAACAAGTTAAGAAGACTGGTTGATTCAACAAGAGTCTTAGGTTTGCTATGATTTTATTTTATTAGATTCTTGTTAATATGCCAATTAGAAAGTCTTGACTTATCACTTACTTGAAACGGT
>JACYFF010031954.1:87761743-87785179 GCA_017589665.1 Selenicereus undatus | reverse complement strand
AAGAAAAACCGAGTCAAGGGAGTGATGTTTTGAGCTTTCAAGATTGGTATACTAGGACTTCATTTGTACCCTATATTAGCTTGGTTAAGAAGTATTGTAATAGGGTGTTCTCTTCGTAATCTCTCTTTTATAAAAGTGAGGTGAGTGTGTCCTAAGTCAAGTGGACTTTTGGACGTGGGGTAACCAGTCTTAGGGAAGACGGTTACGTAGGTTGCAATTAGTAGCAAGGTGTGTTACTGTTGTAACGTATTAAGCCCGTTTAGTGAAGTGGTTAAAATCCTACACAAGGTAGGTCGTGGTTTTTTCACCTCAGTTGGGCTAGAGGTGTTTTCCACGTAAAAATCCAGTGTCCATTATTTCTGCATTCAATTTCGTTGGATTGTCACTTCTGCTCAACTCAGGAACAGTCTGTGCAAACAGGGTCTAAGACTGTTTGTCAGAAAAATTGTGAAAATCTGACACCACAATTCACCCCCCCTCTTGTGGCTGTGTACTCTCAAAACTAACAGCTTTGCCTTGGCTTTGATGTTTTTGCTTGCTTCAATTGATCAGGCGGCCTGGTTATCGAAGCCTGACTATGTGATGTTTTGAGGCTCGACCCTCTAGCCCAGGACCTGAATGGACGGCCCCATGGTCCTTCTTTAGGATGGGGAGCCTTTTGTGATAGTAACATCTGTACCGAATACTAGGTAATCCGTCGCCACGTGGCGAGAGTTGAGTAGTGCATTGACGCGGGGGCATCTTAGGAATATGTGGTCTCCCTTTTGCCCCTTCTATTCCCCTCTACAAAGGAGGAGAAGACATCCCTACGAAAGATCACTTGGAAGCACTCTCGAATCTTTTCAGAGAGAAAGAGATAAGAGGTCTAGAGAGAGTCACGGTTTGCCATCCTCATCATGGCCTTTCCCCCCTTTCGGGACACGGAAGAGACGACTCATCATGTCAGGGAAACCTTTAAGTGGCATCTGAGAAGGAGGCTTAATCGATGCGGAGGAGGCTATGTCCGAGCTTTGCCTTACCCGATGCGGAGGAGGCTGCGCACGACTTTAACATCCCAGATATGGTCCACGCCACTTTCTATGCGATGCTTCTTAACGATGTCGTGGGGTTATCCCTGGTGAGTAGGGACATGGCAATAGGTTCAAAGGCGACCCTTGAGGGCCTACGGTGGACTTCTTTTGAGTCTTGGCTAGATGTCAATAGGTGTGGCCTTTTGGAGGCGCAGCTTCACCAGCGGATTCCACTAGGAGGTGCTTGTGGGCCAGTGAACGGCTAGAAAAAAAAGCTTGGGTTCAAATGATCCCCACCCCCTTCTAGTGATGAAGAGTAGTGTTAGACTTTTCAAAATCCTTCCTTGTATTGTGTTCGACATTATGTTTTCCTCCTTATGAGGCATGTCTATAATCGTTGGTGTTAATAATAAAATGTTGCCCCTCTATGCTAGGGTTTGATTTCTTCGCGAGTATTTTATGTTCCATTCTTACGACGGTTAGACCTGACAAATGGGTCATTTGGTTCGAGTACGGATCGGGTCAAGTTCGGGTTGGGTCAAGTTCGGGTTAAGTGACATTTCAAGTCGTTTCAATTTGGGTTGGGTATGGTTCGGTTCGGGTCGATTTCGGTTAACCAATTTTTGGTGAAATATGCTCATCATGCCAAAGCAAGCAACTTTGTAGAAAATTTCGGGTCAGGTATGGTTCGGGCCGAGTCAATTTGGGTTTCGGGTCCACTTTCTAGTGAGCATATTTCGGGTGTCGGGTCAGGTATGGGTTCGGGGTCGTTCGGTTTGGGTTTCAGGTCTTGGGTCAGTTTTACCAGGTCTAACGGCAATTATGCACGGCCATAAGGTCCACCCTCAAATCTATCAAGCTTCCGGCTCCCAAGGGAGTTTGGAGGATAGTCCCCGTTCTCCGTACCGTGCCAGCAGTCTTATTGGTCGGCCTTGGGTTCATGGACCTGTGGTGGTCGACTTATGGGTCAGACCTTTGAGCTGTGACTCGCACTTAGAACTTTAGGGATGCTCAAAGCAATATATGAGGTACAGGAGCCATGTGGCGAGGACATAGTGGCTCTTTGGTTTTGCTGCCTCCTAGGGAAATGTGTTGTTCTTTGGCATACCCACCTCCCTCTATAAAGGTGGGGTAAAACCCTCTGGGAAGCATCACTTAACCAGTCTTCTCAACCTCTGTCGTGAGAGAAAGGACGACAGTGGTGGAGAGAGATAGAGAGAGAAAACCTATCATGTTTCCCAACTTCCTCAGCACTGAGCAGGCGTCGAAGTTTGTTAGGGAAAACTTCCTTTGGTCTTTAAGGGAATCCTCTATTCTCTGACCTAGTTTGCTTCCCTAGAACCATGACAGTCTTTGTCTTAACTTCGACCTTCTCGTGGCAATGCGGTACGCTCACAACTCCTGCATTCTGGAGACGATGCAGGCCATTTTTTACACCATGGTGCTCAACGATACTGCGGAGCTAGGACTCTCGAGCAGGATCGTGATGGATTGCATGATGTCGGTCCTACGGGAGTTGAACTGGGCTGTTATTGAGTCCTAGCTGTGGGGAATCAAGGAAAGCCTTAGGAGAGCATAGATTCCCCATCTTGTTGACCTGATTGCCAATCTTGTGTTGGCGGACAGCCTTAAAGAGGACTCGTAGTTGAGCGACGCCCCTTCTGCTTCAAGCGATAAGGAGTAGGCATATGGGTCTTGTTGTATTTTGCTTCTTCGTTGTCCTGCTAACCTTTATAAAATTTGATATGCAGTTACTCATAATGAATAATAAAAGGTTGCCTTGTTTCGTGTGGACTTAATTTTTTTATTTGATGTTCTTGCACTCCTCTTTGTGCGACATTCCCATATGGATTTATATCCCCCAGCCCCCAGGCTATGTTTGAAGACCGACAGCTCCTTTGGGGGACTAGCTGTGTAGCATCCAGCCTACTATCGCACTTAGGGAGCTTCGACCCTTTCATGGGGTTAAGAATGCGATAGCTAGTTCTGATCTATGCAACTGATCTGCCGACCCCTACTAAGGACTAGAGTCAATGACGATCGATCCTAGGATCGTGTTGGGGGACCCATAGCCCTTCATTGAGACTAAAGGCGTAACAACCGACCCTTAGGCTAAGCTGTAGGATCCTTAGCCCCCATTGGGGCTAAAGATGTATCGCTCGGCCTGTAGGGCGAATTGCAGGATCCTTAGGCCCCATTGGGGCTAAAGGTATATCGCCCAGTCCTTAGGCTGAGCCGTGTGGCCTCTAGCCCTATTGGGGCTAAAGGTGTACCGCCTGGCCCCTAGACTGAGCTTTAGGGCCTCCAGCCCCTATTGGAGCAAAAATGGGTATCACTCGACCCTTGGGTCGAGTCGTAGGGCCTCTAGCCCTTATTGGGGCTAAAGGTGTAACGCTCAACCACTAGGCTGGCCTTTAGGACATCTAACCCCCATTGGGGCCATAGGTGTGTCGCCCAGCCCTTAGGCCAAGTTGTAGGACCCTTAGCCCCTATTGAGATGAAGGTGTATTGATTAGTCCTTAGACAGGCTCTCGGGTGGTTAGGTGGCGCTCTGGGTGCCGCGTGTTAGAGTGAAGGCCCCTTGAACTCCTGGGGAAGAGTGCATCCCTCCCCCTTTTTTTACTTCGCCTATATAAGGGAAGTCGGACTATTTAGGAGGGGTTATTTCATCGCACTCTCAAAAATCCTTTTAGAGAGAGAAGTGGGATTCTTGAGAGAGAAGCACTGCATCGCCCTTAGGTTGTATTCAAACTTACTATAGCGCCTTTATTCCCTCCCTTTGAATCTTCAAAGGGTTTGTGTGCATCTTCATCTCGTCTTCAAGAGCTCCTTCAATCCTTCATCCTTATTGCAGGTACGTCCCTCATGCCTTTCTAAAGGGGCAACACCATATATTGTATTAGTATAGTATGTCTTCATCTTGCTCATCGAGTGGGAAGGTCCCTGAGAGGACGGTCGGCCCCCAAACGGAAGGCCGCCACCCTCAGTTTCCAAGCCTCCCAGCCCTAATTGATGGCTGGGTGATTGCGCACATTCCCCTAAAGAATAAGTTTAGGAAACCTAAGAAGATTCCCTATGTCATGCCCATATATAAGACGGGCACTCCCTCATGGTCTACTTGTGAGTACTCTTCTACTTCGAGTATTCTCAGCATTGAGCAGGATGTCGTTTACCCCCTGACGTGGCCGATAAGTGCTTAATGTATACATCATTTTAAGGCTATTTTGTGTCAATTTTTAGGAGAATTATATGCTTAATGTTATTATTTATACTCCTGTCTTGATTTATGCTTGGGTATAGCTGTTTCATGTGTTTTGCAGGATTTTAAGCCTTTTTACCCAGCATTTGACCCTTAATAGATGTATTTTGACCTCCCCCATGGACAACCATGAGTTGCTATTCCCGTGGAGCAAGAATAGAGCAGAAAGCCAGTTCCAACCCAGACCACGGTTAGACCGTGGTACCTGCCACGGACCCTGGTGAGCATGAAACTGCTACCTCTTCGTCTTCCTTCGACTGTGTGGCTGAGATCAATCGAGCCCCTCTATAAAAGGCATCATTCTGCAGCAGTAGGAAAGAACAACACAAGCATAGAGCTAGCATAAATTAGAGCTTTAGCATAGTTTTCTTTCTCTTCTCAAATTTTGTTGTTTCTTTTAAGATTTCTAGTTTGATTTTAGTTTTGGCGAGAAATCTTGAGTGTATGTGATTGTTTTTCGAGGTAGTTTGAAGCCCTTGGTTGAAGGCCATCTTAGTCAAACGTTTCTCTCAAATTTTGTCAGATTGTTGATTAGTTTGTTTAATTCTTACGTGAGTAGTTTACTTTTTGTTTGGGGATTTAGTAGTTTATGAAAGTGTAGTTGGATCATGTTTTAATTTATAGAATTGTGTTTATCTTCATGATTGGTTTGATTTCATTTTATCAAGTAATTGTATTGTTGTAAGTGGATTTTTGGCCAAAATTTGCTTGCCTACTTGAAACAAACGAGTGAAAAACTAAAATGTGACATTTTGTTGTTGGACTGTTGATTAGACCTAACATGAAGTCGTCTCGAAAGAGAGATTTGCATGTTAGGAGGACTAGAGAGTAATCGAACATATTTTACTTGAATTAAGGTAAATTAGTTTGAAAGAACATCTTTTACTTAGTTTAGACAAATTTGATTGATTTTGAAAGAATAGATCAAATTTCTGGATAGATTGCAATTCCTCGAGATTAACTGATTAGAGAAAAGCACATGATTATCATTTTGATCCAATAACCTTTCATAACTACAAGAATTCCCAAACATATTTTCTCTTTGATTGATTGGGAATAGTGAATTAGAAGTTGTTAAATCGAACCCTTTAAATTAGAATTTTACTTAGCATATTCTAACAGATGAGACTCGGTAAGTTACATTAGTGCATGAGGAACAATATCTTTATCTATACTACGGCTACCCGTGCACTTGTGGTAGTTGATCAGTGGTAGTTGACCGTATGCTTGACTTTTAGGAACGCAGAATGGCGAAGATCAGATTGACCAGCCAGCTGAGGAGTCCGACGAGCTTTTGGTCGAGGGAGCATCTGAAGGTAATCCTTGCTCTACCTCTGGCTCCCATAGGTCGAGCATAGAGGTCGAGGTTGAGTCCATCTGTTCCAGTGCTTCCTCAGAGGGAGCAACAAGTAGATCGGGAAGGGTCATGCTAAAAAAGAGTGGTCGCGCTCGTGAAGAGCCGGTTCAGGAAGTAGTGGCCGATGGGACGGTTTTTCCAGGGCCCCCCATGCACTCAGACATTCAGGATGGGTCGGGCACTCACTTCCCAAACTCGAAAGTTGTGGGTTCCCTAAAGAGGCCAACCTTAGAGGAAAAGTACCTCATGCCCATGGGATATAGGTTCATGCTCCCCGAGGAGGATGCTGCCGTGAAGAAGCCACCCGCCAAATGTATAGCAATGCACCGGGCAGCCTTTACCTAAGGCATAAGGTTTTCACTCCACGCCGTGATCGTGGACGTCCTAAATAAGTATGACCTGGCGCCTGTGCAAGTAGTGCCCATGTCTTGGCACAAGATTTGCTCTTTTATGGCGACGTGCGAGCTACGTGGGCTGACCTGTATAGGTCGTGCGTTATCGTAGGTCCATTCGGTCCAAAAGGCCCCTAGTGAGACTTAGGACTTTGGGTGGTATTAATTTAACAACAAGAAAGGCTTCATGACAGCTATCAAGAAAAAGTCCAAGGCCAAAAATTAGAAATACGACTTCCTCTTCGTACGCTGTGAAGCAGGTTGGGGAGACCTTCGCAATTGGAATGAGAGAAAGCTGGTTCGAAATCCCTATAGGGAGCCTACCGAGGACGAGAAAAGCGCGGCTCGTTACTTCCATTTCTATGTTTGGGAGGATGACCATCCCAGGCCAATACCTAAACCCAGGGCTGAGGTGGTGGATGCCCAGAAGGGTCCCAAGCGAAAGCGGAGTAGATCAAGTGAGAGGGAGCCTATGAACTGGCTTCCTAGGCTGAAATATTTTGCCAACGACTTTTTCTTGGCTGCTACAGGCTTGCTTATCCTTAAGGATTATTCTAAGGGTACTGAACGTTTCTCTTGTATGTAGATTTTTATGTGGGTTCTGACTTGACTCTCTTACATCTTGTGCAAAGCAAGCGAGGGCGAAGTTGTCGCCCCTAGAGTCCGAGGATGCCATAGCCGAGCAAGTTGCTGCTGGGGCCGAGAAGGTCCAGGAGGAGGAACGGCGCAAGTGCGTGGAGGTGCAGGCCAAGAAGGTTTACCCTCTAGCACTCTGCGTTTATCGTTCCTTACAGTTCTTTTTGAGATTTTATATGCTCACATATTTGCCTTTCCTACAGGCTCTGTCCTTGGCTCCTCGTAGCAAGAAGCCTATTTTGGGGTCCTTGAACCTTCCCTCCTTAGGTTCTCGTAAGCGACCGTGAACCGAGGGCGGGGGTGATGCGGCTGCGGCATGTGCTCCTACACCCTTGACGGACGGGGCTCCCTCTTCAAAGGGCAAAGGAATAGAGGGGCTCGCCCAGAGTCAGAGGTCAGGCGGACGTTCGGCCTCTAACAAAAGGCGAGGGTCATCTGTTATCGGCGGGTCTCGAGGTGACGAGGGATCTTCACCACCAGTAGCAAGAGAGCCCTCAGTGCATGCCCGAGCCTCGACCGTAGACTTCCTGGTGGCAGATGCCCCTGCCAAGCACGCCTTAGTAGAAAGGCTGGGTAAGTCGTGGTTGAGGGCGCCGGCTAACTCCGCAGAGACGTCTGCAGTTGACGAAGAGCACGTAGCCATGGCGAAGGTGAGGCTAAGACTATGACATCTATTCTTTGTTTGCTATAAAATTCCCTTGACTAAATGTCTTTGGTATTTTCCGGATCTTTGCTCGCATGCTGAAAGTAGCGAAATTGAGGCTATCCGTTTCCACCCAGGAAAAACGGATACATGACCTCGAGGCCAAGCGCTAAATATTGGAGGAAGCGGTGGCCAAATACAAGCGCCACTCAGAAAAACTAACGAAAGAGAAGGAGGCCCTGGAGGCCGAGCGGAAGAACTTGGAGCACCAACTAGAGGAGATGCGTTCCAGAGCAGAAGCTAAGGTCGGGACGTCATCTAAGGCTGAGGGCCACGGTTATCATCGGGGGTATGATCAGAGTTCAAAGTTCTTTCGGGGAGCTCTTGCTGACCTTGGCGCCTGACGCTTTCGAGGTAGAGGGCTATTTTGAAACGTACAACAAGTATGTAGAGCACCGCTGCCAAGCTCGAGCTGAGGGTCATGATCCCGAGTCAATGGAGTTCCATCCGCCTACTGCCATCGAGGGTGGTCTGGACAATGAGGAGACCATGCCTCTGGACAGCGAGGCGTCGAGCCCTGACCTGGGAGGCACGAAGCTGGGGTGGTCGAGGGCAGCGATCGTGATAAGGACCCCGACATTTAAGGCCTCTAGGGTTTTGGTTTTCCTTTGGTATTTGCCTCTCTGGCTGTTAGTACTTGTACTTCTTCTCTTATTCAATCAAGGAAAAGTTTTTAAGTTTTTTACATAGTCCTTCTGCTTCATTACATGCCGTTCTACTTGTTGTTTTGCTTATTCCTGCTTATCTGCTTGTCCTTGCATTTGTCTTACTGATTCTCTTATGCCCTACGAGCTAGTGGCCTTTAAGCAAAACAAGAAGTAGGGGATGGGTCTAACGACCCTTAGCCCCAATTAGGGCTAAAAGTATAACGACGTGTCATGAGACCGTGCTTAAGGACCCCTAGCCCCTATTAGGACTAAACGTTTAGTGACCGGCCATGAGGCTGTGCTTGAGGACCCTTAGCGCCCATTGGGGCTAAAATTATAGCGATCGGCCACGAGATTGTGCTTAAGGACCCCTATCCCCTATTAGGGCAAAAAGTATAGAGATCGGCTATGAGGCCGTACTTAGTCTCCATTGGGGCTAAAAGTATCGTGACTGGCTATGAGGCCGTGCTTAGGGACCCCTAGCCCCTATTGGGACTAAAAGTTTAGCGACCGGCCATGGGGCTATGCTTAAAGACCCTTAGGCCCTAGTAGGGCTAAAAGTATAGCGACCGGCCATGAGGCTATGCTTAAAGACCCTTAGCCCTTATTGGGCCTAAAAGTGTAGCGATCGTCCATGAGGCCATGCTTAAGAAAGAATATCAGATAATGAGGTGCATTCGAAATTGCCCTTATATCCATTGTATTCATTGCACGGAAAACATAAGTACATGAATATTGTGCTTGAGTGAAGAACAAGTGCTAGTAGTACTACTTTCGCAAATTGCTATTGTGCCATGTTCGCAGGATTGTCGTTCCGTCGGTTGTCTCTAGGCAACATGTGCCAGGTTGTACCTGGGCAGTGACCTTATACACTCCCTCCCAGTTCTCCGTTAGCTTACCGTGTTCTCCTGCGCTGGCTACGGCCTCAATACGACGAAGGAAAAAGTCTCCCACGTTGATGGGGAGCAGTTTAACAGCGCGGTCATGGAGGCGTATGATGCGTAGCTTGTAAAGCGCCTCGCGAAGGAGGGCATCTCCTACAGATTGAGGGTAGGAGGTCCAGTGCTTCCCGGAATGCAGCGTTGTTCAGCTCTTCTTAGAATATGGTAAGGCGGTGGGTGTGCAGGGCGACATCAATGGACATAATAGCTTCAGACCCGTATGCCGACATGAAAGGTGTTTCGCCCGTGGCGGTCTTTTTAGTGGTCCTCAGCGACTACTGGACGCTATACAGCTCTTCGGCCCATTTGCCCTTGGCTTCATCTAGGTTTTGTCTGTAAGCCAGGAAAGGTGACCTGGTTAGTTGCTTCATCTTGGCCGTTAGTCTGAGGATGGGCAATGGGCGTGAACCTGGCATGACAGCCGAGAGTGGATAGATAATCTGTGACCTTGGCGGTATCAAACTGTTGTTCATTGTCGAAGATCATTGTGCGGGGGATACAAAGCGAGTGATGATATTCTTCCAGATGAACTTGCGCACCTCAGCCGCGATGATTGAGGCAACGACCTCTACTTCTATCCACTTAGTGAAATAGTCCACCACTACAAAAAGTTACTTGCACTGACCCGTGTCTTTGGAGAAGGGCCCAAGTATGTCCATGCCCTATGCAATAAATGGCAAGGGGCTGACAATGGGTGTTAGGGGGTGGTGGGCAGTCGTTGAAGTGGAACAAACTTCTGGCACTTGTCGCAAGTGTGGACTAAGCGCATGGCATCTTCCCTCAGGCTTGGCCAGTAGTATCCGGTTCGTATTGCCGTAACTGCAAGGAAGCGTCCCCCTATGTGAGAACTGCACACCCCCTGGTGCAACTCCTCCAATATCCTCTTCCCCATCTCCGGGGTGATGCAGCATAGAAGCGACCACGTGAAAGACCTCTTGTACAGGATTCCATCATACTGTATGAACCAGTTTGCCCGCCTTTTTACCCGGTCGGCCTCCTCAGAGTCCGTGGGTAAGGTACCATCAGCTAGGTATGCGAGAATGGGGTCCATCCATGCCGAGCTTCGATCCAACCAGAGAACCTCATGGGGGTCGATACTTCTTTCCGCCAAAGTCTCCTATTGAATGTGCTTCGATTTTCCATCTGCAGAAGAGCTTGCCAGTTTTGACAACACCTCAGCCTATCGGTTTTCTCACTGGGGGATATGCATTATTGAGAAGTGTTTTAGCAACTTACTGGCCTCTCGTACCCGACGAACGTAGGCCGCCATATCATCATCTTTCACATTGCACTCCCCATTGAGTTGGGAGTCCGAGAATGCTCGGACTGATTCTGTCCTTGCGGTATAGCATCAGTCTACTCCTGCTATCAACGCTTCCTACTCAGCCTTGTGGTTCGATGCTTTGAACATGAACTTCAGAGCGTGCTCGTGTCGCTCCCCTCGGGGGCTTCGATGATCAGACAGTCCCGTTTCCATCTTTGGTAGATGAGCCATCCATATAGAGGTTCCACGATGGAGGGGTGGAACTGCTATTTGCGACAGCGACGACGCTTTCGACCAGGAAGTCTGCCAGAGCCTGGGCTTTGATGGCTCGTCAAGCCTCAAAGGCGAGATCATACTGTGACAACTCGATAACCCACTATAAGAGCCGCACGAAAGTGTCCAGCCTTTGGAGGACGTTTTCCAGGGGTTGGTCGGTGAGGACAGTTATCCTATGCACCTCGAAATAGGGTCGCAGCTTACGGCTGGCCATCATCAATGTATAGGCGAACTTCTCTATGAGACGATAATTCCCCTAAGCCCCCCCCGGCCAGGGCATGACTTACGTAGTACACGAGAATTTATGCTATGTCCCTTTCCACCACTAGCACGGCACTGATGGCCTGTTCTGAAATGGCTAAGTAGAGTTGGAGTGTTTCCCTCGGGAGGGGTCTGGCTATCTTCGGCAAATGAGCCTCTGCTTCCTGGTTCCAAGAGAAGTTGGTGTGTTTGCGCAATACCCGGAAGAAAGGCTGGCACTTGTCAGCAGATCTGCACATGAACTATCTTATGGCTGTGATGCATCCCGTCAGTCGCTAGACCTCTTTGATGTTGCGTAATGGCTTCATGTCTAGCACGACCTAAATTTTATCGGGATTAGCCTCGATTCCTCGGCTGCTAATCATGAATCTGAGGAACTTACCTAACCAAACTCCGACCACACATTTCTTTCGATTAAGCTTCATCCCGTACGTTCGGAGAATATCGAACATTTTTCAGAGATCTTGCCCGTGCTCGGCATCGAGCATGCTATTCACTATCATGTCGTCCACATATACCTCTATGGTCGGACCAATGAGAGGCTTGAACAGCTTGTTTACTAGCCGCTAGTACGTGGTTCCTTGCGTTGTTCAGCCCAAAAGGCATCGTCTTATAGCAGTGTAGACCTCGATTAGTTTTGAATGAGGTCATCTCTTGGTCCTCAGGACATAGGGGTATCTGGTGGTACCATGAGAAAGCTTCCATGAAGCTCAGTAAGGCGTATCTGGACGTGGCATCCACCAATTTGTTTATCTTCGGGGAGGGGTAGCTGTCTTTCAGGCAGGCCTTGTTCAGGTTGTTGAAATCTATGCACATCCTCCAAGTCCAGTTGGGATTTTTTACTAGGACGATGTTTGAAATCCACTTAGGGTACTGGCACTCCCTAATGAACCCCGCTTCAAGTAGCTTCTGTACCTCCGCAATTGCCGCAATTGCTCTTTTTGGGCCCATGTGTCACTTCTTTTGAACAACTGGTTTGTGTAGGGGATTTATGTTCAGTTTGTGCTCCATGATGGCGGGGTCAATGTCGGGCATTTCCTCTAGTTCAAAGGCGAAGACGCCCTAATACTCTTGTAGGAGCATGTTCAACGAGTGTTGGGTAGAAGCCTCCATCTCCCGTCCCAACTGGACCATGCGGTCGGGATGTGCGTCTTCTAATGGCCCCTGTTAAATCCACTACCTCGGGACGAGGTCGCTCGGGCTTGGATGAAGCAACAGTGTGCATCACCAAGGCCTCCGCTGTCAGGGGAGGATGGTCAGTCCGTGCTTTCTTGCCGGTTGGTGGGGGTCCACGCTCGGCGGCCCGATTTGCCAGGGGCTGAATGCTAACAAGGTAACATTCATGAGCCGTTCGTTAACCCCCCTGCATCACACCAACGCTGCCATCATCAGCCTCAATGACTAAAAAATCCACCTCCAGATTTCTCGTATTAGCCTTGTCACCAAAACGTAAGGGAAGACGAATTGTCCCGATGGGGTTTACCTCCTGCCCCCCAAAGCCCAGGATGGGGTGCACCAAAGGGACAATTTTCCTCGCCCGGTAGGTCAACTTCTTTAAGCAATCCTAGGTGATGATGTCCACTGAACTCCTTGTGTCTATAAGTATTCTTCGCACGATGGCATCGGCCACCTTCATTTTAACCATGAGTGGATCGTTGTGTAGGGATGTGAAGTGCGAGCTTTGCTCACCGCCAAATACCATAGTGGGCACGACAACATGATTTCCTTGTTCGGCTGTGAAAACCTATTGGGCCCCTTGAAAGTGGGCCTTCTAGGCAGAACGGGTAATGCCCTCAACGTATCCACTAGCAATAGTGGCTACTATCTCGGTGGAGCATTCTTCATCCCGTGGTTCGGGCCGCGGGGGTTCCTGTTCCTTTCGGAGGAACTGTGGACCCCTTTTCAAAAACTGATCAATATGTCCTTTATCCGCCAGCTCATAAAGGGCCTTCCTCAATTCCCGGTACTCAGCCATTGTGTGCCCATTCTGCTCATAAAACTTGTAGTATTTTCGTGTGTTATAAGGTTTTGGAGCCAAGGTCATTGGGGGTGGCCGCTTTAGCATGGGATGATTCCTCACTTCTATGAGGGTACTCCAGGGATCTGTGGTGAACTAGGGATCGACAACCCCGAGTCATGGTCTCCTCTCTCATCCCCCTTCGCCTGCCCTTTGGCTGGGATTTCTATGTACAATGACCCTAGCTCTCTTGGGGGCATTCGCGCTCTTCGCGCAGATCTCTATGACACGAATGAAATTAGCAGCCTTCCTCGGTGCTCCTGCCAGGGTGGTCTCCTTCTGCTCTGCCAAAGAGAACTTGAATCGTCCGTTCTTCATACCTTTGAGGAGTGAGGTGTATGCCACCCCGTCTTCCAGATCGAGAATCGAGACCACCCCTTGATGGAAACGCTTGACGAAGTCCGCTAGGGACTCTTGTGGCCCCTATTTTATCTTTGGAAGATAAATGCTCGTTCGCCTCTCTTTCTAGCTAGCAATGAACTAGCTAGCAAACTTGTCGGCCAGGTCTTGGAAATAGGAGACGGTCCCTGGACCTAGTCCGTTGAACCACGACTGTGCCACCCCCTTAAGGGTGGCTGGGGAAAAATGGCAGTACGTGGCATCATCAACGTCTTGGACATACATTTGTACCTTATACACCCCTAAGTGCTCATCAGGGTCGGTGGTCCCCATCGTATAGGTCCATAGTGGGCATCTTCACCTTCCCATAGCGCGGAGCATTGACAATCTTTGCGGTGAACGGTGTGGAGAAAGGGATGGGCCCAGCTCAGGCGGCCGTGCTAGAGATTTTAATGGGAGTCTCAAGGCATCTCTCAATACCCACCAATGACGTACTCCTTCGGGGATGACCAACCCTTGGGGATCTGGGTGGAGTCTGGTGGTGCCGATGTGACTGTGGGCCATCCCCCCTCCCCGAGAGGGATTTCGCGTGCGCTTATGACCAAGACGATGCTTTAGGGTCCGCCGACGTTTACAGGCTTCATGCCGAGGTCTCGAGGTCTGCTCTTGCTCCTTGAACCAAGTGGTTCTTCGGGAGTGCGTTGCATAAGGCGTCGAGGCCATGGTTGACTTCGTCGGTAGTCCGTCGCTTGGACGGTGGCTATGTTCAGCGTTGAACTCAATAGAACGATGTTGGTTCTGTCCCTGTACTTGCCTATCCCTATTAACGTGAGGTGCCTCTGTCAGTCTCTCACTATGGAAGTGGGACATCACAGGGTCGTGCCTATAGGCGGGCTTATAGCCCATGGAAGGCACGTATTCAAAGCAAGGAAGAGGTCGAAGAGAACTCGTGGCCTCCACTGCCTTCTTTACTTGCTCCGAGATCTGCTGCATTATGGCGTCTGTCATGGTGGACATGAAGTTTTTTAGGGCATCCACCATGACGTAAGCCTCTTGCCTGGTGGGGTACTGGTCAACCGGCCGGGGGTCTTCCCGAGAACTTTTTGAGGCGTCCACGGCCTCTGGAGGAACTGGGGCTTCTGTGACAGGTGTTCACATATCTCTCCTCACAGACGGTGCCAAATCTTTTTCGGGAAAAACTTTCTGTACCTTGTTGAAGATGACGTGCGACGAAAGCTATGGCTTATGTGATGGCACGTGCAAATCAGCTGGTGGGCCCTTCTCCTTGGTTGAACCTGCAAAAAAGGCACCCTCGGGTTGTGGTTCGGGAAATACCTCTCCAACAGCCAAGTCAGAAGAGGGTTCAAGAGAGATAAATGCGGTAAAGAGAGAGAGTGTGTAGAGTTAAATATGTCAAAGTGCAAATCCCTTTCCCAAGGTGGGTAGGTGAGTATTTATAGCTCCTGCAGTAAGGGGTAGGATGGTAAATTCATGTTAGAGATCCCCAAAGGGGGATACTGCCTGGTTTGTTCCACTTGGGCCTCTGGTGGGAGCCCCAAGGGTCCAGATTGGGCCCACTGCACTTGGTTGGGCCTGTCCTACGATTGGGTATCCTTGGGCTTTCCAGAGAAAATCCTATTTTTGGATTAGTTTATCATCATTATTTCCTTTGCTTTTATCAGTAGGTTAGTTGTATAATTTTTGTTTAATTTATGTTAGTATATCATAATCATACCATCTTGTTTTCTTATCCAAAAAAGAAAATGGAAACCCATAAAAAAATTAAAATTTTTTGAAAAAAAAAGAGACAGGCATTTTCTGCCCCCTTCTTCAACATGAGCATGAATTGATCTAGAGGTATTTTGACGGCCTGCAAAATTTTATGCTCAATGTAGTCACTGTGTAGAAAATTGGGAAATTTTTAATGTGATTACTAAGGGCTTGTTCTTTTCGTGGGTCAATCCATATTTACCAACTTCAACCTACTTCAACCTATTTCAACCTACTTCAACCCACTTAAAAAAAAAAATACCAACTTCAACCCACTTCAACCTATCTCAACCTACTTCAACCCACTTCAACTAACTTCAACCCACCCCTTCAAAATTTTAATAATTTGTAAAGTATCATGTGAGATTTAGGGCCTGCTGTTTTCGCGGGTAAATTGGGTAGGGAAAAGGGTGAAGTAAGTTGAAGTAGGTTGAGGTGAGTTGAGGTAGGTTGAATCTGATATTTTTTTTTGAGTTGGGTTGAAATAGGTCGAACTAGATTGAAGTGGGTTGAAGTAGGTTGAACTGCATTGAAGTTGGTATATTTTTTATATGGTGGGTTGAAGTGGGTTAAAATAATGAGAATGTAACTCATGTGTGAAAATTTATGAAGTTATCGAAATTTTGTGGAATTTTTGTTTATTCTTTCTGATTTTTCAGTTTTTATATTTTTTATATTTTATATTTTTTAATTTTTTATTTATCTATTTTTTATTTTTTATTTTTTTATTTTTTATTTTTTATTTTTTATTTTTAGTTTTAAATTTTATTTTTTATTTTTTAATTTTTGATTTTTTGCTTTTTTATTTTTATTTTTGATTTTTTATTTTATTTTTTGTTTTTTATTTTTTATTTTTTATTTTTAATGTTTAAATTTTGTCTTTCATTTTTTTATTTTGTTATTTTTTTATATTTTTTATTATTTATGTTGTTTATGTTTTTATTATTTCTCATTTTTTCTTTTTTATTTTTTACATTTTAATTTTAATTTTAAACTTTTTATTTTCTTATTTCTTATTTTTTGATGTTTTTATGTTTTTATTTCTTATTTCTTATTTCTTATTTTTTTTGGAATTTAAAGTAAAGAAAAAAAAACTAAAAAAACGAAAAATAAAAAATGAAATATAAAAAAAAATAAAAAAAATAAAAATTAAAACTAAAAAAAACCAAATAAGAAATCAAAAAATCAAAAACCCAGAAATAACAAATAAAATTAAAAAATTAAAAAATTAAAATTAAAATGTAAAAAATAAAAATAAAAAATAAACAATTAGAAATAAAACAAATACAACATAAAAACAGAAAAATAGAAAAAATGAAAAATAAAAAATAAAATATAAAGACATGAAAAATAAACAATAAATAATAAACAATAAACAGTAAAAAATAAAGAAATAAACAATAATAAATAATAAATATAAAAATAAAAACATAAATCATTGAAAATTAATAAATAAAAAATAAAAAATAAAGAACTAAAAAAATAAAGAAATAAACGGTACAAAGAAAAAAATTTAAAAATTTTAAAAATTAAAAATTAAAAGGAAAAAAAGAAAAAATGAAAAATAAAAAATAAAGAAGAAAAAATAGGAAAAGAAAAAAGAAAAAATAAAAAAACTAAAACATAAAAAATTAGAAAGAAAAAATAAAAATAAAAATAAAAAATAAAAAATAAAAAATTAAAAAATTAAAAAATGAAAAAAAAAATAAAACATAAAAATAAGAAAGAAAAAATAAATTAAAAAATTAAAAAAAAGAAATTAAAAAAATAAAAAATATAAAAAAAAAATATGAACATAAAAACTAAAAAATGAAAAATAAATCAAAAAATGAAAAATAAAAAGTGAAAAATAAAAAAGAAAACATAAAAAAGTAAAACATAAAACATAAAAAATAAAAAATAAATGAAAAAGTAAAAATTAAAAATTAAAATGTTAAAAAAATAAAATAATAAAATAAGAAATAAGAAATTAAAAAAATAAAAAGCAAAGAATAAAAAAGAAAAAAGAAAAAATTAAAATTAAAAATTAAAAAAATAAAAAATAAAATTAAAAATTAAGAATTAAAAATTAAAAAAATCAAAAATCAAAAATCAAAAATCAAAAGTCAAAAATCAAAAATCAAAAAAATAAAAAATAAAAAAGAATAAACAAAAATCTCACAAAATTTCGATAATTTCATAAATTATCACACATTAATTACATTCTCATTATTTTAACCCATTTCAACGCACCATATAAAAAGTATACCAACGTTAACGAACTTCAACCAACATCAACCTACTTCAACCTATTTCAACCCATCTTAAAAAAAAAGACCAACTTCAACCTACTTCAACCTACTTCACCCTTTTGACCCACCCAATTTACCCACGAAAAGAACAGGCCCTAAGGGGATTAATGGTGAGACTCGAACTCTATTAGAATCTTTCGAGTTTCTTTTCAAAAATGTTGACCAGTCTATGGACTTACTTGAGTGGGTGGCTAGAGATACTTATAAGTTTGAAAAGGCTAGTTGTGCCGTCAGAATGTCCTTTCCCGATTTGTGTGCTTTCCATGCTAGATCTTTTTACAAAGAACAACTTGTTACTCCTTATGCCCTTCCCCCTTACATCCCTGAATATGTTCTTCATGTTTTTGGTTATTGTCATTCATTTGACCATGACACTGGCTCATATCCCTAATATGTTTGATTGAAATATGAAATTGAGAATAGCATAGAAATTGCATTTAATTCAATCGAGCATATAATGGGTAATATATATAACCAGTTTTCAAAATAGTTTCATAACCAAAAGGAGTGTAGTGTGCTTGATTTGTGTAAGACCGACCTTAATGTAGGTTTTACCGTACCATGCCTAAGGCCTATCCTATCGGTGATTCTGAGTCGTCTTCCCTTTTGAGTCTTGCAATTCATGTTTAGTATCATGTATGTGACATCACTAGAGGGAAAAAAAATTCTTTACCTACTTTTACAGCTACACCCCCTAGTTTGACCCTTTTTAATTTAGTTCCCTTAGGATAGGCAGAGGAAAGTGCATATTATGAGGTTGAGTCTAGTTCTGATGAGTCAAATGTGCATGTTAATTAGTTGAGGAGATTGTGATAGGAGTACCATCCCTAGTCTTAAGCTTATTGGCCTTGTATCTCCTACCTCTCTTGAGTTAGTCACAGCCTCTCTTGCTTGTTCACCCCTAACATTCCCTTGATTACTCCCTTGTTAAGCCCATGGATGATTATGTAATAGCTGATTTGAATGATGATTCGGACATTATGGATATTGCGATGGGAGCACTTCATGGGAATTTGAGTAAGTTTGATAGGTCCTTAGGTAATTGTAAAGAGTATAATCCCTCCATTGACCATTACTACTTTTGCATAGAGAACATGGTTAAGAGTATTGTTCTACCAAGCTTGCCTCATTATTTTGCTGATTACTCCAAGGCATTTAATAAGCTAAAGAGGGCAATATGTATTATTGTTGTGTTCATGTTTATGTTCTTTTACTTGCACTTTTCTAAGATGTATCTAAAGGAATATGATAAACTCCTGAGAGCTATGTCTGCCTCTACATTGAAGATATGAGTCCTAAACAAGGAGGGACTGATTCTCCTTAGGCGTCGCTTGGCATCCACTAAGAGAGACTTAGTTCGGATACAAGTGGTACTCGACCTGTTATCATTGTTCTATCCCTTTTGTATAGCTATGCAAAATCAATTTGTCTTTTTTCCTTTTACTTTTCCTACCTTTCTTTTTTGTGTGCTTGATGCTCCTTTCCCATAATGTAGATATTGTGTGATTTTGGTGTTAGGGAGGGGAAGATAAGCTTTAATTTTTTGATGAAGAAAAAAAGGTAATTTTTTTCTAGAAAAACAAAAAGATTTTCTATTTTTTATGTGCTTTTAGGGAGCCATACTATCTTTGATGACTTGTGGCTTAGTTGTTAGGTTGCATGCAGGTATGTATACATCATTGAACTTGGTCCAAAGTGTGTTATTCTATTCGCTAGTCTAACCCTGTCGTTCCATTATGATTTTGAATCCGTCCTTATTTGTATGTCACTATTGTCTTAGGATCTTAGGCTTCTATAGTTGATTCTCACATTTGTGTTTTTGTATTACTTTTTTTGTTTTCACTTTTATTTAGGGAAAAAAAAGAGTTGAAAAAAGAAAAAAATCAAATAAAAAGAGTCCACAAGTATGTCTTTGAGGCATGTGCTACAGATGGTACCATTTGAGGCAATTATGTTACTAGGAAAGCTTTCTTCCCAAGTTAGTCAAAAAGGAGCATAGCTCCCATGATGATGGTACAGTTGCACACAATGTGTTAGGATGGATTTACTATTGTGATGGATTGATGGGTGAAAAACTGGTGTATGGAAGTCATCAGTAGGACTAAGAGTCTCGATACTTGCATTGTACATGTGTGTAATCCACTATTTGGATTGCAAAAGTGATTTGTCATGCGAATGTGCAAAATTTTTCCTTATGTATATTTAAGTATATTTGAAAATGTCAAAAATAGTTTCTATCTTTCTTTCTCTTTCTTTTCTTCTTTAACGATTTTATGAGTATATCTTCTGCCAACCTTCATGAGACCAAACTCAACCACTAGGAGGAACCTATGAATTTAAAGGGTTTGTTGCACTTGCTAATTGCAATCGTGATTCCTACAAAAAGGAGTTTGTATCTTAGGTAGATTTTCTTTTCTTTTATTTCACTCGAGGACGAGAAAAATTTAGGTGTGGGAATATTTGTTTGATCACTAAAATTGACTAAGTAAATGCTTCTAATTAATTATTTTTTATTTTAATCGAGATTATCTTGATTATTTATTTGATTTTTCTGTGTTTGTGCAGGAATAATCATTTGATGAAATATTGAGATCATTAACTTGGTGAGCAGGACTAATTGGAACAAATTTATGAAAGTTGTGGTCAATTATTGAAAATTAAAAATCAAGTGGGCTCCAAGCAATTTCCTTACTGTGGTAACTTTCCTAATCTTGATCAAGAGTTGAGAACAATAAATCTACTCCTAGAATTTGGAAAGTGAAGCTATTACCATTGTAAAAGAAGACTTTGAGCATCATAATTCTTTATCATCTTTTTTAGTTTTAGTTTAGACTTTAGGAGTTGATTAGTTTAGTTTAATTCTTCCTAAAAACCTTTGGTTCAAGTACTTAGATTTAATTCGAGTTTAAGCTTTTGTTAATCTATTTGATTCAACTTCCAGTATCTGCTTTCAATTAGTTGGTAATTTCTTTCCTTTCTCTTTCTCCCCCCTCGTCTTCTTGATCAAAGTTTATTGCTTTCTAAATTGTTTAGATGATTCGCACATTAGTGTTTATTAAATCTAGTCATATTTATGTTATGTTTAATTTCTGCAAGTTGAAATATTTCTGTTTATTATTTTCAATCTAGTTGTTATGGGTTAGTAGTTGTTTAGTGGCCTAGATTCCATCCCATCCCTGTGGGGGTGGAATCAACCTTCAAATACTATAGTTGACAATCCTATGCATACGGTACTACTATGGATCCTTCTTAGATCGTATTAGTGACATTGGAATTCAAGTCGCTAAACACTTCTAAAAACTTCGTTAACTGAATGTGTAATGTCCATATATAAATTATTGAAAACTTTATGGCTAGAACTTTGTTTCAATGTTGATATATAAAAGATCAATAAAGGAAACTCATGTAATTTGCACTCTCATAATTCATTTATAAAGACAACATCAGGCCTTCTAGTTGGATTAAGCTCTCCAATTACTTTTCCTCTCTCTACATGGTATAAGAGAAGACAAATGAACCCCAATTAAGTTTGCTAAGCTTTCTTTCACTCCTCGCTATCACTTCACTAGACACCACTTCTTTTCTTCTTTTTTTTTTTTTGGCTTATTATGGGAATCCACTCGAGATTGACCAGCGGGGCATCCTCTCCACTACTTATGTCGATCGTGATTCAATCACTACTATTGCCCTTCCTTGTCACCACAGTCATTGCAGAACCGATGAAGTTTCCCTTTCTCACAAGCTTATCTATAACTTCATTGGTGATTCCTTCTACGGCCTAACTCATTCTTGATTTCATTCCACCAAACCCAATTCGATTGCACCTTTCCAAGCACCAGTCCTGGATTGATTTCATATTTTATCTTGGCTCGTCTAGCATGCATTTTTTGGCACATTCCACCTTATCGGCATAGACGAACTTGTAGTAGGGATTCAAAGTAGGTTGCTTGGTGTAGGATATCCTAGTCTCATGTGTTTATTAACTGTTGACATACCCCTGGGCTTTTCTTTTCATTCCCTTCTATATAAACATCATGGGGCCAATATGTTAACACATATAACGATAGTGATGAACACATTTGGTTCCAAATGCAAGCTAGAAGCGACTAGTGGACCATACTTCCATAAAAATATCTTCAACTCATCATTCAATGAAAACATAACAAATTATCTAAGTTTATCACCATAAGCAATACGCAACAACAACTTCTCCCAACATGGGTCCCACTTTCGCACCGCTTTCGTGGAATTTGGGGAGATTTAGCTATAGACAGCGTTACCTTTGCAGATTTCCCTGCCTATAAAGAGACAGATTCCAAGAATCCCACATAAAAAGATTTTGAGAAAATATAGAAGCTGAAGCTTTTGGCGAAGAAAAGAGAATGTAAATATGTAATACTAACAATCTGACGGCAATAGCTTTACATAATAAAAAGAAAAACATAAAAGCAACACATGAGAGGTAAGATCATACCTTAACAGTTAGAAATAGGATGATAGAAACTTTGACAATGGGAGAATTATCATACAAAAAAATATCGCAAACGTGAAATAGCGAAATAGTGAAAACGACAACACAATTCCTACCCTTTAGCAACCAAAGGAATGCCAAATAGCTAGTTACCTATGGTCCATTGTCTTAATTCTAAACCTTTGTAAACTTCTATCTTGATCCATGTACTCACTCCTCAGTTAATTCTAAAAACTTCAAATCATGTCTAACTGCCTTGCTCTAGCTCTTATTTGATCGTCCTCTGCCTCTTCTAAATTCTCGAAGGTTAATCATCTCACATCTTCTCATAGGTGATCTACACTCCTCCTCACATGACCAAACCTTCTAAGTCTAGTCTCTCTCATCTTATGTTCTATGGGTGGCACTTTTACTGAGAACAAAAAACTAATATCCTAATTCAACTAAACAAAACTAATATCCTATTTTGCTACTAATTAATTCACAATGTTGCAAAAACACACCACAATCTAGACCTTATAATAGGAAAGACACACATAAAATCATTTAAAGACATGTAAAAGGTGATCAAAGAAGACTACATAGAGATCTAGTACTGCACACATAAAAATCAAAAAGCATCAACTCATATACATGAATAATAGAATAACATAATATAGGTGAGGTTCATTTTTTGAGTAAGATATATGGAAGTCCATGCATTGCAAATTGTTCATCACGTCTAGAATACAATAAGCTACATAGATTGAAATAAAATATAAGATAGTTCCTTAAAATCTCATTTGTACAAATTTATTCAATAACCGGGTAGAAGGATAAGTTTAGCTTTTTTGGGGGGACGGGGAGTGGGAGTGGAAGGCATGAGATCATATACGAAAAATATATTGTAATAGGAATGAAACCAGAATAGCCTTTCGACAATAACGATAAAAACAAAAAAAACTTGCTATATTTTCATAACAATAGTATGTGTAACTATGATCAGAACATATTGATTATTAAAGTAACATGCAAAATAGTAATGGTTAAATAAGGCATGAATAAAAAATGTAAGAGGTATTACGTACATCATGTTTTATTGTGACGAGAATAATATATTTTGATTAAAAAATAATAACTGTAGAATATGAAAAAAAATACAGTTGAAAATTGTTCCTTTAACATGAGATTTTTTGGGTGTGCAATTTAAAGTATTTGATGTGTGTGCATATATATATATATATATATATATATATACACACACACACACACACACACACACACACACACACACACACACACACACACACACACACACACACACACACATATATATATATATATATATATGAGGTGATTCCGGCAGCATGAGGCCTAGGGTAGGCTAAGTAGGATGAGATGATCAGTAGTGATCAATAGCTATTGTTTCAGCGATCGATAGTATTACAATGCTGATCAACGTATCTTTAAGGCAACCTTTGAAAATTTGTTAAAGATATGTTGATCACCAAGGTAACACTAACGATCACTAACATGATAGCTACTGATTAACACTGATCACCTCATTCAAGTAGTGATCAGGAGTTATGGTTTTAACGATTGTTAGTATTATCTTGGAGATCAAAACACCTTTAAGGAACATTTGAAAATTTCTTCAAGATATGTTGATCACAAAGGTAATGCTAACGATCACTGACATAATAACTACTAATCCCCTAATCAACAGATCCTACACAAGAACTCATCCCACCAGAGTCATCCCCATTACATATATATAAATATATATTTCAATTAGTAATCAGGAGTTATGGTTTTATACTATA
>JACYFF010031954.1:87720979-87731743 GCA_017589665.1 Selenicereus undatus | reverse complement strand
TGTGTGTGTGTGCGCGCGCGCGCGCGTGTGTGTGTGTGCGCGCGCGCGTGTGTGTTGTTAATTGTATAATTAAATGGAAAATTTAGATCGGATGAAGAAAAAAGGGCAAAAAGAAAAGGTAGATTCTAATTGCACTTGTAACTACTTAGATGTATCATAGCCCTAGGATTATAATTTCACAATTGTTAAATTTACAAATGCTTATGTTTTTTCTCCTGAAAAAATATCCTCTTCACTTTGAAAAAACATGAGCATTTGTATAAAGTTTAAAATTGACCTACCAAGAGCATTGGTTTCCATGAAATGTAATAGATGAGTAAAGAAAGATTGTTGGAATAGGGGACAAAAGGGGAAATTTAAGGAAAAATAGGAAGAAAACTTATTTTGTATTAAAAAACAAAAGCAAAAAAGATTATCTGTCCAAAGTCAAATGATTATTTACCGCAGAAAGAAGACTTAATTGAGTATTGTTCAAAGATTTTTAATTTTACTTTATTTAAATATTTAAATAATGACCACAATAATAACCGCATATTAGCAATGAATTAAATATAAACTTTCCCGTAATATGAAAATTTGCATCAAAAAATTGAAACAAATATAAGAGCAAAAACTTAATATCCTATTTCAACTCGGAAAAAAAATCTAATATTCTACTTTGCTATTTATTAAAGCACAATTTGCATAAACACACCACAATCAAGACCAAGTACAATATGAAAGACACATATAAATCATTTATAGACATGTAAAAGTTGACAAAAGAAGAATGCATAGAGATGTAGTACTACCAGTATAAATCGAAAGCATCAACTTACATGCATAGAAAATAAAATAAGATGAATGCATAGAGATGTAGTACAACACATACAAATCAAAAGCATCAACTTACATACATAGACAACAGAATAAGATAAGATAGGCGAGGTCCATTTTTTGAGCAAGACGCATGGAAGTCTATGCATTCTGCAAATTGTTGATCATGTCTAGAATACCAATAAGATAAATATGTCGAAATAAAATGCAAGATAAAAAAAATTTAATTTTACAATTGTAAATGAAATTATCAATGAGATGGTCATCATGAAGCTAAGATTAAAAAAAATTGAATGATAACGAATGTGTTTTCTAGTCGTCAAAATTAAATTTGGTATAAATCTCTCTACAAAAAATTTCTTAATTTGAGAGTTGGTTTGGAAAATTCACTTATGATGCTCTTAGTTGACAATGATTTAAGCCTCAATCGATCTTATAGTTGGTACTGTTAATTATAATCATGAGAAGTGTATAGATGAACATCAATTTAACTAATTTGTAGTCTATAAGTACATTAAAATTTAAAAGAGCTAAACTTCAGATGTGGAGAAATTTAAGAGGAAAAGATTCTTATTTATGTGGTTATTATTCTAATTTTTTTATTTTTATTTAATAAAGTGTGGACTATGACTAATTTGATTCTATAACTTCCTCTTAAAAGGATAAAATGGAAAAATGAAAATCTGTACACTATAAGTCCCTCTTCCCTTTATGTATACTATTATAATAATGAGAAGTGTATAGAAGAATGCTAATTTAACTGGTTTATGGTTTATAGATAATTTGAAATTTAAACAGAGTTAAATTATTAGGTAAGGAGAAATTTAAAGAGAAATGGCTCTTGTTTATATTGATTATTATTCCAGTTTTTTAATTTAATAAAGTGTAAATTATTGATTTGACCTAAAAAATTAAAATTTCCTCTATTAAAGAAGTACAAAATGACAAAATCAAAAGTTGTACATCATAAATTACTCTTCCCATTATATTTATATATATGTAACGTCAAGGCTCCTAATGGATTAGATCCAACTCCTGCCTTGACAAATGTATTGGCTCTTTAGTCCAAGATTCATCTTTAACAAACGTGCCGTGCAATGGTCTATTTGAAAATAATCCAAAAGTAGAGGAGAACGCCTTAATCGTGTAAACCTCCTGGAGAGAGAGAGAGAGAGAGAGAGAGAGAGAGAGAGAGAGAAAGGAGCACGTGAACAGCCCCCAGGATGAGCCAATCATGTTGAAACTAAAACCCTGGAAAGTTGTTACTGCCCCACCTAATTAGCTTATAGCTAGCCATCCCATAAAGAAAAAGAACATTCAACCGGGAGAAAGAAAAGTAAAACAAATTATAATTTAAAATAAAGAGTCTTGGCTCAGACCTCATGCATATGCTGATATGCATGTTGAAACCCCCCACAAATTTAAACTTGGCTCTCCCTTATTGGTTCCTTGCCACCAAAGCCATCCAGCCTGCATGTGAACTGTTCACCACTCTACTCCCTCCCTCTCTTGTTTGTGGGTGAATACAGCAAAACAAAATTAAGAAGCACTTGTACACTTCAATTTTCTCATTGAGAAGACATTCTTAAATGACTTATCTCAATTTAAATTTATATATTTTATAATTTAGAATTGCTAATAATTATAATTAATTACAAAATGTTAAGCGTAGATATTCATGGGCTACACCGATGGCCACAAAATGATATTCTAATAGGGTCAAACACATTTGCAAGACATATAATACACGTAATTATATAAATGTAAAATATGATAATATAATTTTTAAGTCAAGAAAAAATAGTTAAGAAGTGGCTCTTAGCAAAACATTTGTTATTTTGTTTCTCTCATATAAATTGCAATTTATAGTCTTATAATATATTATCACGAAATTCATATATATATAATCACCAAAATCAAGGGTGAACTTAAACATGCTAGACTGATATCCTTGAGTCTTTATTGTTTTGTTATGCTATATTTTACGACAATAATTTAGTTCATTGTCTAAGAGCAAAATCTATATCATACTTCTAAGAGTACATACTTTCACAAATCACGTTAGCGCTACATATTAAAAATTATCTATATAACAAATACACGTTGAAAATATATATATATATATATATATATATATGTGTGTGTGTGTGTGTGTGTGTGTGTGTGTGTGTGTATGTGGCAAGTGAGAGTATACACTCATAGGTGTATGATATATATTACCGTCTAAAAGACTCAAGTAAAAGTAAATCTTAATCAAGTTAATATCATGGTGAAATAAATACAGTAGGTTTCCAAACAAGTGACTTGATAATGGGGTAAGTGAAGTCAAATTTTATTCTTGTCAACATCACGTAAATTAAAACGTCCACTTTTAAAAATAATTTACTTAAAGTTTTTAACTTAGAGTACTAGGATTATATTCTTTTTAATCATTAGCGTTTGAAAGAACTCTAATGATGGCAATTGATTGGATTCACGTTAGATAAACGATCACATGCATCTGTTATCCGCTTCATATGTTTTATTCTGTTGGCCCGATTTTGGCTAGTTAAATCACCCTATAGGGGAGTGTGAATAGGGTGATGATCAAAGTCACAAAACAATCAAAATACAAATGTGGAAAGTAAATGTGGACAAGACACGAGTAATTTTTAACGAGATTAGCCTCAACCAGGCTTTGTCCCTACCTAGAGTTCCCTAATTTTAGGATTAACCCAATTTTATTTGGAGGGGATTACACAATTCTAGAATACACCTACTCTAAGTTGCAAGCTACAAATTGACCCTTCAACAAGTCGTTGACAGAGTTGACACTTCAACTCTATTATCCCACCCTACTTACAACTTGAATAATATAACTTTAATAAATGTAAAGCAAGTTAAAGCGCAATGTATGCAAGCGAGTATTAGCAATTGCTTGTGCTCTATTTCTTGTGTCTCTCAGCTCTGATTTAGCTTTGTATTTATAGTAGAAACTTGGAGGATTTGTTGGAAACTAACCGTTAGACATACCCTGGATTCCAGCTTCAGCTCAGTGCCTTGGACTGCAATTTAGTGTCTTTGAAATATTGGCAATCTTAGCAACCAACGGCTAGAAGGCTAATTTTGACTTGATTTGAGATTCTTTCAACTGCCACTTCCATATTTTGAATTGATGAAGATTTTTCAATGACTACTTCTATTTTTAGTTGATTGAGAATCTCTTTGAGATGATTTGCAATCCTTTCCATAATCAAGGCAAAAATCAAGGATTTAAATCTTGAAAGTCAAATATTTACCACATGATCCAATATACATCCATCTGTCATTTGCATGTAAAAGTGGTGGATCGCCTACTAAACGGGTGATTGAACCTTATATGTAATATGTTCAACAAATTTGTATGGAAAAATAAGCTTTGTCTTTTGAAATCGAAAATAGATGTTTTAAGTATAAGAAGTAAAGCACACGCAAATCCAACGCAATACATCAAACAATTCACCAATCATCGTTATACTTCGAGTAAATGAGGTAAAACGATAGAATAATGAAGTAGGAGAATAAAATTTAACCAGTTAATGCTTACCATATAGTTAGACTTGGTAAATAGGTCATTCAGTTCAGGTATCGGTCGGGTGAAATTTCGGTGGGATCATGTTTTGGGATAAGTGACATTTCGTGTCAATTGGATTTGGGCGGGATGAACTTCGGTTCGGGTCAACTTCGGATCAACTGATTTTTGGTCCAATAAGCTTGTCATGCAAAAATAAATAACTTTGTAGAAAATTTCGGGTAGGATATGATTCAGTTTGGGTCAATTCAAATGATGAGTCCACTTTCAGATGAACCTATTTCGGATATTAGGTTAGGTATGAATCGGAGTCGTTCGGTCCAAGTTTTAGGTCTTGGGTCAGTTTTACTAGGTCTACATATAGTTAATTAATAATCCACTAAGAGCTAACCAAAACTTCAATACCTTGATCCAGCATTGAACTATGTACTTGCTAATCTCAATCAAGTTAACTAGTATCCGAGTCCTCTCTTCACCAAGCAAATCATCAAGTTCGACTTCCATCAATCCTATAGAGAGTAAAAATTTTACCCCTACAATTTCGAAACTGTTGCAATCTTCTGATAAAAATCTTAGGCCTTTGACCTTCCCAACTAAACTCTTTGATGTAGTGCTCAGTCGTATCCTCCTCACTTTTGATTTTCCTTCACGATATCCTTAATTTTTCAATCATTTGGTCATCATCTCCATTCCAACTTTTAATCCTCCTACTTTTTCTGCACTCCAACACATTAGCCTTCCAGCTAACAAATTGTATGTTTCTTTTCCAAAATCCTTGTTGTTCAATATGAACTGTAACAATAATCTAGTTACATATATCTAGTCATTCAAATATTCATGAGAAAAAGAAATTCTTTTCTACTCCTATTATGTAGCTTATATAAACAAAGCAGTACGTACATTAACCTTTTCAAACTCTATTTATTCAAAACAGCTAATTATGTGCCTTTTTTTGTAATATCAAGCTTGATCTAAATTTGACCTTGAATTCAATAAGTTTCTTTGATTAATCCAAGGGTGATCAAATGTTTGCCCCCTCTCTGAAAGGATATTTCAAAACAAACCCAATCAAATTTAGGATGATCGTACTACAATGTCATAATCAAAAAGAATAAATGAGAAGAAAATTAATATTGAAATCTAGTATAAGGAAATCCAGTAATAATTACTCCATTCGTCCTATATTAGTAGTCAAATTTCGAAATCATATCAAGATAGGCACTAAATGCAGTCAATATGATGGAAATGATTTTTCAATCAATAAAAATATTAATATATATTTGAAAAATAAAACTTTGACAA
This sequence comes from Selenicereus undatus, assembly GCA_017589665.1. Classification (NCBI taxonomy): domain Eukaryota; kingdom Viridiplantae; phylum Streptophyta; class Magnoliopsida; order Caryophyllales; family Cactaceae; genus Selenicereus; species Selenicereus undatus. The sequence continues at coordinate 87,726,075 of JACYFF010031954.1, read as the reverse complement.
CTTAATCAGATTTTAAAAATAAATATTTTTGACAATATATATGAGACGTATTAAATAGTATTTTTTTTCTGTTATCCTATAAAATATACTTTAAATAATCCATGAGAAACGGCAAGGGAGAAATGGGGAAAAAGAAGTGTGGGTTGAAACTTGAAACAGGAGGTGATTCAAAAAATAAATCAAATAAAATAAATAAACCTTGAAAGAGGTGTAATTGCGTTGGAGACTTGATGACATCGAAAAAGGTTTGGGGAGGGTTGGGAGGCTTTTAATTGGGCGAACGTCATAAAGTAGTTTGACACGTTGTATGAACCAACGAAGTCGTTTTTCTCCTTCGCGAGCGATATAAAAAAGGAGGAAAAAAAAACTGTTCGCCGTTTTCCCCACGAATGACGAACCCTGACAAGCTCTGTTTATAAACAGCGTCTTATTTTTCTGTTTTCTTTGCTTAATTGACAACTCATTCGAGACCCTCCATTTCCTAGCTTGGGGGGTAATGTGCCATTCTATGCCTATCGTTTATGGCAAACTTATAATATTGTACATTGTGACTGGGTGATTTCACATTAGGATAGTAGACATAGTAGTGAATATCAGTTAGAGTTCGAAAATAGGTTGAGTCGGATTAAATTTTATTCGTATTGAATTTAAATGAGATGAAATTTTTTTGCTTTGAAAAAGGTTTTAAAAAATCTCGATCTATATATACCCATTTAATTTTTAAGCGATTGACCTAATTCTAACCCATTTAATCCATTTAAAAGAAACAAGTCGAGTTTAGTTACTTAAGTGTTCATTTATCCATTTATCATTTTCAACTAATACATAATTACATAGTATTATAAATTAACTTTACATATCATGTTAAACAATTACTGTATAAAGCTCCATCGATTCATCATAATTTATATTTTCATATTTATTTTAAATTTTGTGTTCTTAATTACCAAATAAAATAGTAAATGGGTAAATAATAAATTAGTAAATGGGTTAAGCTGTTTAATCCATTTAAATAAACGGGTTAAATATATATTTTTGTGTCGAGATTTCCTATCAGAACCTAGCCCATTCAATTAAATGGTTAAATAGGTCTAGTTTGATTTAAATTTTGATTGAGCAAACGTAAATAGTTTGTCTAATGATAAAATTTTTATAAATTATTATCAAAGATTAGGTTTAATTTTCCTTACATTGATATTTGCGATTCGTTTTGCACAAAAACATAAATTTACAATTTCAAAAAAATTTCGTAATGTGGCTTTAGCATTTTCCAAAAAAAATTAAGAAAAAACAATTCAAATGTTTTTAAGACACCTCATAATATTATCTCTACTATTATTATTTTTTCAATTTTAGGTAGGATGGTTCATACTAGTTGGACAAAAAGTTTGACTTGGTTTGCAACGTAGAGTCTGAAATCTTGATTTAAATTTTCAATGACTAATCAAATTTTCAGTGACCTAGATTTGTGAGCTCTTTCAAGCATTTCCACACTAATACAACCTTTCTTCAAAAACTCTTACTGTTGATATAAAACTAGAAAGTTATAAGGACATTCACTACTTCATTATAAGCATTAGAAAACAGTTTTAAAAGACTCATTTTATTCACCGACAATTTAAACTAGAAAATCACAAAAAGTAAACTCTTTAAATTGTCCAAAAAAGGTAGAAAAAATGCCCATTTGACCATTCCTTAAGCAAATTTATTATCGGAAATAAAATACCAATGATAAATAAAATGCCAATTTGTCCAATGTAAATTTATTATCACCTATTGCCTATTTATTATCACCTATTGCCTATTTAAAATTCCATAAAAAACACTAAAATGCCAATTGTCCAATGTAAACACTAATAAAATGCGAATTGAATTGCAAGTACTTCACGTCACGTGTAAAATTAAGTATTGTTTGTAGATGAATTCATTCCATTACACTTGTAAAGACTTTGTAACCAAACATTGTAATGCAATTATTATCCCATTCCATCACACTAACAATTGCATTACATGGTTGATTCCATTGCATAGTGATTGCATTACTTTCAACCAAACGCTACATTAGTGTTTAGAACTCTTCGTCCTTTTATTAGTAACTGTAATTTGCCTTTTAGGCTTTTAGCAATTTTTTTGTTTGATACTTAGTAATATTTTTATGGAATTTTTTCAACTAATAATCGAAAAAAGATGATAAATAAAAGACAATTCAAAGACAAAGACAAAAAATGCAGAGGTAGGCAAGACCCCCAATAAAATTCAAAGCTACAAAAATCAAATTTGACTATTGAAAAATATTTCTTCATGTATTTATTATTTTAAAAAAATTTGCCCCTACTTTTCTCATTTGTTAATTGAGAGAAGAGAATATATGCTGCCACTAGAAAGAGTTGAAAAAGGGCGCCACCGCTTAGAGACACCATTCAGGCCAAAACGTATGGCCACAGGCGCATACAACGGGGTGAAGAGAAAGAAAGGGGAAAGCAAGCGGAAAAAGAACAAACATGGGGAACTTGGTGACACGAGCGGTTTTGGTTTTTTTTTTTTTTTTTTTTTTTTTGCTTTTGCTTCCTTGCCTTTGTAGAATTTTTTTATTTAAAGTAATTTAATAGATGGATCATTTGATTTAAATTTAGATTGAGTTAATTTTAAATTTGATCATATTTGACATGTATTTATTTAACTTTTTCATTTATGTATGTCCTCTTTTATCAATTGATATTTATTCAATAAAATTATGTAATGAAAGGGAAAAAAATTTTAAATTAATTTAACTTAAATTTAATTCAATTTAACTTACTACAAAATATTGTATTATTTTTGATTCATTTCAACTTTAAAAGAAAAACTCAAGACTTGTTTTAGGTTTTGAATTATAGCTTAGTAGTATGAGGTTTACTTTTTTTTAAAGTTAGAAAAGTCTGATCCGAACGATAATCCGATCTTAACCTGACCTGAAGTTATTGTGAAAAATTCGAATCCGATACGAATCAAACCGATTTTGAATTGAAGTTGATATAATTTGACAATTTAACTTAAAAATATATTATTTTTAATTTTAAATAGATCTAAATTATTTATAAAATTAATATAAAATTAATTTATTTATTAAATAAGTCAATTCAAATCGATCTATTATTCCGTTCTATTTTTTCTCTCCCCCCTGTCCCCATTCCCCGTTGCTTACATCACCCTCAATGGGTTAATTTAATTTGTTTGTTTCCCTCTCCTGTCTTTTCCCTTTATTCGCAAGAGAGCTACCCAATCAAAACTCTGCCAGCAAATTTATTTTTATTTTTTAATTCTTGTGCAAATTAAAGTTTGCGGGGTTGAACTTATCCCCAACAAACACTTCATATCGTAAACAAACAAAAACTTTGTCACTCGCTTGAATTAGTAAATGTGAACGAAGTATCTCTCTACCGAGCAGTTTCTTCAGTAATTATAAAACTTTATCTAGTCGACAATAATTACACCCTGTTAAATACTTTAATTATAGAGGCTTTTGGTTTTTTTTTTTCTCGTGTGACACAATCTTACAGAAGGTTTACGTCATAAATTCTTCTTTTAAATTTTGAGGCGTCTCCATGTAAAATTTTTTAAAGAATCATTTATTGTTAGCACCCTTTCTACCTTTTTAATGAAAAAACTTTTTGGTAATATTTTGAGATGTAACTATTAACAAAATTTAAAATTTTTATAATATAGGGTCAAAAAAAATTATCAAAGCAAGTAAAGGAAAAACACTTTTCACAAATAAAATTGTAAAAAAATATTTCTTTTGTTAATAATGTAATGGGATCGATTTAAGATCTTCAATTTAATCTAATTTAATTTACTATTATTCTCTCAATTCAAATAATAATTAGAATTTGAAGATACTAGTATGGACTCGTGCTATGCACGAAGCATTTGAATGTAAGATATATTTTTTTTAAAAATAAATTAAAAGTTTAAAAACTAATGACAAAGACTCTTATGGTTGTATATGTGTAGAAATTAATATTGTGTACTAATCAATATTTATCAAATTTGTCCTTATAGAAAGTCAAACGCTTATTTTGTTTTAATTTAAGTTTTTCAAAATTAAAGTTTTACTTAACATTGAAGAATATATTTCTTTGGATTGAATTCGGATTATAAACGCCAGATAGGAAATCAATATTTATCAAATTTATCCTTTTTTTTGAAAAAAACAAAATACATTAATTATTAAAAAATGATTAAATATAGAATATGCTTGCTCATTTCAACACCAAAACATGTAAAATATTGATGCTCATTTCAACAACAAAAAATATAAAATATTGTTTTTCATTTCAACACCATACACCATTATTAATTATGATTTGGAATAACACAACATAAATTTTTACTATAAGTGAACATCCATTACATAGCTACTACAATGTTGAGAAAGCAAATTAAAATATGCCACATAACTCTTTCTCGATGCCTAATAAAATAAACCTATGCTTTTGCACGGTGCCTAATAAAATAAACCTTTAAAAAAATATTATTAAAAAGATAAGTCGACTATCACTTGAATAGACTTAGGATTTTCATAATTTTTACCAGTATAGTAATAATCCTGTAGCGTGCCATAAATATAATTGGAAATCAGAATTAGAACTTCCGAACAAATGAATAAATGGCGAGCAATAAAAATACAAGCGACAATTAATAATTTAATATCTCCAATCAATCAAACAAAAAAGATATTCAGATAGTTAGAGAGAGAAAATACTTTTTAAGTGCATCCTTCAGTTCAGAAGTATCATTGGCCTCTTGGAGACTCGGCACCAGTCCAAACATCACCGTCGGATTTCCCGCGTCGATCCGGTCCACGATCAAACCTTCATCAACGTCGCCTGCGAACTTCCAGTCGTTGACATCCCAAGCTGTGGTCTGAATCGCCGGTTCCACCGTCAAACCACCAGCCTGGTTCAAGGAAGACGACACCACGCCAATCGAAGCAGCTCAGATCACCTTCGACACCAAACTCGTCGAAAAATCAGGAGAATAAGAGTTAAATGGTAAAATTCAGAATAGGGATTGTACCTAAAGAGGAAGAAATTAGTGACAATTCTTTCTATTTC